>CM068954.1:103679240-103689895 GCA_035128595.1 Eptatretus atami
AATGGCTGGCTTGGCAAGCGATAGCAAGCTGATTGGTAATGGAACATACCCGCTAAAACCAAACATCGCTGATTTCTTAACATTTTCAGATTTCACAGTTATTTTATCTGTGGGAGTAGATCGTATAAAATCACATCATATAATGCATAAAATCGCTCTAAGCACCGAGTTTGAAAAGTATTGCACTTACAAAAGTGATGTATGTAGTGATTTACAGGTATTAAGATGAAACATTCGATGATGTGAGTGAGGAAAGTGAAAGAAAAAAAATTGAGTGCTTTATCGTTAAGGCCTAAGTCACATTTGCCACGGCGGCCGTGGGGTCTCCAAAATCTATGGCCACTAGCAATTATCGGATTGTGTTGTTCCGTTTAAGGACAATGCACTGCCATACCTTTTCTGCGGAGACTTTTTCGGGAACTAAAAGGATTTACACTGATTTCATGTCTGTCTGAATAGCCTTCCAGTTTCTCCAGTAAATCCATCTTTTCTCACTCCTTCCTTCAGCCCGTGACTCCTTGCGAGGTGGATCTACATGGATCGACCTCAAGAATTGCTAAAACAAGTTCATGCTTTTTGTTTACTGCCATTAAATTACTTTAGAACTTTTATAATACAGTATCTGTTTTGCATTTCAATTTTTTCTTGTTTATACCATCTCTAGTTGACGATTTGCTTCGTGACTTGTTGAGTTCTCGCTTTTATTACTTTCACTTTGGCAGGGCAAATTAATTCCTTCTTCTCTGTAGGTCCGATACTGCCATGGCAGTACATACTCATTGATAGTGGCAGGATAACAGCAATTTTTGAGAGAATTCGTGCAAATGATGTAACAAGCATCAAATTTGGACATTTGTTCTCCAGGGGATTCAATCAAATCTGCCTTGATTGGCCATCTGAAAATTCCAACTTTTCAAAAATTTTGAAAAAATAAAAAAAACTTCAACAAAAGTCAAGTTCACGAATAAATGTTGGATGCTGGCTGAGATTGGTGAATTTTCGAAACATCATCAAAGACGTTCCAAGTCTGCCATGCAGTTTTCTTCCCTTTACCGCGAGAAGGCAGACATGACGTCACATCCAGTGCAATGGGCAATGGAAGTATTGGGATCCCTCTAACTTTTCTCAGGCCCTATTGCAGAAACTACCTCATGGACTTGGAATCCATCACGCTTGGCTCCTTGGCCAAAGGCAATCCACATGTTCTCAAAGACTGTTACCTGTAAGGATGGCAGTACGGACTATTGCTATGCTAGTACGTCCGCTGTCATTAGCCATTAATGTATAATTGGCCTTTGCTTTACCATCCGTTTCGTTTGCACCCTGGCGGTACAAATATTTCGAGTGTCATGCTTCTTCATTGACAACATGGAGACACAGCACTCCAGGACTTCCTTGTGTTGTAATGGCATCTTCTCCTTTTTGTGACAATGACTGTGTTGTTGTCTGTGCTTCACACATCTTTTCCGCAAGCGAAGTAAAAGCTCATCTCTGTTCGCTTCATCTCGAAGAAGCTTTTCCAGTTACTTGGGGGTCTTATGGTTCGTCACTCTTCTCTGGTTCCTTGCCCCTTTTCAACCTTGCCTCGACTCAGACTTGACTTCTTGATACACATCAAACACTACGTCCACCCTCTCGTTACCTCGGACCATAGGATTCCACCTTTGGATGATGTCTTCTTTAAGCATTAGTCATCAAATATCTTTGAAGTCGCGTGGATGGTAGGGCATTTGATAAGTGTGAGCCATCAATTGATGACTTGCATCTCCCCTTGGTTCTCTGTCTGGCGATGTTCACTTGCGCTTCTAAGAATTTCAGCCAGCTGTTGACTTAAATTTTTTTGAAGTTTTGTGTGTTTATTTTTTAAATTTTTCAAAATTTTGGAATTTTCAAATGGGCCAATCGGGCCAGTTTGATCAGAAAGGCTCCCCTCAGAACAGAAATGCCAATTTGCATGCTTGTATCATAATATTGGCACGATTTTTCTACTACACTATGATGAATCCTTATTTCTAAAGTTTGTAAATTAGAAGGCAACCACAAATTAAAACAAGAAAGATCTGAAAATACAACCCTTTTCACCTTCAAACAATCGGCTTCTAGCATTTTATTTTGGTAACCAATTCACGTGACCCAATGAGCAAACCCTGTTCAATTCACGTTCAATCGGCATTAAATTGACTTTATGCCAACCTTTGAGACTTTGACCTGTTTGATCTTTTAAAAAAATAACAATCTGCTTCTAGCTCTTGATTGGTGAACCAATTTCGTGACCCCAATTTGCAAAACTTCTTAAAAATTTCAGTTCAATTGTATGAAATTAGATTTTATGTTCGATATTGACCTTTCTGACCTTTTTGACCAAATTATAAATTTGGTTCCTATGTTTCAATAATCAAGCTTTGTATGAAAATTGATGACAAAAGCTCACATGATAAAAAAAAAGTTACGGCCCCGGAACAGACACAGGACGAGACAGACAGACACACACACACACAACACACACACACACACACACAGCACACACACACACAGAGAAGGTTTGATTGCAAAACCCTTTCGCCTGCTAGCATCGAGGAATGGTTCCAACTCAAACAGCATCGGTTAAAGCACATACCCGCTGGCGCTGAACAGTTACGTTTTGTACAACTGATGGACAGATTCTGGATGCAGACCTGAACCAAAATCGAATCCGCTTTGTTCTTGTTACCTAACCAACTCGTCCACCTAGCTTTTGTCCATTACTCGGTCGACACTTTTGAAATATCACACAAATATAATAGTTTGGCCATCTCTCAAGGTGAAAAATTCTCTGGTGGTCCGAGATTTCAGAATCTACAACAATATCGAATCGATTCCGTTCTGTGACTCACCAAACCTGCCCTAGCGATAGTGTTTCGAATCGTCCATTAACTTTTTGAGACACTGTGTTGTATATCATTTTTAGCAAATCGCTCAATGATTGGAAGAAGCCTTTAAAATTATCGTATCCGGATCCGGATCGGTCACAAAATAGAATTAATTTTGTCTTGTCACACACCCAAACCTCATCACTAAATATTTCGTCGTGATACCATGCACAACTTTTTGAGATATCACTGTTGAGACAGCACACGGACCCGTTAAAAAATATGAAAATACAGGACAGAGGGGTAAAAACATAACTCCGTCCATTCTTTGTTGTGTGGAGGTAATAAAAGACAAGTAAAAAAAAAACCTGGACTACACTGGTCACCACACATATGACCAACACTGCTTCATAAACCACTGGTTATATGTAAACCATTAAATATGACAAAGGCAAAGGATAATGAACACCAAAAGCCAAAAAAGATTTATGGTTTAGATCGTAATAGAAATGATGCTGCAGTCTAGTGTATATTGAATCAAAATAGGTTATTCTAAGTTTTAGTAAAAGAACTTCAAATCTGGGGATTTTCCTAATTTTCCATCTTTTTCTTACATCTATTCCGGCCACCTGTCATAAGGACATGGATATATGAGTTTGATTCATTCCATTTGTCCGTTTTTGTGTATCAGGGCTTCACACAATTTGTTTTGCTGTTGGATCAGAAATATTAGAGACGCAAAAAAATTAATTGAGATTTGATCTTTCGCTCTCCGTTCTCCAGTTTGCTCCAAAGTGTTTGTACGTTTGTTTTTTTTATACCCTGGAATGTTATCCACAATTCATTATTTCTGTGTTTATTTTCATGCCTGCCTTTGGTTGTCTTTTACAGGCTCCTCAACCCAACACTACAATTTACGAAGGTATGACACCTTTAATTAATCTTTTGGTTTTTTGGTTGGTTATCAAGATTCCAGCAAAAGAAACCTCTCCGTAAATTTCCCAACTTTAACTACATCCGAGGTGTGCTATGTCCGGGCTTTATTTATGTTGTTGCCCACGCAATGCGAAGCAAAATTGTGGTAAGCAATTGCTTCACTTCTGTCTGTCTGTCCTACAAAGTTTTATTTGATCGAAGAACAACTTAATATCAGTTGAATGTTATGTTATTGAATAATTGAATTCGGAAAACGGAACCTGCAGTTTAACAACTTACTTTTGGCTTTGAATTTGCTCCCCGATCGATGTTGCGTACCTCAGCAGGAGCTCACTATTCAAAAAATTTACTTCCCTGTATAGGTTGTTGGCAGTGAAACAAAATTTAAAATCATTCAAACAGGAAAACTTCACTGCTTATGCATTAAAGGTCACAGAACAGGCCACAGATACTAATGTCATGTTTTTTAAATAGAGGTGATGTTCAAAGACACTGATCAAACTCTCAAATTCTTATTTCTACAAACATTTAAAACCTTATTTACTATTTTCCAGTTGACTTATATACTTGAACATCGCCTTTTGTAGCAACACAAATAAATAAGAACCAAGCACAATCGCCCTTTCAGCACTTTCAAAACCCTTCCGTTTTTAGCAGTACTGGACAAAATATTTTATTGGCATTTTACGCTCATCCATCCGACCACATTCAAATTGCCGTCGAAGACCTCGCCCAAAGACCTCTGTCTCTCCAAGACTGTGAGGATAATGTGTTATGAACTCTCCCAGGATGACCTTGTATGGCCACTCGGACTTCCACCAGGGGGCCCGCTTTAGGCTACATACTTCATTCGAGAGGATTGGGTTCCTCCGGCCTCACTCAATCTCCATTGGCCTGTGAATTATGTATTTTTTTATCTACTCATCTCTCTCTACTGCCTAAAAGCAACACCTGAGTAAACACAGGTTTCAACTCATTCCATGCTCAGCGGTAGGAGTGCATAGAGTATTTTACAAAAAACAACAATATCTCTCCCTAACTGAGTGATATAACACCAAGCATTGCATCGGCAGTGAATCCTCGAGAGTAAGCAGTTGTCTTTTTTTTGTAAAAGCTAAATCTTCACCCATTTTGTCACCCTCAGCATCATCTACTTTTGTTGTGCTCACCTTGGCAGCAAAATGTTTGTGCATTCTAAAATGTGGCTGGCAGTTTACTTCTGGAGTATGATTTTTTGTTTTACCCCATAAAAGCTTCCACGTGCACATCCCAAGGCACAACCACAAGTTTTTAACATATTTTGAGCCACGTCCCGGTTTCAGGAGTGCATCTCAGTTTAAACAAACAGGAAAAATAAGCAGCACACTGGTTTCAAAGCCAGGTATGATTTATCATGTCTTATCCATTCGTCCACCATTTAAAATTAAAGTTTTGATGCAGAATGTAATCCTTTTTCTTTCATATCTAACGCTGCTAGTTCGAGTTATTTTAATCTTTTCCTTATAACTTGAACTGCTCTTTTTCTCGAGAGCCCATGAAAATTGATTTTAGCCACAATTGGACATTTAGTCATACCTAATCTTTTATATCAGCATCCATTTTCAAAAGAGCAAAAATCGAGCATGTCAGAGTGCTTCAGTCTCAATGCCTTTTCTCACTCCTCACTTGGCATCGTAACTGGGAAGATTGTTCACCAAGGGGAATAAATCGAGTACTCAGTTGGAGCACATACCTTCGCCACGCTGCACAGTTACGTTTGTATCCCACGAATTAGGACGATCTGGATCTGGCCTTCACCAAAATCTCACGGCTTGTTCTCTCCTCTCTCTCTCCCACCTAGTTTTGTTTATCCGTCCACAACTTTTTGAGATATCTGTGTATTATCGGTTTTGCCCAATCTTTCAATCGGTTGAAGAAATCACTTTTTAAATTTCATAGTAGCAGGATCGGGAATCCATCACTCCAAAACAATTTCATCCCTTGTCAGCCACATCAAACCGCCCACAAATTTTCTCGTATCCGTCCGACACTTTTTGAGATATCTGTAACCCACAGACAGACAAACAACAAAAACAAATAACGCAAGAAAACAAGAACACAGAAGGGGTGCAAAAACATAACCTCCTTCACCTTCGGTCTTATTGGAGTAAGAAATACATAAGCTACTTACCAGGGCATGAAGAATTTGGCCTGAGAACAGTTCTCTTGAGTCATGACTGAAGCATTATCATATGTCCTGAAATGTCTCTTCTTATTGTTTCAGGTAACGTGTGTGTGTTTGTGTGATTGGTGTGTAAGTTATTTATATATATTTTATGTTCCAAACCCTTGATAGATTTTATTTCACCGATTAGTTCTTATCTATGGAAAAGTTACATTGTGATGTTGTGATATGAAATTAATGAAAAATTTCATACTTGCAACATGTTTTAACTATTATGCTATATTTTGTGCTATAGGCGGCTTTCTGCCGAGTGGGCACCAGATTTCATAGAACCAGATGGCAAGATGCAAGCTGTGCTAGTTGGGTTGAGGATGGCTACTTTGCGTTGCAAGGTGTGTGTTCACGCCCGTCGAGCAACCATTACATGGCGTGGCCCGAGATCGATCCAATGTCTATCTAATGGCAGAAGAATTCATCGATGTCGGTGAAGGTAACAACACTGTGCCAGGGTTTTATTGCGTAGGTCCTGTTTCTTGACTTAAATACTTTGTGGAATCATTTGTATGAATGAACTAAACCTACGGAGACAGAACTATTCTTTTCACTGATTGCTTCCCATTGTCATTCATTCCTACTCCGCCTGACACAGTTCGCCACTGCTTCTTCTTATCCCCTTGCTCCTTCACATTTCTAGCTTCCTCTTCTCACATTACTTTCCTACCCTTTTAAAAATAGGAATACTTGGAGATCCAATTCCACAAATTGAATGTCGGTCTATGAGATACAATTCTGTCAACCTTGAAAACCAGAGGACTCTGCTGTTGTTGTGCTCACCTCTTCCGTCACTAGTATGCTGCTGTATGCCCAGGAATTTATTTTCCTGATGGATATCTTTTGACCCACACAAGATCATTTCTGTGAATGTCTTTTCCTTCCAGAGACTCTTGGTGAGGGTCGTGCTTGAAAGTATAATACGTGACTCACAAGATCGGTGTATATACACGGCACAAGCAATTGCAATGAGATTAGGGTCGACAACCTCATCGGCCACGCTGCGTGTAGCAAGGCTGTGTCGCAATACTCGCAATTATTGTTCTTTGATTACCTGGTGAAGTACCATTCCAGTGGTTTCATGTGGCACTTGAGGCTTTTTGAGTTAATAGCAAGTTTAACAACACTTGTTTACCCCATGTGCACGAAGCAAATATCAGGGTTATAGCCACATTGGCTTCTATTGCGCTGTCTGCCGTCTCTGTCTGTACCATCTAATAACGTCAGTTTATGATCGAGAGAAACAACTATTAATTTCAATGGAACGTACTATTTTCAACAATAACTTGAACTGAATTGGGAAAACGAAACTGTAGTTTATTAGTACCTGTTCTCTAATTTGTCTGATTGCCATGCACAGAGAGGAGTGAGCATCACTCTGTCTTTACTCTTTATGCCTGTCGGCAGCTCAAACCAAATCTGAAAACTCCATTCACCCTTTACTGTTTTAAGAATGTTACAAAGGACACAAACAACAGGCACAAAATAAATACTAATGCCACGTGTTCTAGGGCTGGTATAATCGACACTGCAGAAGACGGCGGTAAATTGCAGTAAATACGGAATTTATTGAATATGACTTTTGCATCTTTATTTTGTTGACATTGAAATCATATACTTGCACACTCTCGAACACAATCGCTTCTTGTAACTTCTAGAATGTCCAGTTTTTTAGATATATACAGAGCAAAGAATTACTTGGAACATGTGTCAAATAACGGGGCGATATCAGTACTTCAAAATGTCAAATAAACTGATTTATGGTCTTGTATTTCAATGATCTTTCTGATAACAGGTGACATGACTTACTGTGTTTGTCAGTTCATATCTAGCTTTAAAGTATACTTGGTGATGTTAAACCCCCAATCATTAAGACCCCCCATAGAAAAACTTGGGTGCTTCCAAGTTAATTGATTCGCAAAATCAATGAGGCTGCATTCATTGCTGAATGGTTATTCCAATTGTTCTGGTTTAAGATATGAAAATGACTGTAAATAAGATGAGATCAAAGCAATTTGGTGTTGAAATGATTTGTCTTCACTTTATCTTGTTGATTTCTTTCCTCAAACCATAGCATAGATTATTTTTTGCTATTGGCGTGGCGAGCAGGTTGCCAGGAAGCCCCCGGCCGTCCGGTAGCACAGAATAGGAGCAGCACCTCAGTTGTTGCTCGCTGATTACACACCAGTGATCACAGGGGAAACTGAATCCCATCTCCAGCTACACTGTGGAGTACCGACGAAGAAGGTAAGCTTCGGAAGTTGGACCCCAGCGCACTGTTGCCATTGAAAATGTGAATCACTTGCAAAATTTTTGTTAAACATCAATGAGACTGTGCATCTGTCTCGATTGCCATCCTTTGTTTCTCTGTATTTCAACTTCTAGGTGTCAGACCGTTACATGATCGGGAATGTCAAATGTGTATTGTTGAGTAAACTCGTACCGAAATCAGATTCAGTAGGCTGCAACTCTCATTTGAGGAAGAGGAAAATACATGTTGCACGATTATATTCACAGGTAGAAATAAAGCATAAACAGATGCAGAACTGAAACTAATTATGGGAGACAACAAATGAGATGCACAAATAATGAGAACCAATAACGGAGAGATGTTATACAGTGACTGAGAGAAAGTCTCTACACCCCTTTTCAAAATTTCTTCATTTTTGTTGCCTTATATTCTGGAATTAAATTGCATTGAAATTAGAATTTTTACACAATTTATTTACACCATCGGTAACCCACAATTATCCAAGTGAAAAAACAAATTCGACAAATTTCAGAAAATTATTAAAAAAATAAAAAACTGAATTATTTTCTTGGTGTGGATTTTAGTGTTCCACACCCATTATGAATAGCAATTGTAAATTATCTCAGGTTGTAACAATCACCTTCATAAATCACACACCAAGTTATGGCTCCACCTGTGGTTTAAACTGTAGTGTTCTTGATGATTTTCAGAATAAAATCAGCTGTTCCTGAAGGTTTCCTCTGCCTGGGTAAGTTTGGGGCCATTCCACAGGAAAGACTAACCATGAGAACCAAGGGAGCTTTCAAAAGACCTCCGGGATTAAAGTTGTGGAAAGGCACAGATCAGGGGATGGGGTAGAAAAATATTTCAAAGGCCTTCAATATCCCTTTGGCAGCACAGTTCAAGACAATCAATTAAAGAAGTTGACAGGTGATGGTTACACCAAAGACCCTAACTAGATAGCCTCCCTTCCAAACTGCGATGGGACAAGCAAGGAGACATGATCAGGTTAGGCCACCAAGAGGCCAATGACAACTTTGAAAGAGCTCAAGCTTTATTGGCAAGGATTGTGTCACTGTGTGCATGTGACAACAATATCCCAAGGCACTCCACTAGTCTGCCTGTATGGTCGGGTGCATGCAAGAAGACCTATCCCGAAGCCATGACTCAAAAAAAATAGCCCTTCCTTCAGTCCCATTTGATGAGGAATGCCAACAAACCACTCCGGAGATCTTGAAGCCATGTTACAAAATGTTTTTGTGGTTCTGACGAAACCAAGATGCGAACTTTTTGCCTAAAATGCAAAACGTTACGTTTGACGCAAACCCAACATCGTACATCACCCCAAAGTAACACATCCCTTCTGTGAAGTATTGGTGGTTTAGCAGATCCATGTGTATGGGGATGTTTTTATCAGCAGGAAACTGGGCACCATGTCAGGGAAAGGAAGGGAAAATGGCTGGAGCAAAAAAGAAAAAAATGGCATAGAGGAACACCTGTTGCCCCTCTGCAAGAAAGCTTGAATTTGGAATGGTATGTTCCCGCGCTTTTCAGCTGACAACTGACCTTGAAAGACTACACGAAAGCTGCAGAAAAGCTGAGGACTGGAGTGGCTATGGAACCGCAAAAGATAAAGGATAGTCCTTCAAGTGCCAGTCAGAGCACCCCCTCGACCTAATCCAACTTCAAGAAGGTACATGTCTGAATCATGATCCTGAGACTTGTTTGCCTGCATCGACACCGGTTCCGCTTCATGTCAATCTTCTGACTGCCTGACACCGAGCACTTCTTCCGCGAACAGTTTTGATGTACCGGATGGATATGCCCAGCATTATGACTAAATTTTACTCCCTCGGACCCACCTTCGAATCAAGGTGGCAAAGCTTCATCTGTAGTTAGGACCACATCCAAACAGATTGATCGATCACAGGTCCTCATGATAAAATCGCTGTCGTCACAGGTGTTCTCGATCACAGTATTAACTCCAGGGCCGTCGGACACCTATTTCACCAAGATCATTCTATTTTCTACTTGCAAAACGACAAGCTTTTCTCGCCAAGATATTTGTTAGTCACGTGACTTGCTTGAATGTTTTTTTTTTATTTTTATCTTTATTTTGTATCTGTCCTGTAACTCACAGTTATTCACTAATTCTGCAAGAGAGCACAGTTATCCTATTGTGAAATTTATGTAACTTCTCAGGTATATCAGACGCCCTATAATCGTCCCTTTCAGCGCTAAAAATTTGGCACGAAGGTCCTAAAAGGTCACTTTGTCGCAAATCAGGCACCTTTATCTCTCGGCGTGACACAAGTCGATCGAAACTCGCCTAGGTTCTCTTCTCTTTCATTGAGTTCAATTATTGACGGATCGTCTTTCAAACTTCATTGGAATCTCGTATCAT
>CM068954.1:103689920-103701981 GCA_035128595.1 Eptatretus atami
ACAGCGGCCCGCCATATTTCCACGTCACACAATGTAGCAGTCACATATGTTTTTATTTTCGGGGAGCCGCACGGGTATTTAGAAATTGTGGAGACCGAAAAAGTGGGGTTGCCGTACGGTCTTTGATTTGATGTCGCCCGGTTACCTTAGGCGTTCCTGCGGCGGCCATAGAATTTTCAAGGCAGACGCAAGGTAGCCTCAAGGTGCCCGCAAGGCGACCGCAGGGGGACCGCAGGGCCCTAAGGGCGAACGTGCGGCCAGACGGACGGTAACGAGTGGGTTCTTTTTATTATCTTGCCAAAACGAAGTTTTTGCAAGATATGTTAGTCAGCTTGTATGTTTGTTTTTATTTTTTTTATTTTTTGTTGCTGTAATCACGTATAAAAAATTCTGCAGAGCACAGTTATCATGGGAAATTTTTGTAACTTCGCATATCAGAGGCCTATAAGGTTCCTTTCAGCGCATAAATTTTGAAGGTCAAGGTCACTTTGTCGCAAATCAGGGGTCGCCGAAACCCTTATTTTTTTGAGTAATTTTGATCGGATCGTCTTCAAACTTCATGGAATATAGTTCATGGTCTGGCGCTCAGCTGATTAATTTTGGTGGCGATTGGCCCTTGACCTTCATATGTTTTTTGTTTTTTTAATTTTTGTCTGTAATCACGTATAATCACTCTGCAGAGCACAGTATCATTGGAAATTTTGTAACTTCGCATATCAGAGGCCTATAGAGGTCCCTTTCAGCGCCATAAATTTTGAAGGTCAAGGTCAAAGGTCAAGTCACTTTGTCGCAAATCAGGGAGTCGACGAAACCCTTATTTTTTGAGTAATTTTGATCGGATCGTCTTCAACTTCATGTGAATATAGTTCAGTCTGCGCTCAGCTGATAATTTTTGGTGGCGATTGGCCTTGACCTTTATGGTTAGCGCCTAAGGTCAACATATTTGACCCCAAGGTCAAATTTTCAAGTTTTAGGAACCATATCGTGTATACCTCAATTGAACACCTCGATGAGTGCTTTCTAGATATGTCAAGCTTGAGACATTATGACGTCATTTGGTGACGTTATGAGGCAAACGCATATTTTTCATGGTTACTCTGTAGAACGATTCTCATCGGAATCTCTCGTAGGCAGATATTCCTCAAGAGTCGCTCCTGTGGATAGCAGCTCTGTTCACCTCAGTGTGACCTTAAAGAAGTCACACGTGGGTCACCTTTTGGCAAGATACGGGTCACCTGCGCGGTGACATTGGTTATTTTATTTTTTTTTTTTTACCAGTTCTTTTGTTTCGGCTCGTCGAATTGCTACGGCCAACGTAGAAATGAAAAAAGTTATAACTCCGCGTTATAATTCCACGGCGACCCTACGGCCTGTAAAATATAGCCATACGGCGTAAGGCCACCCTGAGGCCACCTCAGAAACTCTGCGGCCACCGCACGTTTCTGTCAATTCAGAGGGCGTACGGCCCCGTATCCTCGCCGTAGAGCAAATGTGGCTTAGGCCTACGACACCATATGCAACCTGTTCCAAATTAAGCATTTGAGCAGCCAAAAATAATGGAAACTTTAGAACCAGTGAGGGAGAGCGAGGTGACCAAGCATGACGCCTTGATAAAGGGAAATTAAAATAAGGCCATTAATTATCTTCAAAAGGGTGTTTGAATTTCCCAAAACACCTAATTTTCATTCATTCACTACCTTGGAGGTCCCTTAGTAGCATGCAAAGTTGGGGCCGCTAGATTTCATGTTTTGGAGTTATGGAGAACACACACAGACATTATTATTATAGATAGGCCAATGCCGTTGTCGTCTGTCCTCCATGAAACATGGCAATGCTCTTCACGAGAAAAAAAAATAGTCAGGAAAAGTTGCTTCAAATTAATCGAAACCTATGGGAAATTATAATTTTTTTTCATTCGCACACAATTGACTTGAGCATTGTATAAGGTAAGAGACCGCCACCTCAATTTCTTTCAAAAAAATTCTTCTTAATTTGCTGTTAAATATGCCACGATATATTTGCTGTTAAGAAACATGATGATTTTGGAATTTCACAAAACTCTATAGTCTACTCTGTACAGTATATTAATAGGATCATGCTGTTTTGCTTGTTGCCCCTCCCCTCGTCCCCCCCCCCCCAATCCTCCAAAACACTGAAATACTCGATGAACACATAAAATTACGTAAAATTTGCTTCAATTAATCCGCACCTACAGGAATTTTATGATTATTAAGTAAAGTGGTGTTCAAATTAATCCAAATCTTGGGGAAATTATACTGCCTCGAATTCCCGCAAACAGAATCAAAAAGCAGAAGGATAAAAGGATAAAACCAGAAGCAGAAGGATAAAAGGATAAAAAAAGGATAAGCTCTTTTAACCAGCAGAAGGATAAAAGGCTTCCTTTTTTATTAATCCTCGGGAGGATCTCTAAGTATTACTCACGTTGTGTTCTTCATCTTCTTCTTGTGGACTTTTTTGTTCACAGCCTACGATTTCATACGAAACTTCCTGAAACTTGGTATATCATATATTGAAAAATACCCTGCACAACAGAACCACTTCCGATTAGAAATTCCTCCAGAGAAAAAAAGTAATGACGTCAAAATATCTCCGCTAATGAAATCGCCTAAAAATATCTCCGAAACTAGGCAAGCTTTTGAATTCTGTTGCGGAATCAACAGGCGCATTAGCAGAGATGAGATTACCGCACATATGATACATCACTATGACGTCATATAAATTTTTATGACGTCATTCCTATTTTTTGACATTTTTTGTTTCACAACCCAGAGTTTCATCCGATTTTCGTGAAACTTGCCATGTATATGCAGAAGCCACGCGCAGGCAGTAACCATCTCCGATTTTGAAATTCTTCCTAGAAAAAAAGTGGGACGTCATAATATCGCCGTGATTGGAAATCGCCTATAGATACCATTATCTCCGAAACTAGGCTAGCTGTTTGAATTTTGTTTGCGGGAATCAATGCCGGCATTAGCACAGATAATTTATCGCAAACCTGATACTCACAATGACGTCATATTCGTTTTTATGACGTCATCATTAAGAGGACGAGGATCTTATCTCATTGAGCTGTTATTTTTCATTGTGGTATTTTACTTGATCTTCTCGGGTCTGGCGCTCAGCTGATTAATTTTTGGTGGCGATTGGCCTTGACCTTCATATGTTTTTTTGTTTTTTTAATTTTTTGTCTGTAATCACGTATTAATCACTCTGCAGAGCACAGTTATCATTGGAAATTTTTGTAATTGTGGTGTCACGAAGAAACGTCACCTGTAGACTTCATCTCGGCTCACACTAGCTTGTATTAACCATGTGGTTATTAACAAGGACATTATTAAACGTAACCAAAGATGTATGTTATTCAGCTTGCATTAACCAAGGATGCTGTGAACCACGTGGATGGATCTGCTCATTACCTCATGTGGGAGGTCTTTGCTTTTGCAACATTGCAGTAAACGCGTTTGCATTTTCCGTTTCACGTGCAGTTGTGCGGTCGTAATGAGTCACATTGCCTACTAATTTGAACTTTATTTCATCGTCAGAACTCCAAGCATCTTTTCCACGTATTCGCATTTTGTTCAAACAACTACTGCAGACCCCTTTATCAAGTTTACAGATATAAATAAGTCTGGGTTGGTGTTCAGGCCTCGAACAGCGGCCAGATAATCACGTTCCATATGAAAGTCAGATAGTGTCGTTGAGGTTCCACAATCAGCATATGCGAATATCAGTCAGTCGTCGCCGACAGGATTTCAATTCGTCATTAGAAATGGGAATATGACGGGATATATTCGGTATAAAATAGCTCAAACTCGGCAATTCCTCCTCCATTTTGAAACTGGCTTTGGGAATACCAAACATTGCCACGGGCTAGGACAGACTCCTCGTATGTCGGAGAGCACAAATCAGAGAGGTTTATCGTGTGTTTTGGTCCGCATTAATGACTTGAACGTTAGCGTGCACAACCATCCGAACATGTAAGAACCCAACAAGAATGCCTGCTCAAAATGATTCTGCCATTTGGTCAGCACCTCCTGAACAATCCCGATTTGTGCCCATGACTATCACGCGAACGGTTCCAGATGTGGCCGTGCGTGTACTGAACGCCATTACGTGTTCTTGAAGCCACATTTGTATACACATGAGCTCCGTTCTTTACAACAAAAAGAGTATGTGCAAACACTGCATCTGTTCTGACCTGAATCACATAACAAGTGGGAGGTCATGGGTTTCCTTCGTGCCTCAAGGCCATTATGTGTATTTCGTATCAGTAACAGTCCAAAGAACCAATCCCCAACGGCTGAACAAATAAATTATTTCATTTTGTTGTCTGCACTTCCGGTATTCTTGCGTGTGTCCTGATGAGCTGCAAGACGAAAAGCTTCGACAATGTCTGTTTCTTTTTCAACGTATTATAGTGTCTATACATATATATATATATATATATATATATTATATATATATCTTCTGCTTCTTCTTCTCTTTCGGCTGCTCCCGTTAGGGGTCGCCACAGCGGATCAACCGTCTCCATTTCGCTCTATCCTCCTACATCTTCCATTGACACTCCAACCGCCCGCATGTCCGCCTCACCGCATCCATGAACCTCTTCTTGGCCCCTTCTTCTCCTCCTGCCTGGCGGCTCATCCTCAGCATCCTTCTCCGAATATATCTCCGCTTCCTCCTGTGCACATGTCCAAACCATCTCATCTCGCCTCTCTCACTTTGTCTCCAAACCGTCCTACCTGCACTCTGTCCCTCTAATATACTCATTCCTTATCCTGTCCATCCTCGTCACTCCCACGAGAATCGCAGCATCTTTAACTCTGCCATCTCAGCCTCCGCTTCCTGTCTTTTTGTTAGTGCCACCGCCTCCAAACCATACAACATTAGCTGGTCTCACTACCGTCTTATATACTTTCCCCTTCACTCTTTGCAGCTACCCTTCTGTCACAATTCACTCCTGCATATCTCCTCTCACCCACTCCATCCTGCCTGACTCTTCTTTTCACTTCTTTCTCTCCACACTTCTCGTTACTTGTGACAGTTGATTCCAAGTATTTAAACCCATCCACCTTCCCACCCTCAACTCCTTGCAAGCGCCCATACCATACCACCCTCCTTCTTCATTTACGCACATGTACTCGTCTTACTCCTACTGACTATCATTCCCTTTTCTCCAGTGCGTACCTCCACCTCTCGAGGCTCGCCTCAGCCTGCTCCCTACTCTCCTACAGATCATGATGTCAATCTCCGCGAACATCATAGTCCATGGAGACTCCAGTTCTGATCTCGTCCGTCAACCTGTCCATCCCCATTGCAAACAGGAAAGGGCTCAGAGTTGATCCTTGGTGTGCAATCCCACTTTTACCTTAAACCGGTCCGTCATTCCTTACGCAGACACCTCACCGCTGCACACTGTCCTCATACATATCCTGCACAATCCTCACATACTTCTCCCACCACTCCGACTTCCTCATCCATACCACAACTCCTCTCTTGGCACACCTATCATAAGCTTCTCTAATCCACAAACACACGTGTAAACTCTTCTGGCCTTCCCTCTCCTTCTCCATCAACATTTCTTCAAAGCAAACATCACATCAGTGTGGCTCTTTCCTGGCATGAACCCATAATGCTGCTCACAAATCGTCACCTCTCTCTCTTCAACCTAGCTTCCACTTACTCTTTGCCACAACTTCATGGTGTGGCTTAACAACTTTATCCCTCTGTAATTTCCACAGCTCTGCACATCAACCCTTGTTCTTGAAATCCGGAACCAGTACACCTTATATCTCCACTATCGCTCGCGGCATCCTCTCACTTTCCAAGATCTTTATTAAACATTCTTGTTAACAACCCACTGCCATCTCTCCCTAAAGCACTTCATTGCCCCACTGGTATATCATCTGGGCTAACCGCCTTTCCACTTTTCATCCTCTTCATAGCAGTCCTCACTTCATCCTTACTGATCCACCCCACTTCCAGATTCACTATTCCACCTCTTCCAACCTTCTCTCTCGCTCTTATTTTCTCATTCATCGCTCCTCAAAGTACTCCATCCACCTTCTGAACACACTCTCCTCGCTCGTGCAGCAATTCCATTTGCGTCTCTTTATCACCCGAACTGCAGCACATCCTTCCAGCTCGGTCCCTCTGTCTTGCCAATCTCGGTATAAATCCTTTTCCCTTCCTTTGTATTCCAACTTCTCATATCAGCTCGCCATATGTCCTTTTTCTTAGCCTTTGCCACTCTCTCTTTTGCCTTTGTGCCGCCACTTCCTTGTACTCCTGCTACTTTCTTCTCATTTCTCTGACTATCCCACTTCTTTTCGCCAACCCCTTCTTCCTTATATCTTCCTGTACTTCCCTCGTTCCACCACCAAGTCTCCTTATCTCCCTTCCTCTGTCCAGATGAAACACCAAGTACCTTTCCGAGCTATCTCCCTTCACCACTTCTGCTGTAGTGCCCAATCATCCCAACCCATCTTTACCACCATCCAACACCTGTCTCGCCCCTCCTAAATTCCACGCACAGTCTTTCCTCCTTCAGCTTCCACCATCTGGTCCTTGGTTCAGCCTCACTCTCTTCCTCAACCTCACCTCCAAAATCATCCTACAGACCACCATTCGATGCTGTCGAGCTACACTCTCCCCTGCCACCTACCTTACTGTCTCTAATTCCTTTCAGGTTGCATCTCCTGCTTAAGATGTATCCACCTGTGTGCACTTTCCTCCACTCTTGTACGTACCCTGTGTTCTCCTTCTTCTTTAAATACGTATTTCGTATATATACTGAATACTGAAATGACATATTATATATATATATATATATATATATATATATATATATATATATATATATATATATATATATATATATATATATGAAGACCACAAGGGGAAAACCAGAGATGTCACTTTTTATAAATTTCAGGGTTATTGCACCTGCCAATAGTTGGCAAATAAGGTTTCCTCTCACAATATTACTTTAACAAATAACCAGGGGTGTCACATAATTTAATATGGTTATAAGTTTTAAGCCGTGCAATGAAAAAACAAGTGTTGTCAAAGCTGAACAAGTAGAAACCCAGAGTTGTCAGTACTTACTCCTGTTATCTCCTTTCATCATGTTAATGTTCCACCATAATATTCCAGAGTTGAGACTAAAAATGAAAGGTTGTAAAACTTTCACAGCACATAAACGCTGAGCACTACAATGGGCCTATTTTGGTTATATCATGGGCTCCGTAGTTGGTGCATATCGTGGTTCAAGCCTGGTCAAAAACTTTATTGTGCCTTTTATGGACCCAACGCCGTGGCTTAATGGTTAGCGCATCTGAGTACCATCCCTCATTCGATGTACCCACGCCCAATCAACCTGCTTAGGTATATAAAGGGAGTCACATGAGGTGACTTCGGCTATCGCGGGGGTGGTTTATTCGCTTAGTTTCCTCCCAGTTTTTCCATCATATTACAGTAGTACGGAGTAAGAAATGGAGAATCCGTCGTCATATTAAGCGAAATAACCCTTGAGTATGGCGTTGAACCCATCAAACAAAAAAACAATGACGCGTTTAATGTTGAAAAAATAATCTGTGATCACCAGAAGTCATGTAATTGTATGCTAATAACAACAAAGCTTGAAATTTGCCTAACATCCTGGGTTAAAATTGCATGGTAAATTATAAACAAGGGAATAACCAGTGGATGTTCAGTTTGCAAACATTGATTCGGTTTCTTTGCTCTTAATTAAATAACACAGAAGCTTGGCAAATGCTACACTGCTTAATTTGATCGGCCAATGATCTACTCTTCCTTTTACTGGGAAAATAAATCTATAATGACAGTTTATTAACAGTCCCCAAGTCTTTGAAACTTTGTTTTTTCAGTTTCTTCAAATTGACTTATCCTGACAATCTCTGTTTTCCCCTTGTGGTCTTTATATATATATATACTATTATATATATATATATATATATATATATATATATATATATATATATACACATAGCTCTTTCTAACACTGACTCACTCACTGGTGAATTTAACATCGGTACTCCGGGTAGTTTGGAACTGTCAGAGGAAGAATGAAACGCAAATAAAACACATTTATTCATGAAAAAGCAAAAGCTTCAGGGTTGAGCTCAATAATGTGGAACTAAAGAAATCGCAAGGAGAAAAAGAAATCCCACTCGTAATCTACCATCACCTCTTTTTTTTATCACTAAATTTTTTTTACCAGGCAGAAGGTCGGCTAGTTTTGGCTCCGCCATGCAGGTTGCCATTTTCCCACAGACGGACAAGCTTCAGGGTGAGTTGCTCAGGCGAGGTTATGGGAATCTTGGAATCCCAGGCAACGTCGTTCCTTTTTGATTTCAAATCAAACAGCAGCTAACGACCCGCAGCGCCATCTGTCATCCAACTGATCAGCTCGTTGAAAGACGTCAATGGAATCTCATGCAGAGTCTGGAGGAGAAGCCGGTGCAAAAAATCGTGGCAGAACTGCTTGTATGATCACTGTCTCAGCTCAACTGATTGCTAACTTAAACTGACCATTACCTTTCAAAACTCATTGGACCGTGTGAGTGCAGAAACCAATGTTGACTGACTAAAAGGGTATTTGAATTGAGGACGAAGTGGGGCCGATGAAGATGAGAAGGGGAAAAAACACTTTTTTATAACATTTGACCCTGAAGTTCAATTTCATCATTTCTGTCATGTCAACAACAATGTAAGGGAGAAAACTCTTTTTAGCCATGTTCGACCGTTATAATAACTATTTCCACAATAAAAAACACCCACCGAAAGACCCTATAGTAAGGAAATACTAACTACTCTCCATAATTTAATTGCCACTACTTATCCCCTGGGCCATTAAGTTTTGAATTGATTTTCCAAAATTTTTCAAAGCGTTGGTTCTGTTGACAGCAGTTTTATTGGCAAGGGTTTATAACTGGGTTGCTTGCCAAACTTCGCCAGCATTGTTTGTCCCAATGCTTTTCCTCATTTGAATACTGAGCATCAAGCAAGGAAGGAGGCACGTACCATTTTTAAATAGTGTTATGTAATGAATTCAGTCGAGCTTTGACCACTGACTCCGAGACTCGTTCTCATGCTCGGACCATTAACCACGGTCGACAGACTGGGGTGGGAGAGGAGAGGAGGTTATATACTGTGGTAATGTGTATCGGTTGGTGACACATATACTTGGTAACTTAAAGATAATAACGCAGAGATTTGTCCACAGATAATTGTAGCTCACCATCATGCAACATTTTAAACTTGAGGCAGTTGGACTTTTGCATCATTTGTCTAAATCTGAGGCTTTCATCTTCCTCTCCTTTCAATTTGCTCGATGTTTTAAGTCTGGTGTTTAGTTTTGACAAGCTGAATGCATCGTCTCTTATATTGTCTCATCATTTTCTGTCCCACTCGGCCCTTCCTCTCACTCTTTGGATCATATTTGCTGTTTGAACATGATTCTCCAACCAGCAAGATTGATAAGCTGTTTTGAGCTGCATTTGCTTCTGGCTCCGTATCTATTGAATATCTGCACTACCTTCTTAAGTCATGCTTCCATCTTATTCGCCCAGGTTTCCTTTCCTGAAAAATTGGTTTAGGTGATGTGGAAATAATTTAACACTGATTCGACTCCTTTCCTGCAATACCAGAGAAATACCCTGATCCAAGACAGTCAAAAACAACATCATTCCTTCCTCTGCTTTTGACCTCAAAAAAGTGAGTCTCTCTGAACATTCCACATGCTTTATAATTAATACATGATCTGGCGAACGTGTTTTCCATGAAGCACTTGCACCTTCACCCCATGCTTGCTAATTTTTTTTTTGAATGTTCAAAGCAGACTTTCTCCGCTGCCTTTTTTCTGGCAGTTGGTTTGTCCGACATTGCTGCATTCTTTGTCCTGTTTTTTCCTATCTGTTTTTCTTATCAAAGCATCAGTTATGGACGTTTTCGTTTTGTGGAATTGTAGAGGTTTTCAAAGGGAATTTCGTTTTTATTTACAACTTTACATGAATCAGGAATTTTATGAGTTCCTCTTATTGAAAGGTTTCTGTCATGTGTTGTGCAAACTCAGATTTTCTTTGATATCTGAAACCTCCAAAATACAGGTAATTATAATATGACTTATACCGCATTTATTGGGTGTTTTCATATCACAACACAACCAGTATATGGCAACTTGCATCCACAATACATTTACATTAGGTTTGAAATGGAAAAATTTGTGAGTAACTTTCTTCTCAATGAAGAGTTTTGAGCTTAGCTTGATTAACGCCTTTTCATAACTTTGAAGAATTATGCCACCATAGGTTGTTCGCGTTTTAACACCCGCGTGATAGCAGGCAGCACATTTGTCAGCATTCTGCTTGATAAAACCCAGGACGCTGATCTGAAGCGTTTGCAACATGACCTTCAACTTATGACCTTCAACACATTGTAACCATTGCTTTGGTCTCGTAGGCAATATTCAAATGGCAAATCATCCCTTGACAAGATGCCCATTGCTCTTTTATCTTATGAACACAACCTGTTCTGAGCTGAAGTTTCTGTTCAATAAGTTAGTTTATTAACCTCCGCCATCTTCGAAGATGGAATGGAGGAGGTTACTTGTTTTCAACAACCACACCCTTCTGTTTGTTATCCTTGCCAAAACGAAGTTTTTGCAAGATATGTTAGTCAGCTGTATGTTTCTTTTTTTTTTTTTTTTTATTTTTTTTTTTTTTTTTGTTTTTTTTTTTGTCTGTAATCACGTATAAAAAATTCTGCAGACACAGTTTCATTGGAAATTTTTGTAACTTCCATATCAGAGGCCTATAGGAGTCCCTTTCAGCGCCATAAAATTTTGAAGGTCAAGGTCAAGGTCAGTCACTTTGTCGCAAATCAGGGGTCGACAAAACCCTTATTTTTTGAGTAATTTTGATCGGATCGTCTTCAAACTTCATGGGAATATAGTTCATACGTTTCTGTCAATTCAGAGGGCGTACGGCCGCCGTATCCTCGCCGTAGAGCAAATGTGGCTTAGGCCTACGACACCATTGCAACCTGTTCCAAATTAAGGCATTGTTGAGCAGGCCAAAAAATAATGGCAAACTTTAGACCCCAGTGAGGGAGAGCGAGGTGACCAAGCATGACGCCTTGATAAAGGGAAATTAAATAAGGCCATTAATTATCTTCAAAAGGGTTGTTTGAATTTCCCAAAACACCTAATTTTCATTCATTCACTACCTTGGAGGTCCCTTAGTATGCATGCAAAGTTTGGGGCCGCTAGATTTCATGGTTTTGGAGTTATGGAGAACACACACAGACATTTATTATTATAGATAGGCCAATGCCGTTTGTCTGTCTGTCCCTCCATGAAACATGGCAATGCTCTTCAGAGAGAAAAAAAATAGTCAGGAAAAGTTGCTTCAAATTAATCGAAACCTATGGGAAATTTATAATTTTTTTCATTCGCACCAAAATTGAACTTGAGCATTGTATAAGGTAAGAGACCGCCACCTCAATTTCTTTCAAAAAAAATTTCTTCTTAATTTGCTGTTAAATATGCCACGATATATTTGCTGTTAAGAAACATGATGATTTTGGAATTTCACAAAACTCTATAGTCTACTCTGTACAGTATATTTAATAGGATCATGCTGTTTGCTTGTTGCCCCTCCCCCTCGTCCCCCCCCCAACCCCAAAACACTGAAATACTCGATGGAGACAATAAATTACGTAAAATTTGCTTCAAATTAATCCGCACCTACAGGAATTTTATGATTATTAAGTAAAAGTTGGTTCAAATTAATCCAAATCTTGGGGAAAATTATACTGCCTCGAATTCCCGCAAACAGAATTCAAAAAGCAGAAGGATAAAAGGATAAAACCAGAAGCAGAAGGATAAAAGGATAAAAAAAAGGATAAGCTCTTTTAACCAGCAGAAGGATAAAAGGCTTCCTTTTTTTATTAGATCCTCGTGGAGGATCTCTAAGTATTACTCACGTTGTTGTTCTTCATCTTCTTCTTGTGGACTTTT
>CM068954.1:103703208-103713524 GCA_035128595.1 Eptatretus atami
CCATAGACAGAATGTGGTTAGAATTGTTTGGTCCATGTGCTCGAGTATGTTAGATTTACCAGCAAGGGCCATCTCAGCTGACTTTGTGTATTGGAGTAGGATTAACACAAGGCAGAATAAAGCAGGTCCACACGCTCGATTGTTCACGGGGCTTTGAAGAAGTTTGTGTGTCACGAAAGAAACGTCACCTTGAGACTTCATCGGCTCACACTAGCTTGTATTAACCATGTGGTTATTAACCAAGGACATTATTAAACGTAACCAAAGATGTAGTTATTCAGCTTGCATTAACCAAGGATGCTGTGAACCACGTGGATGGATCTGCTCATTCACCTCATGTGGGAGGTCTTTGCTTTTGCACAATTGCAGTAAACGCGTTTGCAATTTCCGTTCACGTGCAGTTGTGCGGTCGTAATGAGTCACATTGCCTACTAATTTGAACTTTATTTCATCGTTCAGAACTCCAAGCATCTTTTCCACGTATTCGCATTTGTTCAAAACAACTACTGCAGACCCTTTATCAAGTTTACAGATAAATAAGTCTGGGTTGGTGTTCAGGCCTCGAACAGCGGCCAGATAATCACGTTCCATATGAAAGTCAGATAGTGTCGTTGGAGGTTCCACAATCAGCATATGCAATATCAGTCAGTCGTGCCCGACAGGAATTCAATTCGTCATTAGAAATGGGAATATGACGGGATAATTCGGTATAAAATAGCTCAAACTCGGCAAATACCTCCTCCATTTTGAAACTGGCTTTGGGAATACCAAAACCATTGCCACGGGCTAGGACAGACTCCTCGATGTCGGAGAGCACAATATCAGAGAGGTTTATCGTGTGTTTGGTCGCATTAATGACTTTAACGTTAGCGTGCACAACCATCCCGAACATGTAAGAACCCAACAAGAATGCCTGCTCAAAATGATTCTGCCATTGGTCAGCACCTCCTGAACAATCCCGATTGTGCCCATGACTATCACGCTGAACGGTTCCAGATTGTGGCACGTGCGTGTACTGAAACCCATTTACGTGTTCTTGAAGCCACATTTGTATACACATGAGCTCCTGTTCTTTACAAACAAAAAGAGTATGTGCAAACACTGCATCTGTTCTGACCTGAATCCATAACAAGTGGGAGGTCATGGGTTTCCTCGGTGCCTCAAGGCCATTATGTGTATGTTCGTATCAGTAACAGTCCAAAGAACCAATCCCCAACGGTCTGAACAAATAAATTATTTCATTTTGTGTCTGCACTTCCGGTATTCTTGCGTGTGTCCTGATGAGCTGCAAGACGAAAAGCTTCGACAATGTCTGTTCTTTTTTCAACGTATATATGTGTCTATACATATATATATATATAATATATATATTATATATATATCTTCTGCTTCTTCTTCTTCTTTCGGCTGCTCCCGTTAGGGTCGCCACAGCGGATCAACCGTCTCCATTTCGCTCTATCCTCCACATCTTCCATTGACACTCCAACCGCCCGCATGTCCGCCCTCACCGCATCCATGAACCTCTTCTTTGGCCTTCCTCTTTCTCCTCCTGCCTGCGGCTCCATCCTCAGCATCCTTCTCCCGATATACTCCGCTTCCCTCCTGTGCACATGTCCAAACCATCTCAATCTCGCCTCTCTCACTTTGTCTCCAAACCGTCCTACCTGCACTGTCCTCTAATATACTCATCCTTATCCTGTCCATCCTCGTCACTCCCAACGAGAATCGCAGCATCTTTAACTCTGCACCTCCAGCTCCGCTTCCTGTCTTTTTGTTAGTGCCACCGCCTCCAAACCATACAACATAGCTGGTCTCACTACCGTCTTATATACTTCCCTTCACTCTTGCAGCTACCCTTCTGTCACAAATCACTCCTGCAACTCTTCTCCACCCACTCCATCCTGCCTGCACTCTCTTTTTCACTTCTCTCCCACACTCTCGTTACTTTGGACAGTTGATCCCAAGTATTTAAACCCATCCACCTTCCCCACCTCAACTCCTTGCAACCGACCATACCACACCCTCCCTCTCATTTACGCACATGTACTCCGTCTTACTCCTACTGACTATCATTCCCCTTTTCTCCAGTGCGTACCTCCACCTCTCGAGGCTCGCCTCAGCCTGCTCCCTACTCTCCCTACAGATCATGATGTCATCCGCGAACATCATAGTCCATGGAGACTCCAGTCTGATCTCGTCCGTCAACCTGTCCATCACCATTGCAAACAGGAAAGGGCTCAGAGTTGATCCTTGGTGCAATCCCACTTTTACCTTAAACCGGTCCGTCATTCCTACCGCACACCTCCACGCCTGTCACACTGTCCTCATACATATCCTGCACAATCCTCACATACTTCTCCACCACTCCCGACTTCCTCATCAAATACCACAACTCCTCTCTTGGCACCCTATCATAAGCTTCTCTAAATCCACAAACACACAGTGTAACTCCTTCTGGCCTCCCTCTCCTTTCTCCATCAACATTCTCAAAGCAAACATCACATCAGTGGTGCTCTTTCCTGGCATGAACCATATTGCTGCTCACAAATCGTCACCTCTCCTCTCAACCTAGCTCCACTACTCTTGTCCACAACTTCATGGTGTGCTTAACAACTTTATCCCTCTGTAATTTCCACAGCTCTGCACATCACCCTTGTTCTTGAAATCGGAACCAGTACACTTAATCTCCACTCCTCCGGCATCCTCTCACTTTCCAAGACTTTATTAAACAATCTTGTTAACAACCCCACTGCCATCTCTCCTAAGCACTTCCATGCCTCCACTGGTATATCATCTGGGCTAACCGCCTTTCCACTTTTCATCCTCTTCATAGCAGTCCTCACTTCATCCTTACTGATCCACCCCACTTCCAGATTCACTATCTCCACCTCTTCCAACCTTCTCTCTCGCTCATTTTCTTCATTCATCAGCTCCTCAAAGTACTCCATCCACCTTCTGAACACACTCTCCTCGCTCGTCAGCACATTCCCATTGCGTCCTTTATCACCCGAACCTGCAGCACATCCTTCCAGCTCGGTCCCTCTGTCTTGCCAATCGGTATAAATCCTTTTCCCCTTCCTTTGTATCCAACTTCTCATACAGCTCGCCATAGCCTTTTTCTTAGCCTTTGCCACCTCTCTTTTGCCTTTTGCCCACTCCTTGTACTCCTGCTACTTTCTTCATCTCTCTGACTATCCCACTTCTTTTTGCCAACCCCTTCTTCCTTATACTTTCCTGTACTTCTCTGTTCCACCACCAAGTCTCCTTATCTTCCTTCCTCTGTCCAGATGAAACACCAAGTACCTTCCGAGCTATCTCCCTCACCACTTCTGCTGTAGTTGCCCAATCATCCCACCCATCTTTACCACCATCCAACACCTGTCTCGCCTCCTCCCTAAATTCCACGCAACAGTCTTCCTCCTTCAGCTTCCACCATCTGGTCCTTGGTTCAGCCCTCACTCTCTTCCTCAACCTCACCTCCAAAATCATCCTACAGACCACAATCGATGCTGTCGAGCTACACTCTCCCCTGCCACCACCTTACTTGCTCTAATCTCTTCAGGTTGCATCTCCTGCTTAAGATGTAATCCACCTGTGTGCACTTTCCTCCACTCTTGTACGTCACCCTGTGTTCCTCCTTCTTCTTTAAATACGTATTTCGTATATATACTGAAATACTGAAATACATATATATATATATATATATATATATATATATATATATATATATATATATATATATATATATATTATATATATATATGAAGACCACAAGGGGAAAACCAGAGATGTCACTTTTTATAAATTTCAGGGTTATTGCACCGCCAATAGTTGGCAACATAAGGTTTCCTCTCACAATATTACTTTAACAAATAACCAGGGGTGTCACATAATTTATATGGTATAAAGTTTAGCCGTGCAATGAAAAAACAAGTGTTGTCAAAGCTGAACAAGTAGAAACCCAGAGTTGTCAGTACTTTACTCCTGGTTATCTCCCTTTCATTCATGTTAACTGTTCCACCATAATATTCAGAGTTGAGAAACTAAAAAATGAAAGGTTGTAAAACTTTTACAGCATAAACGCTGAGCACTACAATGGCCTATTTGGTTATATCATGGGCTCCGTAGTTGGTGCATATCGTGGTTCAAGCCTGGTCAAACCTTTATTGTGACTTTTATGGACCACGCCGTGGCTTAATGGTTAGCGCATCTGAGTACCCATCCTCATTCGATTACCCACCGCCCAATCAACCTGCTTAGGTATATGAGGGAGTCACATGAGGTGACTTCGGCTATCGCGGGGGTGTTTATCCTTAGTTTCCTCCCAGTTTTCCATCATATTAAGTAGTACGAGTAAGAAATGGAGAATCCGTCGTCATATAAGCGAAATACCCTTGAGTATGGCGTTGAACACCAATCAAACAAAAAAACAATGACCGTTTAATGTTGAAAAAAATAATCTGTGATCACCGAAGTCATGTAATGTATGCTAATAACCAACAAGCTTGAATTTGCTACACATCCTGGGTTAAATTGCATGGTTAATTATTAAACAAGGGAATAACCAGTGATGTCAGTTTGCAACATTGATTCGTTCTTTGCTCTTAAATTAAATAACACAGAAGCTTGGCAAATGCTACATGCTAATTTGATCGGCCAATGATCACTCTTCCTTTTACTGGAAAATAAATCTATATGACAGTTATTAAACAGTCCACCAAAGTCTTGAAACTTTGTTTTTCAGTTTCTTCAAAATTGACTTATCCTGACATCTCTGTTTTCCCCTTGTGGTCTTAATATATATATATATATATATATATATATATATATATATATATATATATAATATATATAATATATATACACATAGCTCTTTCTAACCACTGACTCACTCACTGGTATTTAACATCGGTACCTTCCGGGTAGTTGGACTGTCAGAGGAAGAATGAAACCAAATAAAAACACATTTATTCATGGAAAAAGCAAAAGCTTCAGGGTTGAGCTCAAATAATGTGGAATAAAGAAATCCCAAGGAGAAAAGAAATCCCACTCTAATTACCACTCTTTTTTTATCACTAATTTTTTTTACCAGGCAGAGTCGGCTAGTTTTGCTCCGCCATGCAGGTTGCCATTTTCCCACAGACGACAAGCTTCAGGTGAGTTGCTCAGGCGAGGTAATGGGGAATCTTGGAATCCCAGGCAACGTCGTTCCTTTTTGGATCAAATCACAGCAGCACGACCCGCAGCCATCTGTCATCCCAAGCTGATCAGCTCGTTGAAAGACGTCATGGAATCTCATGCAGAGTCTGGAGGAGAAGCCGGTGCAAAATATCGTGCAGACTGCTTGATGATCACTGTCTCAGCTCAACTGAATTGCTTAACTTAACTGACCATTACCTTTCAAAACTCATTGGACACGGTGTGAGTGCAGAAACCAATGTGTGACTGACTAAAAAGGGTATTTGAATTGAGGACGAAGTGGGGCCGATGAAGATGAGAAGGGGAAAAACACTTTTTATACATTTGACCCTGAGTTCAATTTCATCATTTCTGTCATGTCAACAACAATGTAAGGGAGAAAACTCTTTTTACATGTTCGACCGTTATAATTACTATTTCCACAATAACAAAAACACCCACCGAAAGACCTATAGTTAAGGAAATAACTAACTACTCCATAATTAATTGCCCTACTTATCCCCTGGGCCATTAAGTTTGATTTGATGTTCCAAAATTTTTCAAGCGTTGGTTCTGTTGAAGCAGTTTATTGGCAAGGGTTATACTGGGTTGCTTGCCATAACCTTCCCAGCATTGTTTGTCCATGCTTTATCATTTGAATACTGAGCATCAAGCAAGGAAGGAGCACGTACCATTTTTAAAGTGTTATGTATGATTCAGTCGAGATTTGAACCACTGACCTCCCAGACTCGTTCTCATGCTCGGACCATTACACCACTGAGTCGACAGACATGGGGTGGGAGAGGAGAGGAGGTATATACTTGGTAATGTGTATCGCTGTGGACACATATACTTGGTAACTTAAAGATAAATGACCAGAGATTTGTCCACAGATGAATTGTAGCTCAAATCATGCAAACATTTAAACTTGAGGCAGTTGGCACTTTTCATCATTTGTCCTAAATCTGAGGCTTTCATCTTCCTCTCCTTCAATTTGCTGATGTTTAAGTCTGGTGTTTAGTTTTGACAAGGCTGAATGCATCGTCTCTATATCTGTCTCATCATTTTCTGTCCCACTCGGCCCTTCCTCTCACTCTTTGGATCAATATTTTGCTGTTGAACATGATCTCCACCAGCAAGATTGATAAGCTGTTTGAGCTGGACATTTCTTCTGGCTCCGTATCTGATTGAATATCTGCACTACTTCTTAAGTCATGCTTCCTCTTATTCGCCAGGTTCCTTTCTGAAAATTGTTATGGTGATGTGGAAAATAATTTTCAACACTGATCTCGACTCCTATTCCTCAATACCAGAGCAGATACCCTGATCCACAGTCACATCATTCCTCTGCCTTTTGACTCAAAAAAGTAGTCTCTCTGAACATCCCACATGCTTTATACATGATCTGGCACGTGTTCCATGAAGCACTTGCACCTTCACCCATGGCTTGCTAATTTTTTTTGAATGTTCAAAAGCACTTTCTTCCCTGCTTTTTTCTGGCAGTTGGTTGTCCGACATTGCTGCATTCTTTGTCCTGTTTTTCCTCATCTGTTTCTTATCACATCAGGTTATGGACGTTCGTTTTGTGGAATTGTAGAGGTTTTCAGGGAATTTCGTTTTTATTACAACTTTACAGAATCAGGAATTTTATGAGTTCTCTTTATTGAAGGTTTCTGTCATGGTTGTGCAAATCAGATTTTCTTTTGATATCTGAAATCAAATACAGGTAATTATAATATGACTTATAACCGGCATTTATTGGGTGTTTCATATCACACAGTATATGGCAACTTGCATCCACATACATTTAACATTTGGTGGAAATGGAAAATTTGTGGAGTACTTCAATGAAAGAGTTGTTGAGCTTAGCTTGATAACCCTTTTCATAACTTTGAAGATTATGCCACCATAGGTTGTCGCGTTTTACACCCGCGTGATAGACAGGCAGCAGCATTGTCACCTTCTGCTTGATAAAACCAGGACCTGATCTGAAGCGTGCAACATGACCTTCAACTTATGACCTTCAACAACATTGTAAGCCATTGCTTTGTCTCGTAGGCAATATCAAATGGCAAATCATCCCTTGACAGATGCCCATTGCTCTTTATCTTATGACACAACCTGTTCTGAGCTGAGTTTCTGTTCAAAAGTTAGTTTATTAACCTCCGCCATCTTCGAAGATGGATGGAGGAGGTTACTGTTTTCACCCCTTTCTGTTTGTTATCTTGCCAAAACGAAGTTTTTTGCCAAGATATGTTAGTCAGTCTGTATGTTTTTTTTTTTTTTTTTTTTTTTTTTAATTTTTTTTTTTTTTTGTTGTTTGTTTGTTTGTCTGTAATCACGAAAAAAAAATTCTGCAGACCACAGTTTTCATTGGAAATTTTTGTAACTTCACATATCAGAGGCCTATGGAGGTCCCTTTCAGGCCATAAAATTTGAAGGTCAAGGTCAAAGGTCAAGGTCACTTTTTCGCAAATCAGGGTAATCGACAAAACCCTTATTTTTTGAGTAATTTGATCGGATCGTCTTCAAACTTCATGGAATATAGTTCATGGTCTGGCGCTCAGCTGATTAATTTTTGTGGCGATTGGCCTTGACCTTCATGTGTTTTTTTTTGTTGTTGTTTTTTTTATTTTTTTTCTGTAATCACGAAAAAAAAAAATGCAGACCACAGTTTTCATTGGAAATTTTGTAACTCACATATCAGAGCCTATGGAGGTCCCTTTCAGGCCATAAAATTTTGAAGGTCAAGGTCAAAGGTCAAGGTCACTTTTTCGCAAATCAGGGTAATCGACAAAACCCTTATTTTTTGAGTAATTTGATCGGATCGTCTTCAAACTTCATGGGAATATAGTTCATGGTCTGGCGCTCAGCTGATTAATTTTTGGTGGCGATTGGCCTTGACCTTCATGTGTTTTTTTTTGTTGTTGTTTTTTTTTTTTTTTTTCTGTAATCACGAAAAAAAAATTCTGCAGAGCACAGTTTTCATTGGAAATTTTTGTAACTTCACATATCAGAGGCCTATGGAGGTCCCTTTCAGGCCATAAAAATTTGAAGGTCAAGGTCAAAGGTCAAGGTCACTTTTTCGCAAATCAGGGTAATCGACAAAACCCTTATTTTTTGAGTAATTTTGATCGGATCGTCTTCAAACTTCATGGGAATATAGTTCATGGTCTGGCGCTCAGCTGATTAATTTTTGGTGGCGATTGGCCTTGACCTTCATGTGTTTTTTTGTTGTTGTTGTTGTTTTTTTTTTTTCTGTAATCACGTATAAATCACTCTGCAGAGCACAGTTTTCATTGGAATTTTTGTAACTTCGCATATCAGAGGCCTATAGAGGTCCCTTTCAGCGCATAAAATTTTGAAGGTCAAGGTCAAAGGTCAAGGTCCATTTTTCGCAAATCAGGGTAATCGACATAACCCTCATTTTTTGAGTAATTTTGATCGGATCGTCTTCAAACTTCATGGGAATATAGTTATGGTCTGGCATTCAGCTGATTAATTTTTGGTGGCGATTGGCCTTGACCTTCATGGTTAACGCCTAAGGTCAAACATATTTGACCCCAAGGTCAAATTTTCAAGTTTTAGGGAACCATACGTGTAGTACCTCAAATTGAACACCTCGATGAGTGCTTTCTAGATATATCAAGCTTGAGACATTATGACGTCATTTGGTGACTTATGAGGCAAACGCATATTTTTCATGGTTACTCTGTAGAACGATTCTCATCGGAATCTCTCGTAGGCAGATATTCCTCAAGGAGTCGCTCCTGGTGGATAGCAGCTCTGTTCACCTCAGTGTGACCTTAAAGAAGTCACACGTGGTCACCTTTTGCAAGATACGGATCACCCTACGGGTGACATTGGTTTATTTGTTTGTTTTGTTGTTGTTTGTGAACAGTATTACGGAAAAACTCCTCGACGGATTTCGACGAAACTTGGTGGGGGGTTAGGTATGGTCCAAGGATCATGCCATTAGATTTTGGACTTGGTCCAAAATCCAATATGGCCGCTATGGCGGCCATTTTGAAAAAATATTCGAATTTTTTTTTTTTTGCATTTCTACATGTTTAAGTGATTTCCAACCCCCCCCAAAAAAATTTTTACCCCCCCCCCCAAAAAAAAATTTGTAGAGAAAATGTTTTTTTTTTTTTTTTGCAATTCTACATGTTTTAAGTGATTTCCAACCCCCCCAAAAAAAATTGAGAAAAAAAATTTTTTTTTTTTGCATTTCTACATGTTTTAAGTGATTTCCCCCCCCCCCCAAAAAAAAATGTTAGAGAAAAAAAATTTTTTTGCAACTTTTTTTTCAACAAAATTTCGATTTCTTTTTTTTTGCATTTCTACATGTTTTAAGTGATTTCCAACCCCCCCCCCCCCCAAAAAAAAAAATGTTGGAGAAAAGAACTTATAACTGTCAGCACTGTTGACGTCATATTTAATGAATAAGAAAAAGGTTCACTTGAGTGACCCAGCAGTATTGGTGGCGGAGGTTTTGCACTCTCCCGAGTGCTCCCCCTCTAGTTTCTCCTGTCACATCATTTATTGACCCTGCTCAGCTAATGGAGCATACATGGCTCTTGTTTGTATTGTTTTAGATTATCTCTATACTTCAGGTTGATGCTACTGCATTTTTATCACAATCATGGAGGAGTTTTGACCCCCCTCCCCCTCCTCTCCCCTTACCTTCCACCCCACTCTCCTGCACTCTTTGTATTCCCAATTACTCATCTTGTTCAAGTTGCATCCTTCCTTCCTCCCTCTTCCTTGCATGCATAATCCATGGGGTGTTCACTATTCTACAAATGAGATACTGACAATAGTCTAAGACAAGCAAATGTTTTTATTTTTATACATCTGCAGCTGGAAGCTCCTGAGGCACTACGTTTTCTGGTTGTCCATCCAGCTGTACAGTGTACATGCATGCGTAACAGCTTTTTGTTACCATGATAACTTGTATGCCTGGTGTTGGCTTAATGGTTAAGGTAGTGGGCTTGGAATCCGAGGATCCTGAGTTCAAATCCCCCTTGGTTGTTGAATTAATACCAGGTGGGGTTGTCTCTGCCTGTCATCCTTTCGAGGTCGGCAAAATGAGTGCCAGCTTGCCGGTATCCTGTGTCGGAGCGGCGACCCGTCCA
>CM068954.1:103731035-103742687 GCA_035128595.1 Eptatretus atami
CAAGCGATCCTCCAACCCAAGCCTCCGAGTAGCCGGATTACAGGCGCACGCCACTACGCCCGGTTATAATAGATATAAATAGCAAGCATTAATTAGAACGGCACTCGGTAGAGCACATACCTCCACCGCGCTGGACAGTTTACGTTTTGTATCCCACTGATAGGTCACATCTGGATCCAAACATGAATCAAAATCGAATCGGCTTGTTCTTGTCACCTTACCAACTCATCCACATAGTTTTGTCATAACTCGTCTCCAACGTTTTGAAATATCATGACATATATTGTTTTTGGCCCCATCTCTCAATGATGAAGAATCACTACAAAATTTAAAAAAATCCTCGTATCTGGATTCGGATCTTCACCAAAACTGAATTAATCCTTGTCACACACCCAACCTGTTCCCCAAGGTTCGTCCGAATCCATCCAAAACATTTTGAAATCTCGTGTCATTCATCATTTTTAGCTTTATCACTAAATGGTGAAGAATCACTTTTAAAACTCTGATTTGGATTCGGATTCGGATTCGGATCTTCACCAAAATTGAATCAATTCTTTCTTGTCACGCGCCCAAACTGTCCACCAGGTTTCATCTGAATCTGTGCAAACATTTTGAGATATTGTGTTGTATATCGTGTTTGGCCCTCACTCTCAATGGTGAAGAATCACTTTAAACAAGCTCGAATGAGCTAAGATCCTCGTCCTCTTAATGATGACTTCATAAAAACGAATATGACATCATTATGATGTATCAGGTTTGCGATAAATTATCTGTGCTAATGCCCGGCTTTGATTTCCCAAACAAAATTCAAACAGCTTGCTAGTTCGGAGATAATGGTATCGGCGATTTCCATTCGGCGATATTATGCGTCAACTTTTTTTCTCGGAAAGAATTTCCAAAATTGGAGATGGTTACTGCCTGCGCGTGGGCTTTCTGCATATACATGGCAAGTTTCACGAAGATCCGATGAAAACTCTGGGTTTGTGAAACAAAAAATGTCAAAAAATAGGAATGACGTCATAAAAATTGATATGACGTCATAGTGATGTATCATATGTGCGGTAATTCATCTCTGCTAATGCCCTGTTCGATTCCCACAAACAGAATTCAAAAAGCTTGCCTAGTTTCGGAGATAATTTTTTAGGCGATTTCCATTAGCGGAGATATTTTGACGTCATAACGTTTTTTTCTAGGAGGAATTTTCAAAATCGGAGATCGTTACTGTCTGCGCAGGGTATTTTTACATATATATGCCAAGTTTCGGAAGTTTCGATGAAAACTGTCGGCCTGGTGCACCAAAAAAGTCCACAAGAACAACAACGTGAGTAAGACTTAGAGATCCTCCAAGAGGATCTAAAAATCTTCGTATCCGGATCTGGATCTTCACCAAAATCGAATCATTTATCCTTGTCACATACCCAACCTGTCCACCAATTTTCAACCGAATCCATCCACAACTTTTTGAGATATCCAGCTCACAGACAGACAGACAGCGGTGAAAACACAACGTCCGTCCACCTTAGGCCGAAGAGGTAAATTTATCGTCTTAGGTCAGGTGGTGTAAAAGATGCTGGGTAAAACAGTGGTAAAACCGGTAATTTTTATAACGTGTATGCCTTCAAACCTCTTTAAAGCTTTATTTAAATTGAATTATATTTTTGAACGCTGCAGAACACAAATTAATCGCCCTCATAATACTCCAAGAACCTCCAGTTTTACAGTGCAGTACTTCAAATTAAATAAAGGTTCAATGGGGTGGTATATAAGAGTGCTGCTTGGGACAGCTTCTGGCCTTCTTCGATAGCACTAAACTCTCTAAAAAAAATTTGTTAAAATCAATGTTTTATTAAAATTGAAGTAAAATTGAAATAACACTGCACGGGGTATTGTGTTCTATGAACTCTAGTTTACAGAACATGACATTACGAGAACCTCGATGAATGCATTTGGCACGTAATGCTGTGGGCTGCTATACCTGCCTTTGGGTGGCAAGTGAGATGCACATTCTGGTGGCTTGTGAAAGGGACTTGTGTGGTTAAAGTGACGACAGTATATTGATTTTTGAGGAAAGAGAGCCCGTATTATGTCAGACAATATTCTGCATAATTTAAGCCAGGAAACATGTTCATTGGCATATTCTAATCCCACCTGCTCTTGCTCAAATTGTCATTGTAACTTTTGATGTTACGCAGTGTTCTATTGCTTATCCTTTTCAGTTTGCTTTCAGCAGCATATTTGGTCCATCATACAGACACAATGATTGATTAGTTATTGTAAGCACTGCACAATATTGAACCTGTATTTTAAGGGAGTTTTAGAACAAATGCTTTGCGAGAGAGGGGTAAAATGACTTTCAGGCCAGCCTGTACGTGTATGAGAAATAGTCGTGCAACATTTACATGATGCATTTACGTCGTGACCTCTCTGTTGCAGTGCATCTTAAGTCATGGTACTCGCTTAGCTCACTGAAAGTGGCCGTAGTTGATCATTTTATACCAATTTGATTGAGCATTGCTGATGTTGCACAGCAAATTTGGGGCAAACACGCATGCACAGTCTAAGCTCTCTGGCAAGATGGCACGCTACAGGAACTGTCAATCATTTTATTACTATAGGTATATCTCCAATCTAATCTTGCAATGACAAATTACAGCTCACAGATCTAAGTCGAAGTTGGACAGCCAAGTCACGGCACTGTTTGTTGTTAGGTGGATTTCCCAAAATCATTCATCAAATTTCCGTAGGTGACACCCGTTCACAATGTGACCGCAGTCACATGGGTGACCACATCCACGTGCTGGGCTGTCTTTGAAATTCCATTTATGGAGATGGTATGATGTCCTTGCATGGAGAGTACGGAGCCTGTTGAGTGCAGATTATTGGTAGATGGTAGAATGATGATGATGATGATGACGATGATGATGATTATGACGATGATGATGATGATGATGGGATATTTAGTAACAATGTTAAAGGAGTTATTAGCTCCTGTCCTCTTTGGTTTAATTTTAATACTTACATTCTCTCGTACCTTCTCTCTCCTTTCTTTTTATCCCGACATTCTTGAAAAAAACACAAATGGAGGGATATTCTAATCAGCTCTGTCTGTCTGTCCATTCATCCGTCCATCTGTGTGCATCACGCTATCTCCTCCAAAATGGTTGTGCAGAAATTCACCAAACTTGGTAGTTATGATCATAGCAACAAAACAAGAACATAGCAAGAAGGTGCGAGAACAGTATCATTTTTGGCACCGTCCCCTGGGGCAGGGTCAAAAAGGTCAAATAACAAAAAATGCATTTATGGGCACATTTTTAAACATTGTTTAATGAAACTTTGGATATGCAATCAACATTGGGGGACGCATTAAATATGTAACGTTTTTTGGATTTGACCTCCAGGTTCATGTCCCAGGGGGTAGGGACTTTTGGTCACAGGCAGTCAAAACAAGAGATTTTTTTTTAACTCAAAGTTTGATATTGGGTTGTTCCTGGTGGAACTTTTTGCCATCTTTCAACCTTGCTTGAGGTGGGAAGCATGGGGATTTGCAATGCCATGCCATCAACTTCGCTCTGGTTCCCCTCGCCAGAGAAGGTATTGTATTTGGGTCCATTTGCCTGTTTGTTTGTTACTTGACAAAAACTTTGTTTTTTTGACAAGTATGCTGATCAGTCTCGTTTGTTTGTTTGTCTGTCCACTCACTTTTAATCGCCTACAGGTCACAATTTTAAACCGATCTTCACGAAACTTCACCAAATGGCGGAGTTGGTGGTCTGACAGAAGGCTATTTATTTTTGAGGTCAAAAGATGAAAAGGTCTTCATAGGTAAAGGTCAACAAGTTTTTAAATTTTTTTACCTTCAATATTCATCTGATTAACTTGAAGTTTGAAGAGCATTTGCAAATAAGGTCACTGAATTCAAGCAACTATTATTTTTGACGTCATCGTAGGCCATTTACCTGAAAACCTATAAAAAAAATCTTCTTCTCCAGAATGGCTGGACAGGTCGAGGGGAAACTTCACACAAATATTCCCCAAGTCTTGCGGATACCTGGGTGTTCACGAATAATTGATAGGTCGCATGGTCTTGCAGCCATATTTGATTGAGCAAAAATCTTTTTAAAAATTATTTCTCTTGAACTATTCATCAATCGATGTAAAACTTCACATTTATGATCTCGTAGCGATGGGGAATATATGTTTTAAATTTCAACCTGATCAGAGACATGGTCTGACAGCCAGCATTATTTTTTTATGATCTGGGTTCTTTTTATTTTTTATTTTTTTTTTGAATAATGCTCACTTGGCTGTGCCTGGATGGTTTGAGGTAAGGGTAGAGGAGTCGCAGCTGAAACCTGAATCCTAACCAGGTTCCTCCTGATTACTTCATCTTTGCTTTTTGCTTATTTGGGTTCCTTCTGATTACTCCAATGCAGGATTGTACCGATTTGGTCTTCCATTTGATTTCGATTGAATTAATTTTAATCCCATTCTGAATTAAATTGAATAATAATAAATGCCATGGGTCAGGGTCAAGTGTCCGATCAAAGTGGGACGTCTTGGTACCCGATCATCACTGCCAGCAGTTATAAAGTGGCAGTTCTAGTTATGTCTCTTATTAATTAAGTAACACACCAGTACGCAAACACCACACAAAGGAAGTCCTGGCGAGGGTCTGCGATCTCTGATTTCTCTTTTTCCTGTTTCTTTCTGTGAAGGTCTTTCACCTGTAGATTTAAAACATCAATGTTTATTAACCATTGTAACAATGCTTTCAACCATGACATTTAGCATTCAAACTGGTCACTATGTTACAACTGGTCTGCAACTGTTGCCACTGTTCTCGTAAGCTTGTCATGAAGTCTTGTTTTTTGAAAGCCTTTCCAGAATTGCAATTCACACAAAGCCTGCTCTCGTTGAGATATGGAATGGGTGTGCAGAATATCCTCATCGTTGTTACCTTTTTATCAGGCTATTCAGTTCTTCCTCTCAGGGTTCCAATTGTTTTATGGCTCTGATAATTTCATTATTTATTGGATCCATTTTAAGGGCCACACAATCTATTGCAGTATATACCCAGATAAACAGAAGTTTTCACCTCCACCCTTTTATGTATTCACTCATCCAACCCACTTGTACGTTATTTTTTTTTTCTTCGAATAACAGAACAGAGTGCGAGGTAGGTTGGGAATTCAATGTGTTTCTTTTTTAATGGAAAACAATTCACGAAACAAAATCTTTCATTGATCGATATACTGTAAAACTTTAAAACCTGAAACAAATCTATACTCGTGTGTGTGTGTGTGTGTGTCCTCCATAACTCCAAAACCATAAAACCGAGTGACCCAAAACTTTGCACTAATACGAAGGGAACTCCAAGGGAGTGCGTGAATGAAAACTGTGTATTTAGGTAAATTTAAACAGCACTTTTGAAAATGATTTAGTTTAGTGGATGCTCATCATTAAAGAACAAAACAAAAAAGCATTACTCAGATAGTGGCGCGCCATCTTGGTCATCCCGCTGTCACCTTGTAGGGGTCTTAAGCCGCTATTTTGTTTCGGCCTGCTCAAAAATGCCTTGACTTTGTACAGGCCGCAACAGTTTCTGCGTGATAAAATTCGTAAAATTTGTTTTTTCACTTTCCTCACTCATGTCATCAAATGCCTGATCTTTATACCTATGATTCGCTTTATAAATCGCTTTTGCAGGAGCTATAGTTTGAAAGTTATGAGCTCGGATCGATTTTATCCGTTATATATGATGCGATTTTCCACGACGCCCTCTCACGGTCTAATTAAAGTATATAATCGAAATCTGTCTCTGGATTTGAGGATTGGAGCTTGTGGACGAATTACGTGTCGAAATCTGGAGTGAAATCTGAAAATTTTAACGAAGCATAAAGTATATACTTTAAGGAAGACTGTGCTTGCTCCTTTTCTATATTTTCACAAGAAAATGTGAAATTGCCGAAGCATGAAACTGTTCCGACAATTATAATGAGTGAAGAAAAGATTAAGGAATATGCCCAAAGTGTAAGTAACTTCATTGAGTGCAATGAAAATATTTAAGTTCGGTTGTGGGATCGCCGTGAAGGTTCCCACGGTGCGAGCAGCGGCCTTGGCCACCGTGGCTGGGTTCTCCGTGGGGGAAATCCCCAGAGATAGGAAGGCAAAATAAATTAAACTAAAGATCGAATTAAAAGAACGATGAATATAACGGGAGGATCAGAATCAGTAAAACAACGGGACAAGTGAACTTCGAGTTCAAGAGAGAATTGGAAATTGTTTTCCAGTGGCTACAAAGCAATGCTTCTTGGAAGAAAAAAAACAACGAAGAAAGCAGTGCAGAAGACTCTCTTTGGCTTATTATAGAAGGTTAAAAGGCCTTGAGCTGATGAACCTTCAGCATCAACATCCTCAACTTCTTTTACACCATCAACACCATCTCCATCACCGATAAGAAGTGCAAAGAAGCAGCCAGCATGTCCTCTCATCATGGAGGAAGGGCAGACAACCCTGAGCCTCTGTCTGACTAATTATAATTATCAACACCATGCATCCCCACACCTCGGCAGGATGACCGAGAGCTATGTACACTCGCTCTAAGCTGTCTAGCTTGGGTTTGAATCTCAACGCAGTTATACTGTCATCCCAGTTTTTTCACAGGCAGGGTGATTTTGTGCATGCCATCCCTCAGATGGACGTTAACATCTGCCGGAATTAGTTGGTGGACATTTAAGATCCCTTTGCGCTATCCTTTGCAAAGAGTAGGGGAGCTATGCCCGGCATCCGAGCCAAATTCCAAGTTTCTACTGCAACCTACAGGGGCACTGCATCAGCAGCACTGCCACACCGAGTAGTGATGCTACTCACAGCCTTTTGCTGCACAGGACAAAAGATGACCAGACCCTGATGTATCGTATTTTATTGAAATAATATTTTAATTAATTTACTCTCAAAAATTTCCACTCAATGTTTTTTTTCTGTCAGAAACGCATTCCCCCTTTAATGTACTAAGTCAATGGGATTTTGAAGTTCGATTTACATTATTCTGATTTAAACGGTGTTTTCCAGGAAGCAACTATGATATAAATCGGGAAGTGTGCGTGCGTGCGTGCCTTGCGCTGTTTGTGTTTGGTGTTTGTGTATGTTTCTATTCAGGTGAGTGTGGTCATAAAGTATAACATAACATCCTCTTTGCTAACTCCCCACCACCTTCACCTTTCTTCCTCCCCCCCCTCCCCTCCTCTCTCTCTGTTCCCTCCTTGCTCCCCTCCTAATAAAGTGCAGCACTCTCCTCCCACACACCACCCCCCCTCTCTCTCTCTCTCTCTCTCTCCCTCCCTCTCCCTTTCTTTCCCTCTGCCACCCCTGGCCTCACATCCCCTCCCTCCCAGAATGTAGAGCAACCCATGGTGAGGAATCGCTCCGACACCCCTCCTTCCTCCCCTCTCTCTCCCCTCTCACCTCCTCCCTCTCCTCACACTCCCCTCCCCCTCCGCACTCTCCTCTCCCCCTCCTCTCTCTCCCCTTCTTTCTCTCCCCTCCCCCCCTCTCTCTCCCACTCTCTCTTCCCCCCACCCCCTCTTTCAACCCCCTCTCTCAGTATTCTGTTAGCAAAGTCACGGGTGGTATTTGCTAGTGTTCAGTAAATGTTAGAACTAAAGTACCGAATCTCAGTGTAAGAATCCCCACGTGGTCGAGTGGTTAGGATTTCTTGTTTTCACCCAGGTGGCCCAGGTTCGTTTCCCGGTATGGGAATCCTATTTTAACCAAGCTCAGTGGCATAATGGTTAGTTAGAGCGTCCATTCTGAGTCTTGCAGGTCGGGGGTTCGAACCATGGCCAAGTCATACCAACAACTTTAAAAATGGTATGTGCTGCTTTCTTACTTGATGCTCAGCATTTAAAAAGGATAGGGCATGGAAAAATAACCATAGGTTGGCAACAATAGCACAGGCTTGATGGGCTTTACCGCCTCATCCTGTATTAAAGTTCCCTGTAAGGAATCCTATTTCTGTGAAGACGTTAAACACAATCCAAGTGTCAAATAAAAGCATTGATTGAAACTTGTCACTAAATTACTCTTTTCAACCCCAATACTCACATCTATGGAATAAAGTAATTGCACCTGATGACAAAGGCTACATCTTGTCGTGTATCCTTGCAAATCGTTTTACAGAAATGTACTTCCTTTCATCTCTCTCTTTCTCTGTCTCTGTCTCTGTCTCTGTCTCTGTCTCTGTCTCTGTCTCTGTCTCTGTCTCTGTCTCTGTCTCTGTCTCTGTCTCTGTCTCTGTCTCTCTCTCTCTCTCTCTCTCTCTCTCTCCAACACAAACCTCCGATACAAGATTTTGTTGCCAATGACTTCAGTCAAATTGACATTTGGACTCTCATTATCAAGACCCATTCACTTCATGGAAGAAGTTCAACCATCCCAGGCCAAGCCATTATATAGAGGTTCAAGCAGTAATCACCCTCAGCTTTCAGACACATTTGCTAAGTGGAATTTAGTAGCCTACTGCATTACCCTTTATTGGTGACCCTGACACGATCTCTTACAAAGAATGAAGATTCGGCTTCCTTGTCTCTTTCAACCCCATCTACAAGTGCATCGGCCATGAGCCTCAAGCTACCTCCTTTTTGGCCAAATTATCCAACTACCTGTATTTGGTTTGGTTAAGTCGAGGCTCAATTGCTCATGAGGGGGATTACAACCCAATACACATTTTGCCTATGCCATGGCCTCATTTCCAACCTGAATATACCCATGATATTTATGACTTGGTTATCAAATCACTGAGGAGTAATGCCTACATTGTGTTGAGGATGGAACTGATATGCTGTCTGAACAAAAGTGTCTGCACCAACTCTTGATGTCCGAGGAACTGGGTGACAGAGAACAATCGCAGTTACTTTGCAGAAAGATGCAACTCTTCGGGGACAACACTTCATAGGATAATATTCTCAAAAAAACGTTTCCTCCAATGTCTTCTGAGCAGTGCCCAGCTCATCCTCACATTTACAGGCGATTCAATGAATATGAAGGAATTTGCCATCATGGATGACATCGCCGCCCCGGCTTCCTCCACCATCGGGACAGTTACCTTCAAATCAAATGAAGAAACACCGGCTTCAACCAGCAAAGACATCCAATGGCTTCAGGTAGACCAGTTGACGGCTCATGTGCTTGCTCTTACCTGTCATCTGAAGGAGGAGCAAGGCAGAAACGAGACCCATGGCGATGCACAATAGTGGAGATCATTGTGCGGCTGCAAGCCGAGAACCCGACGCCACTCAGAAAGTCAATGCTGGTAACATTGGCATTTTGTCTCAGATCGATGCACAAAAGTGCATTCCTGTCTGCTCTTTTGACACCCACCCTTTCTGAAAACCAGGGAAACCACGAAGTTAGCACCTATAGGCAATGATTGTAATTGTGAACAATTGGTGACCCGAACATTTGCCTATTTTGTATCAGAGAGAAACTCACTGCCAGATTTTTGATTGATACAGGTGCTAAAGTCAGTGTTTTACCTCTTTCGAGAGTTGAACATCACCACCCTTCTTCACAATTAAAACTTCAGCCTGTTAACAAGTCCTCTTTCCCTACATTTGGTGAGCGATCAATGACACAAGATATTGGTTTGAGACAGACATGGAGATGGTTCTTCATTCTCACTGACGTACCCATTACCATAATCGGAGCTGATTTCCTCAGGCAGTTTGGCTTGCTGGTGGATGTCAAACACCAAAAGCTTATGGATCCCATTCCTCACCTTGCTGTTAAAGGGATCACCTCAGACTCACCCTTCATTGGCTTAATGTTTGCGAAGCCATAGTATCCTGCATGTTATGACACCCTTCTCCGCCAATATCCAGATGTGTCTACAATAGTGCCGTGGCGAAACACTGTTACGCACCATATCTAGACCACCCGTGTCAGCTTGACAATGTCGTTTAGCACTAGACTAGTACAAAATAGCTAAGGCCGAGTTTGATGACATACTTGAACTCGGGATTATATAACCCTCGAGGAGCAACTGGTCACCCCCTTGCACATTATTCCTAAGAAGATGCTTGGTGATTGGAGGAGATGTGGAGACTACAGATCGTTGAACAGCGGCACGATGCCTGACAACTGCCCAATTCCACATCTGCCAGACTTTGCATCTAGTCTGGAAGGAAAACGTTTTTTTTCCATGCTTAACCCTGTTAGAGCCTACCAACAGATTCCTGTGGACCCAACAGATGTGCACGACACAGCGATCACCACTTCCTTCGTACATTTTGAGTTTGTGTGCATGCCCTTTGGGCTACGCAATGCCGCACAAACCTTTCAATACTTCACTGACGAAATGACCCGCAGCATACCTTTCGGCTCTGCTTATATTGATGACCTTCTTATATATTGACACCAATGCAACTCGAGAAGAACATGAGCTCCTCCTAATGTTGTTGTTTTATCATCTCTCCCAGTATACGGTGGTCATTAATCCAACTAAGTATGAGCTTGGAGTACCCTCGCTGAGATTTTTGGACGCTGACGGTGTCTGAGCACAACCTGATGAGGTTGCAGCTATCAGCAAATTTTCTGCAGATAGTTTGCTTCGTAATCTTTGCAAATTTCTGGGGCTGGTCAATTTCTACCGGCAGTTTATTCCTGGCTGCACTGATGTCGTTCAACCACTGACTGACTGACGAGCTTGGAAGTATAAAAACATGAGCTGACCGATGCAGCCTAAAACTTTTTTCATCAAGTGAAGTCAGCTTTAACACAAGCTACTTTTCTATTACATCCAAGCCAGATTCACCTATCTTAGTCTAGGACCTGGCTTAGACATGTATGCACTTAATTTAGGAGAGGATAACTCAACTGTTTTAGGCTAATATGACCCAAGGAACAACTTGGGATGTGTGCCAAAATCTCTATCCGGGACGAACAGCCCGAAAATGACACGCCCTTTTAAAATCTAGTACCCCATTGTATATCACTCTATGCACCCTATATCACTCAACTCAGCCTGCTTTTGTATTCATAGCACCAGTGCTACAAGATCCGGAGAGAGAGAGAGTGAGAGAACGACTTATCCATCAGGACTGCTATCAACTGAAGGAGAAGTTCCACTCCTCTACAACTCCTACATAATTGTGATTTGTCATGAACACCACCAAGAAAGTAAGTGAGTGCCTTTGACCAGGCGCTAGAGCAGTGCCTACAATCGGCCTGCCAAAGTGAGTGGGGGGATAATTGGGTCACCAGAAAGAAGAAGACAGTTGCTCCTGTGGCGGAATTATCAAGCATAAAAAGACCAGTACGTTACCTCCTGAAGATGAAGGATGGCGTGTCGAAGGAAACTCTCACTTCACCACGACTTCAACCCAAGTACTGCAACTAATATAGTTGGGATGGTGCCAAGACGGTAGAGAGTATCTTCCCATTGAGGTATGCAGTCCTCTACAACCAGTAGCACTGAAGAATGATTCTCACTGGAGAAATTTGTGACCAATGTAAATGTAGACAAGTTGTTGTGCTGTATCAAGGAGGGCAGCACTGCTTGTGCTAATTTTATCGATGACCGACTCAGAAATAGGTCGATATCGATACACTCAACTATTAACAAAATCAAGTTTACGTCCCCTAATACCACCT
>CM068954.1:103757869-103778157 GCA_035128595.1 Eptatretus atami
GCAGAGAGAGAACGAACCAGGCACCAAGCGCAGATTTGTAGCCCCTGGAGCATGCGGGGCCAATGAGCCACATTTCAGATCCTCCGAGTCGGCCTGGGACCAGCTATTGAGCTACGTCAGATCTTACGAGCTGGCCCCATACCAGCCATTGGAGGATTATTCTGCCCATTCTGCTGCCTGCCCGGATATTTCCGCAGCCGGCCAATTCTGCTGCCCGGCTGGATATTCATTCATTTGATCCTTCCGGCTATCATCAGGAGTGGAGCTCCGCACTTAACATGGGGGAAATTTCTTTTTACCCCCATGCACCCAGGACGAACCCCACGCATCCAAAAATATTCATGGCCCAAAGCCAGAGAATGTGGCAATAATTTCAGGGAAGCTGCGTTGTGTCTTATGCCTGGTGTTGGCTTAATGGTTAGGGTGGTGGGCTTGGGATCCTTGGATCCTGAGTTTAAATCCAACTTTGCTGTTGAATTAATACCAGGTGGGGTTGACTCTGCTTGTCATCCTTGCGAGGTCGGTAAAATGAGTGCCAGCATTGTGGTATACTGTGTCAGAGTGGCGACCTGTCCGGGATTGTGCCCAATAGCCAAGGAGACTGCTTAGGTAGCACCAACACTCTGCACAGAGTATTGGCCCAATGGATGGATGGATGGTGGTGTCCTGGTCATTTTGATGGTCGTGTTTATGTGGAGGGAAATGAACAGGGATTCGGGAAACGAAATGCAGTACGGGGGAGACGGCAATACATTGCATTACAGGGTCGACGTCCATACAGACGAACACACAAACAAGGACTTTGTGGGCTTTGTAACAATAAAGGGGGAATCTGGCACATGTTGTAGAATGCTGGTGTTATTTGTATACGTTGAACGCCATGGCAGTAAATGATGCATGCCCAACATGATGACAGCAGTCACAGTACACATCATCATGCGCTGATTGCTCCATTATCCCAGTGGGTTGAGAGTGGGTGCTAACTACCCAACCCAAACGCATTTAGTTACATAATAACCCCTCTAGGGAAGGTGCCATTCTTAACGGAAATAACTGTTCCAAAGAGTCTACGTGCTGCGTGCGTTTTATCATGCACTTATAAGAAACCGCAACAACATATGTATATGTGTGTGATCATTATTATTATATTATAATATATATGTATAATTATACATATATGTTTGTGTGTGTATAATATATGTATGTGTATATCTACATATACGTGTGTGTGTGTGTGTATGTGTGTGTGTGTGTAGTTATACAGGGTGTCCCAAAAGTCTCCAGACATCGGGAAAATTAACACTTTTAGCAAAATGTAACTGCACTTACAAAACGTTCTCTACATGATTGCCATTTCTTTGTAAACACACATGAAGTCGTCTCTCCCACTCATGGTGAACTCGTGTCAAACACACTGGCGTTATGCAAGTAATTCCACTTCGAATGCGTTCCTTTAAATGATCCATGTTCTGATTCTTGTCGTGTGTGATGTGCTTGCCATGTTTCCTGTTAAAGTAGATTGCAACCTTGCGACAGCTTCCCGAACCAGCCATGAGAATGATTTCAATACGTTCTTCTTTTGAACAAGGCATTCTTGAAGGCAATCTGAAAAAAAAGAAGATATAAGCTACATATGAAGAATTTCGGGAGACATTTTGCTGAAAGTGTTAATTTTCCCTACGAATGGAGACTTTTGGGACACCCTGTAGAATATATATATATATATATATATATATATATATATATATTATATATATATATATATATATAATATATAAATATATATATATATTATATAAATATATAAATATATATATATATATAAATATTAAATATATATATATATATAAATATATATATTATAATAATATTATATAATATATAAATATTATATATAAATATATATATATATATATATAAATATATAAAATAATATATATATATATATATATATATAATATATATTATATATATATATATATATTATATATATATATATATATATACACAGTATATATACACACGCAGTGTTTGTTGAACCCCTCAATTTCCTATATGAAGGCAACAAATCATGTGTCATTACAGCCATTGCTGCACAATTTGTGAACAAGCATCATCTGTCACAAGAATGTATTGTATATTCCCTTGTTATAGCACAGGCAAGAGGATATTGTTTTGCAGTTTGGAAAAAAGATGATTAAAGTCTTTTCTCCAACAAAAAGCAACATCATGACATCACCATCACAATGTGCTATACTGTAACCCCGAGAGGGCATTTGAAGCATGAATCAAGTATTCAGGGCAAGAGTTCAATGTGCCACAAGCAGACAAATTAGCACAGTTGCAAACATGTTTCACCTACGTTAGTGCTCATCAGTACAGCATAATGCTTAAAATAGTCTAACAAGAGTGAATAGCAAAAGGGTCAAGACCAGATTGAGGTCTTATGTGACCACAATGCTACCAACCTGCTGTGGTGGAATAGGAACATCTCCTGCATTTAGATGTCCTGCTAACAGATGCCAGCTACTGACTCCCCCATGGCCTTAAATTTCGTTTTCACTGGTGCATGATCAAACAGCAATACAAAAACCCACAGAGGAGAGCTGTCCTTTGCAAATGGACACCCTTGCACTGCTACGAGCTGATGATACATATGCAATGAAGAACTTGGCTTGGTGAATAACTGCAAAGCAATGCCCACCCTTGAGGCCAGCTTTGAGATGTGACCAGCCCAAGTAGAGAAGAAAAGGAAGAAGCTTCCTGTCATTTGGGAGGAGAAATGACATCGGCTATGGTGGAATTATCAGCGAAATAGGATTTAGGATTTTCCGGTAAGACAGAGTGGTTAGCGGGTTGTTTTCCTAAAACATGATAGGTCCTAAAATGTTACCTTAAGACAACCAGTCTCGAAGGAAAGAGTATGAGAGAGAATGATAGGGAAACACACCGCTTGTGCTTATAAAACAAGAAATCCATCGATGTAGAGGAACCTGAATGTCATTGATGAACAGCTTTGTGGATGTCAGTCTCAAACAAGATGTCCAGTGAGACCTTCAGAGTGTGTTAGAATAAAGTAAATTCCACCTGTTACTGATTTTGGAGAAAGTACATTTGATGCCATTTCGCTTATCTGTGGCATTCAAGCTTAGCCATAAAATTTGCATTTTGTGTAGCAAACATGGTAGAAAGGTATTTACATTGTACAGGGTGCTTCATTAGAAAAATGAAACAAGTTGTTTTTATACTTTTTACATTTTCCATTAAACCAACATAAGAATCTTTGTGATATGTAGAATAAAGTCACACAACAATGAAACTAGTGATTTCAGAAGACAGTTCACACAACATGTACTAAATGTACTAAAACTATGTAATTTGTAAATGGCCCCAACGAGGTTGAGGTTCGAGAAATGGTCATGAAACTTTCAAATTGCTACTCAAGTTTCTTTATAGATGAAAGGTTTGTATTAGCATGTGAAATTAGGAAAAGTCACAAACAGAATGAATTTGAAACAAAAAGATTTGGTAAATAAATCAATTTTCTAGTTTTATAATTAAATGTGTTTCGGAATGAATGAAGGATTGTACTTTGACTATAACTTTTACAACCTCATGCCATATGAAGCTACTTTTCAGCAATCTGAGACTGCAAGTTCAGAACCCACTTTTCTTTTCTCCACACGAGTGAAGAACCCATCCGTACAGACGGCTTAATTCCTCCAGAATTAAGGATGGAATGACTTGTGTAATATCTATGTCCATACATGGCGCTATATGATAAACATTTACACAGAGAGAATTTGGGAGCTCCTTCACCTGAAACCCCGGTGGCTATGATTTCATTTACCATCTAAAACCCTCCAGTGCACACCTTGGGTACAAGCACCAGTTTAAAACTCATTCCATCCAGAGGTTTAGGATTGTTTAGAAGTTAAACAAACATGAATTGGCAAACAAACACAGACACTTATTTAATGATATAATTCAGTAGTATGATTTTTCACTGCTTGTCCAAATTTCAGGTTTTTAATGAAAGCTGCAGAAAAAAGGTTTGTGCCCCCCCCCCCCCCGTTTCCTCTCTTCCTCCCAACAAAGCACTTACTTCCTCCTGCCAATAAATCTGCTTAATCCTGCTTCGTTTTACTTGGCTGAGCAGGTTTTTTAACTCGGTTTGATTAGCCTTGTGGCTAGGATGATGAAACACCGATTTTGAAGACAACAGTCCAATGAATGTCATTTTTCTACACGCTGTTGTTGTGCATCAATATACATATACATATTTTTATATATATATATATAGATATATACCTGTATAATATATTTAAAACCTATCATATGGCAGTATTCAATTTCAGATTTCCGGACATTTTTTGACAGCAAATTCCAAAGAATGTATGGATGCAGATTATTCATCGACTTTGCAATTCAAGTATTGATTGCAAATGGAAAACCTCTATGAATTACCACAATTTTCATTTCTTATATGTCTAATTTCATATCCAAGGCTACTTAAGCATGCTTAGGCCAAATATATATATATATATATATATAATATATATATATATATTATATATATTACTTGTTGTAGTATATATATATATATATATTTGTATGTATATATATATATATATATATATATATATACTGTGTGTATGTATATATATATTACTGTGTGTATGTATATATATATACTGTGTGTATATATATATATATATATATTGTGTATGTATATATATATATATATATAATATATATATATATATATATATATATATACTGTGTGTGTATGTATATATATATATACTGTGTGTGTATGTATATATATATACTGTGTGTGTATGTATATATATATACTGTGTATGTATATATATATATATTGTGTATGTATATAATATATATATATATATATACTGTGTGTGTATGTATATATATATACTGTGTGTGTATGTATATATATATATATATATATATATACTGTGTGTGTATGTATATATATATTTACTGTGTATGTATATATATAAATATAATTTGTGTATGTATATATATATTATATATATATATATATATATATATATATATATATATATATATATATACTGTGTATGTATATGTATATATCCTAGGTTAATTGATGAGGTGAGAGCAAATTGGTTATTCCCTCCATCCACAGGTGAGAGACTTGAGTGGGTCTCTGTTTATCATATATATATATATTTTTTTGGACCAATCCCATTCTTTCAAATATATTAGCATATACTACTACTACTACTACAACTACAGTGGTTCTCAACTCGTTTCAGTCCACAGACCACCAGGCCAATGAAATTTTTTTTATTGTACCACCTCCTTTTTGAGACATGATTAAAAAAAAAAGAGTAGATAACAACCATTTTGTTTTGAAATTTATTTCTTACTCACAGATTTTTGCATTCTCTTCTCACTGAAAAGCTTTTCGATGTTTGGAGTGGTACTTGATAATGCACAACAAATATTGCTTTCCACTGTAAGCTGATGCCTCTGTTTGGACTTGATGTGCAACAACACGAAAATCCAGTCTCACGCATATAAGTTGATGCAAATGGCAAAAGAAATCTGACCGCATGTGCTGACAGCTTTGGGTAACTCCGGGTCATGCCGGCCCACGATTTCTCCATGGTCGACTGTAGGTACACGTCTTGAGCCGCAAAATCATTTTTCAGATCCAGGAATTCCTTCTGCAGATCCTCTGGAACACTATTAACATCTGTTGTGAATGGATTCTTGATGAAAGATAACCTATCCCTTGTGCTGTGCACCCCTGGAAAGTATCGATGGGACCCGTACCGTAGCTTCCGTAAATGATCGAGAATTTGCGTCCGAATGGCTTCCTTTTCCCCGAGCATGGCATCCACATATGGAAATTGGACCAAATTATTGCCTTCGACTGTTACGATACAGAGTTTCAAAATTTGTCAAGAAAGGCCTTGATGATGCTTTGGTGAGAGAACACATTTGCACCTTTCCCTTGCAGCTGAAGATTCAGTTTGTTGAAGATTCCAAAAATATCGACAAGATACGCAAGTTCTAAATTTGACTGCGTTAGCACATTTCGGAATTCCTTTTTCCCTTGAGCCTGGAGGAATTAATCCAACTCCTCTCTCATTTGAAAAACTCTGTTGAGTACATTCTCTGCTGACAACCACCATACAGAAGTGTAGAACAGCAACACATCAAGTCGGAACCCATGTCCAGGCAAAATCTTTTGAACAGCCTGCTGTGCAGAGCCGATGATTTGATGCAATTCAACACCTTCCCCAAACCTTTAAAAACGGCGTTCAGTTGATCAGGCAATGTTTTTGACACCAAAGCTTCCCTATGAATGAAGAAATGAACTCCAGTTACCATTGGAGTGCACTGTTTTCTCCAACGTTTGGAAACCCGATCTTGAGCCTAGCGTGGCAGGTGCACCATCATCGGTGACACCCACATGATTTACCCAATCCAGACTTTGTATTTCAAAGAAATTAACAATTTCCATCATATCCTGAGCCTTTGTGGTGGTATCAAGAGTCTTACAAAAATGAAACTCGTCTTTGAAGTCTCCTCCAACCGTGTATCGTACGAACACCAATAGCTGAGAGCACAATGCGACGTCAGTCGATTCATCAAATTGTATGGCAAACAATGGAGACTTCTTTATTTCATCCACAACTTGTTCACTGATGTTCTGTGGTATCTCACTTATCCGTCTCGATACTGTGTCATTCGAGACAGATATATCATTCAGCGTCCTTGCTGCTTCCTCGCCAAGAACAAGCCGCACCATCTCTTTAGCACAGGGGAGCACAAGTTGCTCAAAAATACGTAGTATGAGGCTTCTTCGCCTGTGCAACTTTGCATGCAACAATGTAGGGAGCATGCACTGCATTGCTAGTCTTTTCGTAGACTGCACCTGTTGAGTCGAGGCAATGCCACGTCAGAGATGATAACCACCACTCAAAATAATCTTCATCCTTTTGCAACAAGTTGGGGTGACACTTTTTGAAATGGAGTTTCAGGTTAGCTGGCTTCATTGAGTCACTTCCCAAGACTTTGAAACAAATAACACATTGTGGAAAATCGATGCCTTCTTTTTCTTGACAAGTGAAGCCGAATTTGATGTAATCCTCCGAATACTTGCGCTTGACATTCCTTCCTGTCATTGCCATTATCCGAGATCTGAGGAAAATGCAACGGAATTTGTTAATTGTGTGTGGATTTCACTGCCAATGACAATAATGATAAACCTTATAAAACTTATGGTGATGTGCACACAAAATCTTACGGATTCACAGGTTACAACTTAAAATTAATACAATACATATGAACTTGTTGATGTTAAGTAGAACACGTGTACAATAAGAGAGATATAATCTATCTATCTCAGAGAGAGACACAGAGACAGACACAAGTGGTTTTGAAAGCATGAGCATGGATTGTAGCACAAATGTGTGCTAATTGTAGCACACATTCGTGCTACAATCCATGCTCATGCTCTCACAACTTACATTTTACAACAGAGATTATTTATCAACAAACCACACCACACCACACCTGTAAAACAGCACAGCACATGTAGCACTTGCTGAGTGTTGGCTTAATGGTTAGGGTGGTGGGCTTGGGATCCCAGGATCCTGAGTTCAAATCCCACTTGGCTGTTGAATTAATACCAGGTGGGTTGACACTGCCTGTCGGCAAAATGAGTCCAGCTTGCTGGTATCCTGTGTCGGAGCGGCGACCTGTCCAGGATTGTGCCCAATAGCCAAGGAGACTGCTTCGGCAGCACCAACGCTCTGCATGGAGTATGGTCCGATGGATGGATGAACAATGCAGCAACTGCTCAGCATGATGGCGGCAGCTACACTGACACTCAGAGCCTCAGATGCAGGGTTGCGCTGCCGGCCATTGTCGTTTCCTGCCGATGTTGTTTCTGACTTGATATTATGGTACATGTATTTAAGAATGATTGTATCTATTATGGTACTATATATATATATATATATATATATATATACTGTACATATATATAATTATATATATATTGTACCTATTATGGTACAATATATATATACAAATACCATAATTATGGTACGCAGCGCAACACTCTCAGACTGAAGTTACTGGCAACACTATGGTTGACTGGTCGCGTGCTTGTGAACATGGCTTAAAACAGCCGGACGGTGGCGCCTGCTCACGCCATATGACTGGACAATGTTCCTGTGGACCACCGAAAAAGTCACCATCAACCACCAGTGGTCCATGGATCACCTGTTGAGAGCCACTATACTACAACAATTGCCCCAATTATCCACACCTTCTTGTGGGGTTGGGTGGGGAAAGTTTTTGACCAAATCCTTTCACGAACCGGCTGGCTAGGCTTGGCGTTCGATCAAAGTCGCAGGAATTTGGAACTTGTCCAGGGCCCTGGTCATAACTCACCTATTCTTCTCGAAAGACAGAATAAGATGTTTAACGTCCACCAACTAAGGCTAACATACAGGGCACCCAGTTTAACGGCGTGCTTTATGATGCAACGCCCGGCCTGCGGAGCACCATTCCGATGGTTTACAGGTGTCCCAAAAAAATATACAACTTTTCATCTGCAAAGAGGATGGTCATACAATATATTTTAAAAAAAATATATGGCTGGATAGAAAGCTGAAAGGTTGAAGTTTATTGTACCAATGTCAAAATTGCCACCAAAATTTAAATTTTGGTATCGAATCGTCGTTTTCTTTTAGACCACATGTTCGACGTAGGTTCCACATTGTCCGATCACTGCCTGCAAACGCGTTGTCATGTTTCTCCATCACTTTGGGAAACGTTTCCTGAGGAATGTTCTGGATTTCTCGGTGGATGTTTTCCTTCAGCTGATGAAGAGTCTGAGGCCTAGGGTTTCCATAATCCTGTCCTTGAGATACCCCCACAATAAGAAGTCTGGAGGAGTAAGGTCAGGGGATACGGTGGCCACTCAACGTCTTCGTAGAGGGAGATAAAGCGGCCTCAAAATGTTGGTTGAGAAAACGCCTTGTTTCCCTGGCTGTATGGGGCGGTGCCCCATCCTGCTGGAACCACTGGGTTCTCATCTGGATCAGGTTGTTTCTCCTACGGGCCTGAGTACGTAGCTCAGGCAGATAGAATTCCTGAATAATTTCACGATAGTTCCTCTGGTTTACCGTGCAAGTGCGTCCCTGGTCATCTTCAAAGAAGTATGGACCAATTATCCATACCAACCAACCGCCACCCATGGTGACTTTGAGACAGAATCGAGGCACAAGTTCAGTTGATGCATTACCAGGATTTTCAGTTCCCCAGTGCCGAAAGTTTTGCTTGTTTACCTCCCCGGACAAGTGAGCATGGCATTCGGTCATGTGAAGTTTTTTGAGGAAGTCTGCATCTTCCTCCAACTTTCCTGAGAACCAATTTGCAAAGTCTAGTCGTTTGCGTTTCTGTTGATCACTAAGGCCTAAGTCACATTTGCTCTACGGCGAGGATACGGCGGCCGTACGCCCTCTGAATTGACAGAAACGTGCGGCGGCGCAGAGTTTCTGCGGTGGCCTCAGGGTAGCCCTACGCCATTGACTATATTTATAGGCCGTAAGGTCGCCGTGGAATTATAACGCGGAGTTATAAGTTTTTTCATTTCTACGTTCGCTGTAGCAATTCGACAAGCCGAAAAAAAAAACTGGTTAAAAAAAAAATTAACCACTCGTTACCGTCCGTCTGGCGCAGCGTTCGCCTTAGGGCCCCTGCGGTCGCCTTGCAGGCACCTTGAGGCTACCTTGCGTCTGCTTGAAAATTATATGGCCGCCGCAGGGCCCTTAAGGTCACCGTGCGACATCAAATCAAAAGCCGTACGGCAACCCACGTTTGCAGTCTCCACAATTCTAAATACGCCGTGCGGCTCCCCAAAAAATAAAAATATGTATGCTGCTACATTGTGTGACCGTGGAAATACTGCGGCTGCCGTATAATTGCTAGTGGCCGTAGATTTTGGAGACCCCGGCCGCCGTGGCAAATGTGACTTAGGCCTAAGCACCGTTTCCGTTTGAATTTTGTATGGAAAGGCATGAATATCTTCGTGAAGGATCCTCTGAACGGTGCTCTTATGAATGTTTGTCTCGGTAGAAAGTCGTCGAATCGATTTTTTTGGACTCTGAACGACCGCCTGTCTCATCCGTTTCCACATTTTCTTCACTACGACCTGTCCTCTTCTGACCACTGTGACCTTGTGAAGGTCACAGATGGTTCCCACATTCGCAACTTTGCGATGGTGCACTTTATTGTCCGAAAGTTTGGTGCATGGCGCAAGTGGATACCGAAATGTCTCGAGTAAAGACGTTGCACCTTATGACACTTTTCGTCTGGTGCCAAAGTTCAACAATTTTCGTCCGTTGTTGTACGGTCAGTCTTGGCATTTTTCTGGCGCTTGCTTGGTATGAAAATAAACTTCAGGGTCTCTGCAACAAGAAATGAAGTATTAGTGACAAAATTACTGCTTTTTTAGGATCAAACGAAGCATTTTAAAAGTTGTATTTTTTTTGGGACTACACCCTATATAGTCAGGGGTGTCTGGCGAACCTAGACTAAATAGCTCAAAGGTATGCGTGCTACCTCTGCAGCATCTTTTCATTCCAAATATCTTAGCATCCACACGCCTTGATAATTACTTTCAATCCCTTTTCATTTGCTGGCAGAAAGGCTAGTATCTATGTCAGTATACAATTGCCTACTCTTTTTGAAAGATACGTGGTATCCTTTACAGTCACGATCCAAATATAAATGGTGAAGGTTGTGAAATATTGAGCCTCCGACACCACCACTGCACCAGAACACCAGTTTAATAGGGTTGTGACCCCACATGAGAACAAATCCGTGCTCATACACTATCAGTTAAGGTGTCCTGCTTGTGCAACATCATTCTGCAGCCACAACCAGCTCCCAGCACAATTCTTTGATCTAAGTTTTATCACATTAAATTGATGCAAAAGTTTCATTGAAAGCTGCACAAGTGTGTTTTGAAAACTGTATGTGGCAACGTTTAAACCACGATTAAAGTGTCAATCATCTTGGATTTAACTAATTGTTCTGGGCCCAGTCCTATTCCTGATCTTCATAAATGATCTTTCTGACTGGAAAATCCTCGATCTATTTGCTGATAACTCCACCCTCTGCTGTGACATCCATCATCCTTCAGACAGGCAGGCTGCAGCCTCTTCCCTCTTCAGACCTTGACAAAATCACAAGTTGGTCAAACACTTGGAATATGTCTTTAAACCCTCACAAATCTCACTCTCACCATCTCTTTCCAAAGGGACCGTCTGGCAACCCCCCACCCCCATCTACTTTCTCAATAATCCTCTTGAGGAGGTTCAATCATTCAAATTATTTGGTCTCACTACCAGCCATGATCTTTCTTGGGCAAAGCATATTTCAAAGTTGGCTTCCAAAGCCAGTTACCGGCTGGGCATGCTCCATCGTAGAAAGTTCCTTCCTTGGCACACCTGAACCCCTATCCACCTACAAGGCCTTCATCTGCAGATTGATGGAGTACTACTCTTCTCTCTGGGCTGTCTTCCCTGCCTCACATCTTGCTCAGCTTGACACCGTGGGAACCAAGGCTTTCAAGGTCATTGGAATCTCCCATCATGAAGCTGTCTGTGGGTCGAGCATCTCACCATCATCGCCAAGTCGATGGTCTTTCTGTCTTCTACTGCCACCTTGATCCTAGGGTCCTGAGTTTGAGCCCCGTTGGCCACTGAATTGACAACAGGGGGTTGACTCAGCCTGTCATCCTTCCGAGTTCGGCGAAATGAGTACCAGTATACTGGTAGAGGGGCACAGCATCAGCGGTACAGCCATGCTCCAAGAAATGATAGCTACCCAGCAGCCAAGCTGCCATATGCAAGAACAGAACAGAGTGTATTAATACTAGGTCTTCCACAAGCCTCAACTATGCACACCAAAAATAGAAAATTGGGTGTGGATGATGCACAGGTATGATGGGTCAAATGGCCTTGTCCTGTATCCAAGTTCTGGATATTTCCTTGTACAGGTACTTTGTATCTGCATTTCCAGATTTAATCTCTCAGGTTTTGACTTGGTGGAGCTGTGGACAGGGGAAATATGATGGGGGGTGCTTATGTGCCAACATCTCTGAAGGTCTCAAATGCAGATGCAAGGTTTAAATGCAAATAAAATAATGCAATTGTTTGAACGATGTTGGGAAAATGCAATTCCTCAAAGAAATGTCCCACGGAATTAAGAAAGCAAGCATCGCATTGCGTGCACTTGTTAATGCAGTCTTTTAACCAGAATTGCAGGGGATGGTTAGTCCAAGCCATGTTATTCCAGTTTAAACTGTTTTCCCAGAAAAACCCAGTTCGGACACAGTTCTGCGTATGTGCTTTTTCTTAGTCTATCAACCCCATTGAATGTATTATCACGTGGGCGATGAGGGGGTCCATAACTAGATTATGTTAAGAATAGCTTGGTCTGTGTGTTTGCATAGGTTAGATTTACCTTTGCCTTTGCTATTTGTCTCGAGGTATGTCATATTGTCAAACCTGCACTGAGGAGGCAATGAGCATCCTTGATAGAGCAAGATAGAGTAAGTTCGTATTGTATAAAACCTTCTGAAAACAGGCAAGGCCAAGTAGAGGACTTGTGCGCACAAAAGGCACATGGAAAGCACTTCATGCATATAAATGGACATCACCGCGTATGGTTTGGCCAGTGCACCACAAGCCATGGTGGCCAACTTGACTGTGGAGTCCTGGAGAGGGGCGGAACACTTTTGTTCAGGGCCGTTTCACAGGGTGGGGCGGCCCAGAAGTTGGCACCGCCTGCGGACACCAGTGGCCAATGACAGGACCTGCTACCACACAAAGGCGGTGCGGTGCCAGAGGTGTCAGAAGCCGTTTTGTGCACCTGTGCATGCCAATTTAAGTCAGACATTTGGAGAGGCAACATCTGTCCTCTCTCTTTATCTCTGTTTTTGGTTGCTGCTCAAGAAGGACTACAGAGATCGGCCAACTCGTCATCGCCATTCCTCCTCCGCCTTCACGCCTCGAGCCGCACTTCGCTTTGTGCCAAGGCAGGCTGTGCAACATCATTCTGCAGCCACAACCAGCTTGTGCCTGAACAAGTCCTCACCTGTGCTCCCCTTCGTTGTTTGAAACGGGTATTGTGGACACCATTAGCGGGTTATATTTTGTCGTCATTGTACATAGGATTCCGTGTCCCTTCTTCTCCTTTCCCCTTGTGTCTTTTCACCACCAGATCTGCACTGTTATTAATTGATCATCCTGTCCTTCCTTATTCCCTGTATTTATTTTTCAAATGTACTCATTTTAACTAGAAGGAACGTTTTCCTGCCTTCCATGTGATCTCCGACCAAATATGGCTGTTTTTGAGCAATCCTTGAGGGATTGTAAACTTGTAGGTAATTAATTGAATGCAGTAACTTGAAGATCATTTCAGCATTTGTGGAGGCCTTTATCAGAACCACTGGCTCAGTCGGTCTGTGTTAACGGACCCATCAAACGTGACAGTCAGGTCAGGTATGGGAGCATGCGACGGAGCAGCGCGTCGCTGCGTCCAACGTCCTTGACAGTATTCCTTTGGCATTTAATGCCAGTGAATATCTAAATGCCTTTATTATTCCATGTGAGCGACATGGGATTAAATTTAATAACATATTTCATGATGTCCTGTAATTGTCTATCTTTATATTACATACAACCATGTACTTGCCATTTTAGTTGAACCTTTTCGATAATTCCAGTTTCTTGCATTAAATGATGTCGTCATGCAATATATTTTAAATGAGAGAATAGGATCCTGTATTTGTTTGCACATTCCTGAAGTCTTGTGGCTGTTTCCTAAACACCAAATCCTGTTGTTTGTTTTCTTATTTGTATGCAGCCTGTGGCTGCTTGGCTGCATCATTTTCTGGGGGCGCAGCTGTGCTACTGATGCATTGCCCCCTTAATAGCTCGCTGATACTCATTTTGCCGACCTTGGAAGGACAACAGGCTGTGTCAACCCACCTAGTGTTAAATCAACATCGTGATGGGCTTTAAATCAAGACCCTAGGATCTTAAGCCAGCACCAAATCCTGTTACCCCATGTACAACTGCAGGATGTATTTTGTGTTTAAAAACAAGTGATGTATACATATACATACATACATACATACATCTATAATTCCAGCAATCTCTGTGTGTCTGTGTGTGTGTCTGTCTGCGACCGCTGTTTCTCGACAACCACTGGTCTGATCTAATTGAAACTTGCCAGGTATATTGCTGGGGCCCTGAGTATGTGCCTTTTCAAGGTTTGATATTAATCGGACAAGTGGTTCCCAAGTTATGGCCATTTATTTACCAAACCAATGACAGGACACGGTGCTTTGACGCCACAATTCTTCTTTATTTTTTATTTTTTTATTTTTTGCACGTACGGCCACGCACGTACGGCCACGCGAGAGCGAAGGAACGGCCTGTGTGGTTGTTTCTGGCACGCGGTATGAAAGTTATTTTTTTTTTTTTTTTGCACGTACGGGCACGTACTAGTACATACAACGCAAGTCAAAAAACACGCCTGTGAAAAAACTACTTCTGACAAAAGACAGCTTTTACTTGCACCTTCAACGGTGTATCTACCAGTTAAGAATATGGTGAGAGGCTATCATCAACATGCAAGAGTTTTTGGACCACACAGAGTTTGTCTATGAAAAGATGGTGGATGGGACATCTATATTGCCATAGTTGATGAACCAGCCTGCTGCTGCCCCAGAATTGTTAAATGACCTCGTGTTCAATTGCTTCCCGGACTTCTGAGGTTCTCGATGCACGTGCCTTGAAAATGACCAGCCTTGTACGGCAGTATGTACCTGTGAAGGCCTGTGCCCTGTTGACACAACAGAAGAATCTACTGCAAGTGTAAATGCTCTGACACATATTGCACCGTATGACAGCGAGTCCGACAGTGAATCAGACTACATGTAGTTTGAGAGTTTGAGAAATTATAACTCATTCATCTACGAGAGGAATGAGTTATAATTTGGCACACTTTATTGACCATGGTGTAAATGTTTCTCTGACTGTTTTGCATATACTTTTGTTGCATTTCCTTAGACCAACAAACCGTGCGTTAGACACTAAAATCATCCATCTATGTATTATATATACTGATGAACGTGAACAGATGTGAAAACGTCGGCCATTTTGAGAAATGGTGGCACATGCAAACTGCCCTCACTTTTCAGCCTGTCATCACATTGTTTTTTTTAAATATCAATTCATCAAAGATTTATTCCAGCTGTGTGAAGAAATGTTATTATTCCGTCTCCGGTTGGTCAAAAACTAAGGCCTTTTTTTGCCTCATGGTGCAGGCCTAATAGGTTTGCAGGAATGAGGATTTTTAGACATAAACATGAGGGTGGGTTTGACATTTCTTTCTTTTCCAATTAGTGACGCATATCTGAAGTCACATTTAATTACTTCTCCACTTTTGCTAAAACACTCAAGGAAATAACTATGCTGTATTAAGCATTTATTAACCCCTCGGAATAATTTCCGCAACAATACAATATGATATAATGCAATATGTATTTTTTATGTAATAGTTCGACCGATCACATTATGACAATCCTATTTACCAAAAATGGTAAGGTTTTACTATCATTCTGAAAGATACTCCATATCATATCCACAATTTAATTTGCGGATAAGACAGCCAGCTTGATACTCTCTCTGTAGAACTGCGTGCTCCATAATGTAAAACTATTGCCACTTGTTGTTGGATGAGTTCGTTTAAATTTTTTTTTTTTAAAGCAGCAAATAAAATAATGAACAGAAAAGATCAAATTCGCAAGAGATAAGTGAGTAGAAACAGCAGTAGTTACCAGAGAGTTGGTGTCAAAGCCACCCAATGTTCGCCTGTTTATACATTTATCATTTTTAAAAGACTAGTCTAATAATAATTAATATTTTTTTATAAAGCATTGCAGTGAAGTCTGATGCAAATAATTTTAAAGCAATATATGTATTTGTATATTGTAATCAGTAACAAGAGTGCAAGTGAGCACAATATACGCCCGAACAAGAAGGTATATACAGAATTGTGCTACTACGTGGAAAACAGCATCCTGGTTGCCATGGCAACCACTTTAAATGACGAACGTATGTCGCGACACACCGTCTCCACAGTCTGTACCTATGTACCAAATATGAAACGTGAAAGTTGAAAACTTTGGGAGTTAGAGTGTGGACAGGAACGGACGGACGGACGGACGACCGGTATCACATAATACGCGCCCCGATATATATATATATATATATATATATATATATATATATATATATATATATATATATATATATATATATATCGGGCGTATAAAAAAGTGTGGTAGATAAAAACATTAGAAAGGAAAAAATAACTTGCACCAAAAACTTTAACATTTTCACGCTCACGCCCACGCTGACGCTCACGCTGACGCTCACGCTGACGCTCACGCCGGGGGTATCGCTATAGCTCTCTGTTCTCCGAACAGGCGAGCTAAAAAAGCAGGAACAAATGGCCTTTAAGAGCCATTGCCATCAAAATTCAAAGTAAATTTGAGAAGCGAGACTCGGGGAAATAAATAATTCGTTGAAAAAAAATTCAGGGGAAATAGAACTGGAAAGTGAATGAAAAGGAATCTAAAGCATTATACTTGGTGAACACGGTGAAGAAGTTTGTAACTGTGGGTTACAGGAGTTTTACTGGTTTTATATTGAGAAAGCGGTGACATCTCATAGACTGGCTTACCTGGGAATTGACACAAAGGAGAACCGGGGCACAAGGAAGGCATTGGAAATCTTTATGAATTGACAGTAGGCCTCTCCATTTTCATAGTCGTTTATGATGACCCTGGGGATTGAATTTATATTGAACCATTCCCAAGCAAGCTTGCTAGCTGTTGAGCCTTTCTCATAAATGCAGTCGACTCGGTGATTTGAAGAGCTTTAGGCAAGCTTTATGCAATGAATTTGTATTCGTTAAGTTGTCAGTATGCCGCATGCACTTTACCATCAGAGCCATCTTTATTTGTTCTGACCCTCAAGCTATGTGTTTCAATTCGACATTCTTGATAGATATTATTGCTTTCGAGTACAATCTGCAGCAAATTTCTGGTGTAAATGGCAGCAGAGTATCCACCGCAACCATAGGTCATGTGATGGTCATCGGTGATCAAACTGCGCATTGTATTGCAAACATTCAGCGATATGGCTCTGTTCATCATCAAAGCAGTGAAATCTGTGCATGCTTTTGTTTTTTTTTATCATCTGAGTGATGCTAATGAAGGCACCACAGTGTCAATGCAAAAAGGAACCAGAGGTGAGAGAGTGGATGGAGAAGGAATTGCATAAAGTGGCATGCACTCTCGACTTTCAATACACTCAAGTTATTACCAAAACATAATGAAGTTTTGAGAAAATGATGGCATATGCAAAATTCCCATGACGGTTTCTTTTTCCAGTGGATTCTGCATTGGCTATGAGCGAACTAAGGTGCAAGACACTGAAGGATATTTAGATTACTGTAACAGTTGTTGATTGTCTTAGAATTCCCATTTGAAATTTATGGACAATTTTTCACTGTGAAATGTTTGCTTTGTGTTGGGCAGCTTATCACAAGCAGCGGAGCTGGACACGCTGTGGGTGACAACGGTGTGGCTCCCAGAATTGGGCCTTCCCCAGCATGCACCTGCATTTCGTGCGCAGCTCATAGATGGGCGGCTCCTGCGCACACTCACCCGCCGTGATCTGGAGAAGCAGCTGCACGTGACACGAAGACAGCATCAGCAGAGCGTGCTTTGTGGAATGGTGCTGCTTCGGCGAGTCGGTTTCAACAAGCAGGTCCGTTGGTTTGGATTCATAATAATGCTCACAGCTGCCTGGATTTTTTTCAGTGTTTATTCCCAAGGACTCCAACCCTACAATTCATAACAAAATTTATTTTAATCACATTCTATTTAGTGTTGTTTTTTGCTTTTAATTAGCATGTGCTCTTTATTGCTTATAATTTATTTCTCACATATTTAGGATGCCTTTTACCTTGAATAGCCTTTTATGGATCGTGGTGATAAATTGATGAACTCATGTTGTTAGGTGCTCAGTGAAAGGAGGAAGCAGTGTGAGAATGAAGACCACGACATCATCGTGTGGACAAATCAGCGGGTTGTGAAGTGGCTTCGGTCCATTGACCTTCACGTGAGTGTTGTGATGGACTGGACTTCCATTATGTCTACTCTAAAACAATGAGACAACACAATTGCAGCTGTGGAAACACGAGCCCATTATCCATCAACACTCACCTTCTGTAACAAGTCTTTTGGAAAGGCAACAGGGTGCTATCCTTTTTATCTCTTCCCCAAAAATCCCTTTATAGACCCCAATTGAGGCGCTAGCCTGCCTAGGGGCTTATATTTTGGGCCCTGTCCTTCCATCAGTGCATCTGTCAGCAGCCTCTCCTCAGAGGTGACTCAACACATTTATTTCATCATCGGCACATGTATGCAATAATAGCTGGGTGTAGGGCATATCAAATTATTTTGTGGTCGGAGCAAATTTGGAATTTTGGCAATTAAAAATATATATTATGGGAGAGAATTGTTCAGGATAATGGTTCCCAAAAGCATATACACTATTTCTGAACAGTAATTGCACAGGAATCGTGTATATGCTTTTGGGAACCATTATTTATTTAAATACACTTTACCATTTCTACTACCAAAACACAACTTTGAATTATTTATTTATATACACTTTACCATCACTTCTATCTGCATACCACCATGAATTTTTTTTTGATGTTTATTTAATTTAAATGTTAAATCTACATGTCCCTTTTACAGGTGCGGTTGGGGACTGTGTCCTACTTGAGGACTTGTATTCTTCTCAGTTTTACACAGGATTGGCTTTGTGCCTTCGAACCAAAGCGATTTCAATGGCCTTTACATGTCACTCTTGATAACAAAGTTGACCACAAAGGGGCAATAACAGATGTCAGATTTCACCAATTAGCAGATTTCTCTTTTATCTTATTTTTTTTCCTGGAAAAGTCCTTTTTTTACATTATTTTTCACTACACCAACTACACCAACCCAAGTATTGTCTTGAAATAATTAGCATCATTGCAATGCCCACTTAATTCCTAATGGAAAACTCGTCTGGAAAAGGACAAAAGTTAGTCAAAGTCAGCAAAAAAAAAAAGACTAGTTTTCTCATCCATAAGTCGATAATTGAGTGCTAACCCCCTCTGAAACATTGCTTCACCTTCTTTCCTACAGTAGTTAGCATAATTCTCTCAATATTTGCTTGAAAAAAAAAATGTTGTCCACTTAATGTCCAAGTGGCATTGCCATGAAATGTGGGCTGGTGTCATGTGTAAAGCAGAAGAGGATTGTACCCGCTCTTGTATCAGGCAGATTGTACCCGCTCTTGTATCAGGCAGATTGTACCCGCTCTTGTATCAGGCAGATTGTACCCGCTCTTGTATCAGGCAGATTGTACCCGCTCTTGTATCAAGCAGATTGTACCCGCTCTTGTATCAAGCAGATTGTACCCGCTCTTGTATCAAGCAGATTGTACCCACTCTTGTATCAAGCAGATTGTACCCACTCTTGTATCAGGCAGATTGTACCTGCTCTGGAGGGAATTGATGAGCCAGCTTGATTTTGTTTGCAGTTGAATAGCAATGGCTTAAACGAGAAGGTTTTTCGAAATCTTAGAATAAAATTCTGACAGCATTCAGGCAAATTCTAATCCACACATTATAGTAAATCCTGCCAGTGCCCTCACCACTCAAACATTTTATTTTGTTTGCACGCACATGCAAGGTTATTTGTTTATTTCACTTTTTTTTTCTTCTTCAATCCCCATTGATCTGCCGGAATAATCTACATTGTAATACTCTCCTCCAGTGTGTCTGTCCGTTCTTGGTGGGTTTCCCCCATTAAGGGAGGAGCTTTCCCTTGTTCAGGGAGGGGCTTCAAAGTCAAATCTCCATCATTTTGTTCACTCCGCATAACTCTGCTCGGCTCCACAGGCCTCTTTTGTCAGGCTCACATTTTCTGACTCTCTCACTGCTTTATCTCATCTCTAATTCAATATCTGATTTCATTTTTAGCTCAGCTGGAACATAGTTCAGGGGAGCTTATGGGATGGCATGTCGTCAGTCCATCCGTCCGTCCACAAATACTTTCAACTTCTTCTCTG
>CM068954.1:103778302-103790802 GCA_035128595.1 Eptatretus atami
AGAAACTACACATGCAATTCTGATGAAACTTTACCACAATGTTCACCACCATGTATGTACCAAATGTTTGTTCATGCCATTAAAAAATTCCAGGTCTAAGGGGTCTATGGGAGGGTTGTCCCCAAAATAGGTATTTGCTTTCTTCTCAGAAACTACACACACAATTCCGATTAAACTTGACCACCGCCTTCATCATCCGTGATGTACTAAAGTTCATTCATGACATTAAAAACATTGGGGTCTTAGGGATTCTACATGGGGGTTGCACCCCCGAAATATATATATATATATATATATATATATATATATATATATATATACTATATATATATTTGTTTTCTTCTCTGAAACCACACACACAATTTCGATGAAATTTGGTCACAATCTTTATCACCGTGATGTACTAAAGTTTCTCATGGCATGAAAAAAAAATCCATTGGTATTTACCTTCTTCTCCGTTCCATATTTTTGGGTCATCCATGCCTTCCAGTGGTTCCCTGGTTATCTTATCTAGCCACTACCAGGTGAGCGCCCAGGGGTATTGACCCTATGTTTCAGTCGCTAAGATGTGTAACACTTGGCTGCAAAAAAACGAGAGGAATATCCGACGAAAATTGAAGTTTTAAAAGGAAAGCGTATTTTAATTGTCATTTCTGTCGGCGTGTGATGCGGGCGGAGGAGAGTGGGAGAGGACATGGGGAGTGGAGTGAGGAGTGAGGAGAGGATAAGGGGAAGATGATGGATAGAGTGGGGGGGAGGCGACAGTGGAGCAGGAGAGGCGAGGGTGGGAAGGGGAGGGTTGAGGTTTTGAAGTCGCATTTTACATTTCGTGAAATTCCCGCGGTCCCCTGCCAGTATACTGTATATCTATACTCATGTGGATCGGCTCACTAAGCTCGCCTCACCACACTTGATATATATATATATATATATATATATATATATATATATATATATATATATATATATAATATATATATATATATATAAGATTGGGGCTGTTGGGCTTACACATTTTTAAAGAAGAAGGCGCTTCCAACCAAACGTAAAAACTCTATCGACTCCACTAATTTGAGCAAAAAAGCGAGAGCAGACCCGGTCTCAGGCAATGTTTCGCCAGCTTCACAGCCGGCTTCATCAGGCACAATCGATTTTGAAGCATGGCACAATTTGGAAGCATGGCACATGAAGAGCCAGGAGGGTGGCCTAACTGGGTAGACGGTGGACATACCCACACAATACACACCTCCAATGCAAATGGTGAAAACTGGATAGTGCAAATGGCTGGATAAGGTGAGCAACAAACACCCAATCCCAAACACCACATCCACATGTGCACAATACCCAACGAGAATCCCAACACTCACAAAACCAAACCAGCTGTGTTCGTGCCCCAGAAACACAAACATAAAAACAATAACAACCGCACATATGTTTTTACCCACACACATACAACACCAGATTACGTGTAAATAAAAATGAAAAAGAGCAGAGCACCCTTTCAATGATGTGATTTGACGTTTGTTTTTGCTCTTGCAAAATAAAATTTAAAAAGCACTCCTCCATTTGACCTCGAGCACCAGCACGTGACCAGAAATGAGCAGTCCTATTGAAATAAAAACCGGACACCTGCCAAGGCCTGGGGTCTATTGTGCCTGATGAAGCCGGCGAAAAGTTGCCTGAGACCGGGTCTGCTCTCGCTTTTTTGCTCAAATTAGTGGAGTCGATAGAGTTTTTACTTTTGGTTGGAAGTGCCTTCTTCTTTTTCTTTTTTTAAAAACATATATATATATATATATATATATATTTTATTTATTACTATATTATATATATTATGATAGCACTGACGGTTTGCCTTTATAGTTGTTGAGGAACTCTGGGAAGTGTTCGAATATACTGGCATCCATGCCAGTGTGTGTGTGCAATATTATATATATTATATATATATTATTATATATAATAATATTATATATTATATATATATATAATATATAATGGGTGCACATACACACAGATATATTTATGTACAGTACAGTATATATACATGTATTCATTGAGACCATACTCTGTGCAGAGCGTTGGTGCTGCCTAAGCAGTCTCCTTGGCTCTTGGGCATAATACTGGATGGGTTGCCACTCCGACACAGGATACCAACAAGCTGGCACTCATTTTGCTGACCTCGGAAGGATGACAGGCAGAGTTAACCCCAACTGGTATTAATTCAACAGCCGAGGAGGATTTGATCTCAGGATCCTCGGATCCCAAGCCCACCACACTAACCATCAAGCCAAGGGGAGGAGGGACTGACGCTTGGGACAGGAGAGGCTCCTACCCTATCGTCACCACTCAACTCTACCCCCGGCTCGCTTCCTTCAAGTGGGTCACTATCAAGTACAATCATCGCCATCTCATGCTCGTCCGCCATTTCATGCACGTCCGCTATTTCGTACACGTCTAATCTCATCAAAAAATATATATATTTCCCTTAAATTTCCAAGCGTTTTTTTCTCCCGACACCAATTATCATGATCAACAATTTCATGTTCCCGGTGAAATGTTGTTCAGAGTTCGAATCCCACACTCCTGACTCCAAACATCGTGGGTCTTGCACTCCCAAGGGAGTCGGGGGGGGGGAGGGTTCATACCCCACTCCTGATCAACAAATGTCGCGGTCCTGGCAGTGAGGTTAATCCCCCTGACCCAATTGTGGTGGATGGGCGGTTCACATCGACAAGGCCGAATCGCCGAGCGGTTTTCCTTGGAGGCGGACAGGTGATCCTCAGAGATTATGGCCCACGTGGGAGGGAATGGGCGGCAGAGGGATGGAGGCACACGGGTTGTACTCAAACCCAATGCAGATACGCGGACACCAGCAACTTAAATAAATAATGATTTATTAAACAGAAAATCAAGTTATAATAGAACAAATCAAGACGTGAGGTAACCTAAATTTAATTTTGAGGGGCCTTCACACAGACTTAAATACAGACAAGGGGAACAGAATAAAAAAAGAAAAATAATCCCTCCTTTATTTCGGAACTTAGCTTCGGGTCCAGGAGTGAGTTTCAGTCGCTTGAAAGTCACCAAACTGCTTCGTCACAGCATGGGAAGACGCACACCAAAATGGCGCCAAGCCGCTCTCTGGGCGCGAAACGTACTTGAGGTAATTGGTGAGGCGGTGTTCAACCAGGGCTCACCAACCGTCGCGAGGCTTCCTCGTCGATCACGCTTGCTGATGCCGCGGCTCTCTGCAGAATGGTGCCACTCCCTTCGGCGATCTACACAAGCCTTCGAGTTCGGTCTCTCATGACCAAACCAAAAGTCAATGCCCAGCGTCTTGCTCGACCGCATGAGCCAATTCACCTCAGCACGAATACGAGAATCACACATCCATTTTGTCATGCCAAGAGGAGAGCAAAGCAAGATCCTCCGTTCCAGCCACATTCCTCTCAAAACTACTCTCTGCTCCTCGAACCTCACCCTTCTTCCACACGCTCTCTAACGTCACGCCCATCAACCATCCACCTCCGTGCGTCGCTTGTTTGCACGAAAAACAGGGAAGGAGGGGCTTCTGCCTGCTTGAACATTTGGCTCGCTTGTTGGTATATAAACATCATTCTTTCATTACTGGCTTGTAATACAAAAACAGAGGGAAATGTCACAGGGGCAGTTAGATACTGGGGGAATTGGTCTTAATCCCTATCTAATTAACACAGCACCACCCACCATCATGTAACACTTAAGCTCACAGTCTCCCAACTTAATTTACATTGAGATGTCTCCTACATGTCCCCTACACTACACGGACCAAGCAACTCTATGCAATCCTAGCTCTCTCATGAAATTCCCCCATCTACCCCACAAACATAACAACATCTATCTGTGCAGTGTCTGTCCTGTCCTGTGTTGTCAGTGAACGACTCTCTCAAACGTTTGTGAAGTCGTACCAAATTTCCGGGCTACACTTTCCTCTACCATGTGTGTGTGTATGTCCCAAGGGTATTTCAAAAAAAAACCATTGTTTGGAAAAAAAAAGCAAATTTTTTTTTGAAATAATAAAAAAAAAAATTTCAAACTTAAATCCTCAAATTCAATTGCTTTAAAAATTAATGATCACGCATATTACAAATGGATTCGCAAAATAAATGTTCGAACTCTCCTTGGTGTAAATCATGACAACATACAACTCACGCAATTATCCTCACAGCCATTTATAATTTATTAGAATACCTCACCACCACATAACCAGTATAGATATATATATAAATATTATATATTAATATATATATATATAATATATATATATATATGTTACGGCTCTGGAAATTCGCAAACACCATAAAGGTCCCGTAGGTGAGATATATTTCTTAAGTACATGTGTAGTTAGCCCAAACCCATTGTATAGAGGGAATTAATGTGATTCATTCGGGCTGCGATCCTTTGAGTTAGGCGTTTTTCTGTTCTACCTTTGTTTTGAGCCACCCACGCCAACAACAACAACAACGCCAGCAGCCAAAACCTATCACCACTCGCTACGCAAACCTCACATCACCGCCATTCCAAACAGCACCATGGCCATCGAACACCGCCGAAAACCCTCCACCACTTTCTCCTACGGCCATTCCCGCACCACCTGTGGGCGCCGAGCGTCGAGCTGTCTTCAGCGAGACACGCGAGACGCGAGTGCAGATGGCGGGTTTTCTGAGGAGAATTCGGATCAGGAATGATACACGCCCAACTCTGATCCACCCAATCAGGAAGCGCGGGCGGCTTGGCCCCGCCTCCAGACGCGCCTGACGAAAATCGGCATATGCAAATTTGAGGATCAGGAATGTACACGCCCCCTTTTTCTCCGTCCAATCGGCGAGCGTGGCTCCGCCCTGAGGTCGTTTGGATCCGAGAATTTGCATATGGTGGGTTCCCGAAGCCGATAAAAAGGCGAGCGCAGTGAGTCAGGAAGTCAGTTGGGCTGGGTCGTTGGAGACGGAGCTCGAGGAGATCGGTGAGAGTGTCGGTGGAGCAGTGAGTCGAGGCAGATCGGGAGGAGTGTCGGGGGCGGAGTCGGGAGACGGAGCACGAAGCAGAGGTGGGGCAGACGGCTGCGGAGGCGAACGGCTGCGGAGGGCGATCGGCTGAGGAGGACCTGGAGGCTCGGACGACGAGGTCGCGTTGAGTCGAGCAAGCCAGCCATACTCCTCCCCAGAGCATCAACAATTCCCCTTTCCCCCGCGCTGAGAGAGTGCGACAAGGGGCCCCGTTCCCACTTACACCAGCAGGTGCCACGGAACGCCGTGCAGCGACATTCTGCGGCTCGCCACGAGGGCGCGGGTAGGACCCCTCGGTCTCGTGGACCTGGCCGCTCATCCAGGTTCCACGCGCATTAGGCCACGGGCCCAGTCTGACTCCCTTGCCTGTGAGGGGGTCTTTTCTTTGCTTCGGTGTGAATGCGTGTTGTGGCGCCGTGTCTTGTAAGGTAGAACTGTATAAGTGGTCCGTGTTCGTGTAGTCGGTTTTAACTCCTTTTATATGTGCATTCTTTTTGTTCTATGTAATATATGTGCAATCGTTAATTGTGGCTGTAAATACGTGCTATAGGTGTGCTCGCGTGTGCCGCGAAATAAATGTGCATTGTGTGAACTGTTTTCCCGTTTCGCTTCGTCTTTTTTTTAATTGAACCTCCATCTGCTTCACGTAAAGGGTTCGTAGTGGGTGCAAAACGCCCGGTAAATAATCTGAACCGTCGAGGTCGACGATAACACCGCTCGGTTATCCCGATAGTACGGAACGGCCCGCCCAAGCGGCTCGTGTCCGGAGTCGACCTGCGGCGAGGTACGATGCGCCGGTTTACCATCCGCGTGGTACTTAGGTAGGTCGAGTTTGGCGAACAACCCTATCCTACGCGGGTGGCCGATTGGCACGATTGTGGTGAGGTCGAAAGGCACCCCGTGACTGGATCCCGGCGTTAGCCGGGAGGGTCACGACTGAATTGTCCGTCCGGTGGGCGAGGCGGTCGCGGTTCGAGTCGCGTGCGGATCGCACGCCGACGGGCGCGAATTCGCAACACTGGTGTCAGGAGTGGGATTCTAATCCCTCCCGTCTCCAAGCTAAATTCACAGGGAATCGTCCAGGGGTGAGGGGAGCGACCCCAATTCCCTCTAAATTACGAGCGAGTAAAATTGACCCCTTACGTGGAATAGATGGCGTCTCAAGGCGAGCGGGTGCCGGGGTAGAAATGTATATGTTAGTAATGTAGGATCCATGGCCCGGGTGGTACTACTTCTTGTAATTTTAATCAAAGGGGAAGCTCAACCCCATTTACTGAGCACGAACTTTGCCGGCAAACTGGGTCGCATAATGGCGGCGCGATCGCCCCTCAGCCAGCACGGAGCGAGCGGCTAATTATGGCTCGGCGAATGGCGCAACACGGGCGAGCGTTCCCAACAGCCACTGCTTCAAGCCACGTGGTTATGGCAGGTGAAGCAGGCGGACATTAGCGGGCTTCAAAAACAATTGGAGGAAATAGGGAAAAACCAAACAGAGGAGGAAAGGCGGAAATGCAAGTTGCAATTGGAGGAAATATGAAAAACCAAACAGAGGAGGAAAGGCGGAAATGCAAGTTGCAATTGGAGCAACTGACGAGGGAGGTAGGAAGAGGCAATTGGGACAGAAAAAGCTTGGAAGAGAAGGTAAAAAGAGAACAGGAATATCAGAAAGAACAGTCGGAAGCCAAAGCAAGGTCGGAGTGTGCGGAGATGAGAAAGGATTAGAAAGAAAACTGAGTTACAGAAACACCAAAACAAAGAGAAGGAATTAACAGATGAGCTGGGGACGTTGAAAAAGGAATTAGAAAAGAAGCTTCTGAGTTACAGAAACACGAAAACAAAGAAAGAGGATTACAAAACGAGCTGAGGATGTTGAGAGAGGAAAGAACGAGAACGGAGAATGAAACGTTAAGGAACCACACTGTACAAATCGAACAGCTGGAAGCAAAGGCCAGATTAAAGAATGAGATGCAAGAAAGAGTAATGATGGAAGAACGAATGAGACAGAAGAAGGAAATCGATCAATGGAAGGAAACCACGAGATTGCAGAATGAGGAACAAGAAGAGTACTGGAAGAACAAGGAATGAGACAGGAGAAAGAATCTGTCAGTTGAAAGAAATAATGAGATTGCAGAACGAGGAACAAGAAAGACAGTGGAATAGAAAACTGAAAGAGTATGAATTTGAAATTGAACGACAAAACGAAAAACATAGGTTGGAATACGAGGAGAAGTTGAAGGAGCAAGGAATGAAGCAGGAAGGAGAAATCAGGAGATTGAAGGACACAACGAGATTGGAGAGGGAAGAACGAGAGGAACAATGGGATAAGAAACAAAAAGAACATGAAGCCGAGGTTGACCAATTGAAAGAAAAAGCAAGGCTGGAGTGCGAAGAGGTAGACAAAGTACAGCGAATGAAACACAAAAAGGGAAATGAACCAAATGAAGAAAACCACGAAACTAGAGAAGGAAAGACAGGAGAGGAAGCAAGGAAGAGTAACGAGACAGCAGCAACTGAAACAAGAAGGAGATTAGCCAAATGAAGCAAACCATGAAACTGGAGAAGGAAGGACAGGAGAGGAAACAAGGAAGAGTATGAGAGAACAGCGAATGAAAACAGAATGGAAATTAACCACATGAAGAAAACCACGAACTGCAGAAGGAAAGACAGGAGAAGAAACAAGGAAGAGTAATGAGACAGCAGCAACTGAAACACAAGAAAGAGATTAACCAAATGAAGCAAACCATGAAAGTGGAGAAGGAAGGACAGGAGAGGAAACAAGGAAGGGTAATGAGGAACAGCGAATGAAACACAGGAAGGAAATGAGCCAATTGAGAGAAACAATGAGATTGAAAAATGAAGAGCAGGAGAAACTGTGGGGTAGAAAACAAAAACTATATGAGTTTGATTAATGAACTCAAGGAGAGAATAAAATTGAAATCCAGAGAGATGGAAAAACTCCAGAAAGAAACAGAAACTAATAGATGTATAGAGACCAGGAGATAGAGAAAATAGAGGAGAGACTGCATGATATTGAGGGGTTAAAGGAACAGAACACACACACACAGAGGTAGTGGAGGATAATGGGGTGAGCTCGCGGACTGGGTAGAGACCGGTGTGAGCAGCTGGATGGCCGCCTCCAGGAACGGGGGAGGGAGTATGCCCCTTGAGGCGAATCACGACCAGGTGGGTTCGGTCGTGCCAAGCGGAGTTGAAGGACGAGTGCTGTGGATGGGTGCACGTGTAGCTTGGGGGGTATAGAGGCCCCGGGCCCTTGTGGGGACACGAATCCCCAGTGTGGTTGTGCAGGGGTGTGTGTTTGCGATTGTGCGGAGATGCGTGCTTTCCAGCACGCATGGTGTGAGTGAGACCCCCTGTGCAAGTGGAAGGTTGGGTGTGAGTGAGAGGGTCCGTGTGAGGGGACCGTGTGCGTAAGGTCTCTGTATGTGAGGGAGATGTCGGTCGGCATGCGGGAGCACGCAGCCGCGTCTCCGGTGTGAGTGTGTTGGAATGGAGTATGTGCGTCGTGACACGCAGGTGTGCGTGGGTGGAACGGAGACGACGGCGACAGAGGGACAAAAGCCGGGTAGCGGCCGTAGCTGTTGTGGGGACCGTGCCGGGTTCACCCAGCAGCGAACGCGCGGTCCGTGCTGTGCAACGCACGAGGCCCCACGTGCTCGCTTGCGGGAGTGAAGCCGGTCGGAAACGCCAGCGGTGGATTTGCCAATCCGCGGACGGACAAGTTTAGGCAGGACAACGAATTTGGACTGGACGGGTTCTCCACGCGAGCTTGTGTTAAGCTCCAACGGGCAGAGCACAGGTGTTCGCGTGGGGAGCCCTCGGAGTGCGAGGGTTGTTTTTGGGGGTGCGCAGGGTGACGTCATGGCTGCACATGGGGTTGGAATCCGGCAGGAGGGGTATCCCTGCCGGTGGTACCGTCCAAGAGGGACGAGGTACACGTGCAGCTGCATGACGTCACGGGAAAGGTGCAAGAGCGCAGGCTGTGAGTTGCCGCGCTGGTGCTGCGCATAATTGGAAATACAAAATTAACGGAAGCAAGCCTCGCTTTCGGTGAACAGGATTCCCTGGGCAAGGGGTGAAAGACCCCCTTACCAGGGCACAGGATGGAACTAGTTAGGGGGAAGGGTTATTTAGCTAGACCGGCTTCATGGGGCAGGGGTAAGTCCTCATGGAGCCCGTGGAATGGATGAGGTAGAGAGATGTTAGTCAGATTTAGGTTGGGAGATGATTTTTGAGGATTTTGGAGACAGAGACAGACTTTGGATGTGTGGAGGGGACGTAGCTTAGCTACGTAGTGTTAAAAGGAACGTGCTGTAGTTTAAGGGATGACGTGGGAGCACGAGTTAGTTAGGGGAGGTAGTTAGAAGGATGGCAGGATTCAGCGATGTGTGTGTTGGAAAGTTGTGAGGAGAGTACATGTTGAGTGAGTGAGGCCAGCGGGTCTGTGTGAGTGGAGCGATGTGGAATGCATGGTGCGATGAGTGATTGGGGGAGGAGTGACTCCCGCCAAGGGACCCGGGGTCAGTGTAGAGTGAGTTAGGGGGTTAGTTAAATTGACAAAATGGAGGTCGTTTTGTTGTTGGTGGAGTGTAGGCTCGAAACCTGTTTGGAGGGGTGCAGGAGCCCTGTTGACGGGCTGGGAGCGTGGCTGCGAAAGGTGAGTATCGCTGAGTGGGTACCCCGGGCACCGGGCTAGTCGGCCGTGGTAGGCCAAGGCCCATGGGGGCCGGGTTAGCCTAGTGGGCACGGGTGCGCCGCTTGGTGCGGGGGCCCGGAGCGCGCGTTAGCCGCGTGGGCAGTGTCGTGGGCACGGGTGACCCTCGGAAAGGGGCCCGGGGCGCCAGCCTGCCACGGTGCGTTTCAGGGGAGTTGCCATGGGGCACTCCCGGTGTTTAGGGAGCTGGTAGGCTCGGAGGCAGTGTAGTGCCCGGGGGTGCCATTGTAGGGGATTCGGCAGAGGGTCGTGCCTGCCAAAGGGAGCCACGCGTCCCAGCCATGAGACCGTGCAAGGGCACGAGGGAAAATTCGAGGGCGAGACCCGAAACTGTAAGGACACCAACACAGGCGACGGGAATCTGGGTTGTTAGAACACATAGATTAAGCGAGAGGCGCTTGTTGAAAGCCCCGGGGTAGTTTAAAGTTTAACGGTTAGGGTAGATAGGAAGTGTACCCCTCCGCACCATCCATCCTTCGCTCTCGTTGTGGGCCGCTGGACCCACTTTGGGTTAGATCGCTGAGATCTGGGGAGGCCATCTTGAGGCTTGGTTGGGCCTCGGCACAGGACGCTAGCTCTCCTTATTCCCCTCCGGGAAGGGAACGTAGGGGTTGGGAGTAGGCTAGGTGACAGAATAGGTTAGCCGAACAAGGACGATAAAGGGGGTTAGGGGACGATTTATAGTGGGGAAGAGGGTGAAAATAAAACAACAAAAAATAAAAATAAGTTGGGGGCTAAATTGGGTTTTGCAAATTAAGGGGGTGGGTATGGACAGTGACAGGCAAAGGCGATAGGTGGGAGGGAGACAGGTAGGGTAGGTCCGAGTCCACCTTCTGTGTGGCCAACACCACCGCACTCCCTCCACCAACCTCCACTGCAAGGCAAAGGCTGGCCAACTTCATCGTCTGCGGCTGTGTGCTGCGGGGCCTGTGCCGGCCAACTTCATCGGCTGGTTGTTTTCTGCAGGCCTGTGCCGGCCGGATCGTCTGCTGTGTTTGCCTGCAACGGCCTTTTCTGCAGGCTATGTTGCCTTTACCTTTGCCATGTCATGCCCACTGCCCCTGTTCACCAGCCCCGTTCAATTTTGCTTTGCACCCCCTGTTCATTTCCATGCGCGCCGGATCCGCAAGCAACAGTTTGCAAGCTGCAGGAACTGTCCTGTTGGCAGCTGCAACACGGGCCTGCAGTGGCGGCCCGTGCACCGGTTTTCTGTTGACTCTTACCTTTTTCCTGCAGAGTCCATTGATCCTGGGCCATGGAGTAGTGTAAATTATAAGGTTAAGGTTAAGTTGTGTATTGTGTAATGTAAATATGAGTGCGCCCCCGGCATGTATGTGTTTAGCGCCGGCAATTTTATTTAAGTCGTCTGTGTGAGTGAGTTTGTTGTTAGTTACTCAGCCCTCAGGTTATTTATTTTGGGGACACGAATACCATGAATGTCGCACTCAGGGATCCGTAGGTAAAACGTACTAGGGAGAAACTACACATGATGGCACACGATAATTTGACGACTCGGGACGAGTCTGTAAAAAGGGGAGGGGGTAGTGTTACGGCTCTGGAAATTCGCAAACACCATAAAGGTCCCGTAGGTGAGATATATTTCTTAAGTACATGTGTAGTTAGCCCAAACCCATTGTATAGAGGGAATTAATGTGATTCATTCGGGCTGCGATCCTTTGAGTTAGGCGTTTTTTCTGTTCTACCTTTGTTTTGAGCCCACCACACCAACAACACAACAAAACGCCAGCAGCCAAAACTACCTTCACCACTCGCTACGCAAACCTCACATCACCGCCATTCCAAACAGCACCATGGCCATCGAACACCGCCGAAAACCCTCCACCACCTTCTCCTACGGCCATTCCCGCACACCTGTGGGCGCCGAGCGTCGAGCTGTCTTCAGCGAGACGCGAGTGCAGATGGCGGGTTTTCTGAGGAGAATTCGGATCAGGAATGATACACGCCCACATCTGATCCACCCAATCAGGAAGCGCGGGGCGGCTTGGCCCCGCCTCCAGACGCGCCTGACGAAAATCGGCATATGCAATTTGAGGATCAGGAATGATACACGCCCCCTTTTTCTCCGTCCAATCGGCGAGCGTGGCTCCGCCCCTGAGGTCGTTTGGATCCGAGAATTTGCATATGGTGGGTTCCCGAAGCCGTAAAAAAGGCGAGCGCAGTGAGTCAGGAAGTCAGTTGGCTGGGTCGTTGGAGACGGAGCTCGAGGAGATCGGTGAGAGTGTCGGTGGAGCAGTGAGTCGAGGCAGATCGGGAGGAGTGTCGGTGGGGCGGAGTCGGGAGACGAGGAACGAAGCAGAGGTGGGGCAGACGGCTGCGGAGGCGACGGGCTGCGGAGGGCGATCGGCTGAGGAGGACTGGGGCTCGGGACGACGAGGTCGCGTTGAGTCGAGCAAGCCAGCCATACTCCCTCCCCAGAGCATCAACAATTCCCCTTTCCCCGCGCTGAGAGAGTGCGACAAGGGCCCCGTTCCCACTTACACCAGCAGGTGCCCACGGAACCGCCGTGCAGCGACATTCTGCGGCTCGCCACGAGGGCGCGGGTAGGACCCCTCGGTCTCGTGGACCTGGCCGCTCATCCAGGTTCCACGCGCATTAGGCCCACGGGCCCAGTCTGACTCCCTTGCCTGTGAGGGGGTCTTTTCTTTGCTTCGGTGTGAATGCGTGTTGTGGCGCCGTGTCTTGTAAGGTAGTAACTGTATAAG
>CM068954.1:103810229-103828123 GCA_035128595.1 Eptatretus atami
AAACAGGCTGATTGGGGATTTGGGGGGTCTGGGTGCTTTAAGGAATCCTGAAGAGTTGTGGAGTGCCTTCAAGAGCACCGTCCTTGATGTTGCCGGTGTCTATCTTGGAACTCACCAAAGGGCAAAGAAGAATTTTGTCTCTTAACGGACTCTTGGATATCATTGAACAGAGTCACAGGGCCAGGCCTAATGGCAGATCTGACCTGTTCAGGGAGTTGAGGCATAAAATTGCACTTGTGCTGAGGGTGGACAAGGAGGCCTACGTGCAAGGAATCTGTGAGGGGGTAGAGCATCACTTGTGGTCAAGCGATTCTCCTCCTGCTTACAGGTGAATTCGCGCATTGTATATTCCAAGCCAGTCCCTTGATGCACTGCAGTTACAGCGGAGGGTGGTGGGCTTGTGACAGAGGAGTCTGAAGTGAAGGCCCGCTGGGCCTGTTACTTTGAGCGGTTGTACCAGGCTGATCCACCAGCTGTTGAGTTGGATGTCAGGGATGTTACAATCCCTATTGCTGACCCTCCAATCAACTGTGATCCACCTTCGTTTGTGGAAACAGGCCGTGGTGAACTGGTTGAAATGGGGTAAAACTGGTATCTGTGGTATCCATGCTGAACTTCTCAGGCTGGTGGAAATACTGTACTCATGTCATTGCATGCAGTTCTATGCTCTGCCTGGAACACAGGCATCATCCCAACTGACTGGAAGAGGGGCCTTGTTGTCCCTCTCTGGAAAGGGAAAGGTGATCGCCAGGACTGCAACAACTACCGAGGGGTGACGCAGCTCTCAGTGCTGGGCAGTCTTTCCTTGCATAATTATTGATAGGGTTTGCCACCATTTGCTTGAGTACCAATGCCCAGAGCAGTCAGGCCTTACACCAAAAAGGTCAACAATTGACCATATCTTTGCTCTTCGGGTCCTCACCGAACGCAGACAAGAGTTTTGGCAGGGGCTGCTTGCAGCCTGTGTTGATCTCTGCAAAGTGTTCAATTCAGTGAATCGGGATGCTCTCTGGAGGATTCTTGGTCTTCGTTGGGTGCCACCAAAACTGATCGATCTGATGACTGAACTATTCTCTGGTATTAAATGTGCTGTGAGATGTGGTGATACCATCTCTGACTTATTTCCAGTTGTTACTGGAGTTCGTTATGGGTGTGTACTTGCCCCCACATTCTTCAGCGCTTGTATGGACTGGATTCTGGGGTGGATGTCGGAGAAATAAAGCTGCGGTACATCGTTTGGGAATGTCAAGATCTCTGATCTTGATTTTGCAGATGATGCAGTCATCTTTGCGGAGCCTCTGGATATCCTTTTGTGAGCCCCCGGAGTGCTGAATAAGGAGTTGGAGCTGCTGGAATTATGGGTTTCCTGGATCAAAACAAAGATCCAGGCTTTCAATGACATCTTGGATGCTGCTATCTCATTTGTACCTGTTTGTGGTGAGGATGTGAGGCACTTGAGAGCTTCACGTACCTTGGCAGTGATTTTCTGTCTCTGCTGGTTGTGAGCCAGAGGTCATAGACGTCTGGGTCGAGCATAGGGGGAGTCATGGATTCACTGGATCATGGGATGTGGCGTGTCGGATTCTTCAGGTCCTTGGTGCTTCCAGTCTTACTCTACGAATGTGAGACTTGGATCTGACCAGGGATCTGAGATGGAGACTTAATTCCTTTGGTACCAGGTCTCTTCAGAGAATCCTTGGCTATCGCTGGTCAACTTTGTGTCCAACAAGCGGTTGCTGAGAGAGACTCAAATGAGATTTTGTACCTGCATCGCCCCTAAGCATCAGCTGCAGCTGTATTGACATGTGGCTCATTTTCCTGTTGCTGATCCTGCTCACCAGATTCTCTCAGCGAGGAGCCTCATGAATGGAGGAGGCCACTGGGCCGACCAACTGCCTCGTGGTTGCAGCAGGTTGATCAGAATCTCAAGGAGATGGGGTTGGGCCAGGCATCTGTCTGGGGGATGGCCAGACGGAAGCCCCTGGAGTACCAACGGAAAGTGGATGCAGCGACGCACATGCTGCCATACCTGACCTGACATTTTAATGCTTAATTACAGCTTTAAATGTCAATAACCTCATTGCTAGGAAGACTATGGAGAGATTATACTTGCAGATAAACGAATTTTCACTTCTGTGAACGCACTAAACCTGGTCTGAGTTCTGAATTGTGCTTTTGCTCCCAAAGTTGTTTCCCTCTTACCTCTGAGCTTGTGCCGATATATATATATACATATATATATATATATATATATATACGTATATATACATATATATACATATATATATATGGATTGGGATATTACTCATTGTTCTTCTGTCTTTGTCCTTCCCACCCCTACCTAGCCCTCATCGCCCGGCCAATCGGTTGGGAAAAAGATGGCTGAAGCACTATCGACCTGCGAGGCACAGCATTACTCACCACAACGTCGGAATTCTTTGCCCAGCAGCACAGATTTTGAGGTTTGCCAAGTGTGATTTCGTCAGGGGGACAGCCCTTGAATTTAAGACTTTTGAAGAAATTGTGAATGAAGTTGGAATTGTCAGGGACTCCTGGAGGAGAGCACATGCCAACTAAAAACACAATTAGTTTTTTTCCATTATTACAATTTATCTTATTCACCTTCAGTCTCTTCAATTTTTCAATTGTCTGACTCCATGTGATTTTAATTTGTTTGCTGATACCAGTCTCTCACTTTTTGAGATGGAAAGGGAGAGTGTTGACGACAAAGCCAACATTGATTGATGTTGTGTGGGATGGTAATAATGGTTATTTGTGGGATGGTAATGGATAATGCACGATTTCTGAATCTGAAGCTTTTTGTGCTCTCCAGTCATTGCTTGTGCAACACGTCATGTATGGATGTGCAACACGTCATGTGATGACAATTTTGCTGGAACACAAAGAGGTTGTCATTTAATTCATGGTCCCCAAAGCTTTGAGATGGTGGATATGTGGGTGAGGGGAGGCATTTGTTTTGAAACTTGATCATCTGTGTTGACACAGGATGCAAAAGCCGATTCGGTTATATACATGAACATTTATTTTCATTATATGGATGTCAAGTATTCTCGTCTTATTTTATATTGCATTCTGTGGCCGTTAAAAAAACAAAAACTTCTTGTGAAGACATTCTTATGGAAAACTTGAGGCACACTTTTCATTTATTGAGCACTCCTGAATCTCGGTACACAACACACACACTTGTTTGGAGTGAGGTTGTAGAACCATTGGATAATGGCTTTTAGCCGATGATTCGTTTTGCAAAAGCAATGCTCCGTTCGGATGTGTAGGTAGAGCCAGCACCAAACAACGTGTCGACTGTTCAAGCAAGCTCAGCAAGTATGCGCCTTGGTCCAGCTCTGCCTCACTAACACATTTAAATGTACCACAACATTTGACGATTTTGCCACTTGATTAATCAGCAGCACAAAATTTCTCTGATGCAAATAATTAATCTTTCAAGATCCCTCTGTTAATTTGGGAGAGATAGCCGAGAACAATCAGTGTGAGACGTCTTTTTACCATCGTAACTATACAAATTGTTCCACGTCGATTTTATTTCCATTTTTATTTGTACAGATATTGAAGGGTAGGATAAACCGCGAAGATACGAATGCCTGATCTATTTTGCAAACCCTCACTTTTCCCATATTGATGTATCCTTAATCTGGAATGCTTTTTCCCCCAAAACAATCTTTTCAGTTTGTGGTTTCTTATTATAATTATGGCACCCGTTGCTGAATTGCACTACATTTTATCTGAATCCGTATAAGTTATTTATGTTTTATCCTGGCACTCTTGACTCACGAATATATTTTTGTTTTTTTTACTGAGAAGTAGTTTTAGGAGAAGTTAACTGTGGAATTCTTCAAAAACCAAAAACGTTTTTCAAAACTTTGGTAACGATTATTCATATTCGTATGAGTTGACAATCCGGTGAAACAGTGAAGTGTAACACACAGTGTTCTATATATTCCATATAAGTACTTTGATATCATTTCACAAATATATTTTGGGGGAGAGGGGTGAAAAACATTTTTTTTTTTAAACTGTTTGCCAATTTGGTTAAAGGTAATTGCAATTTATTGTTTTTTAATCTCTTTCAATTGAAACACTCATCTGTGAAACAACTGAGCTAGAAAACAGTTATACTGGTGGTACTGTGTGCCGGCTTTCAAAAACGAATCGTTAATACATGCACGTGGAATATTGGAGATTCACACTTGCTGTGTTTGGATTTGCAGCCAAATCCGACAAACTCTATCATTTCTGTGATTTAATCCAGTATGTTCTACACTCTCCACCATAAAAAACCGAACATGTGATTGTTGGTAATGTGATTTATTTATGTGACATCATGGGACAGAGATGATGGTGAATAAATGGTGAATATTTGTATGTCAATTCCATTGTCACCTAATCACGTAATACTGCATTTTAGCGAATGTTTTCACATCGGGATGCAACATGGAAGCAACAATCTGAGCACTCAAATCTGAACCTGGAGAATTGCATTCCACACCTGAATCAGCTCCTGTTCCAGCTCATCTGGAATTGATGTATTGACAAGGTGGATGTATTGACAAGGTTCTAGGATGTTATGGCATTAATGGTGGCATTCACAAGAACGTTCCTTGTTTGAATGGCCCTGTGAGCAGGAGCATTATCGTGCATAAAGATTATTCCTGGACCATGTTATTGAAGGGTCGGCAACACATATACCTGGAAGATCACATTACTGTATTGATCTGTCGTCAGATTGCCATGGATATGGATCAAGTTGCTGCAAAAGGTTTCAGAAATACCACAGCACATCATGACACTTCTACATCCAAAATGTGTGGCTTCCTGGACACAGACTGGGTCATATCGTTGATTGTGTCTTCCGTAGACCCCAGTACAGCCATCATGCCTTTCAAGGAGAAACCTGGATTCGTCACTGAACATAACACTTACCCATTGCCTCTGTGTCCATAAGACGTGCTGATTTGACCACTTGGATATGTTGTGGTGCAAGTCATAGACAATGAACAGGAAGATGAGCATGGATACCTGCATCACAGAGACGCCTCAAAACGGAGCTGGCATTTCACCTCCAAGGTCCATGTAGTGTTTGCATTACTCTGGGCAGCTTGAAGCCAATTGCATAGATGGCTCATGTGAACGTATCGGTCCTGAGCGGGAATCGTTATAATGGGATGTCCACTTCTTGGAATACCTCTTATGTATCCAGTGTCATGAAAACATCTTCTGAGGTCATAAACAGTTCCTCTCCCATAAACAGTTAAAGAGCCTTGCATGAAGGTTAATGGAAGACTCTGCTTGAAAGTGTCCAATGATTTAATTCCTCTCATTTTCTGAGAGGCATGGCATTGTAATGGTTGTTAAATAATGTAATCAGTGCTTTCTTTGGATGATCCATACGATCAGGTCTCGGGAAGACTGTTTTGAATTTTCTCAGAATGCCTGTCACCTCATAAAAAACGAAGGGTGCCTGAGTTGCACATGCTGAACGATTATTACATGAGGCAATTACATGACTGGAAACCTGCAATCAGTTGTTCTGCACATCTCTCATGCCGTAAAGGCACTTGGAATAAATGCTGGAACAGTCCTTTAAAAATTACATGATTAATTGTACATGTTCGCTTTTTTTATGACGGAGAGTATATAATCCAAAGGTAAAATATCGTAAGTTGCCAGTCGTTCCAATGTGACTTGCTATGTTTTTCCTTTGGACTCCAGAGTTTGTGATGTCTCCGGACACTCTTGGCAGAAATTCCCACTGCATCCTCTTCAACAGGTTTGTTTTGTAATTATAACAAGTCCATTCCTTTCCACAAATTTTAATCGATGATTATTTTTTAAAAGATATCTGCACGTGCAGACACTCGAGTGTGATGTTTACAATGTAAATTTGTCCTTTTTCATAAACAGATTGTTTTTCTTTGTTGTTGTTTATTTGGCAGCAGATTTAATGTAAAAAAACAAAAATTGAACTATTTCTGTGCTGTTTTTGTTATTGATTGTAACTGTTGTATATAATGTATGGTTTAATTTGGTCCTGTATTGATTCAAATGTCACAAAATCTCAATAAAGAGGAGATTCTCTGCAGATTTGTGTACTTTTGAGGTTTTGACTGTCTGTCTGGTGGCTTTCCATACCCATTTGTTGCATGGTTCCTTGGCGTGATCATTCATTTGGGGATGGTTTGAATACTTATTTGTTCGCACTTTTGCAATCATATTACTCGATGGGAAAAGCACAAAATTGCACTCCCAAAAAGAGCACTTTCCTCATGACTATGAGACCCCAAGTTTGAATTTAATTTAGTACTATCTTCTTCTTCTACTACGACTACTACTACTACTACTACAATTCTTACAACTACTGTTACCACTACTTTTCTAGACCCTGTATTATTCACGAGCAAATACCACCCGTCAATTTACTGATGGGAATACTAAGAGAGGGTGGGCAGACAAAGAGGGGAGAGAGAGGGTGAGGGGTGGGAGAGAGAGGAAGGGGAGAGGAAAGGGGAGGGTGTTGGAGAGAGGGAGAGGGTGGGATCGGGGTGAGAGAGGGAGAGGGTGGGATAGGGGTGAGAGAGAGGGAGAGGGGTGAGTGAGGGAGGAGAGGGGGGAGAGGATTCTGGCAGATGTCGTCCAGTTTAACGTCCATCCGAGAGACGGCACACACATTGATGAATGTGAAACACTGGGATGACAGTTTATAGTTGGGTCAGGATTCAGACCCAGGATAGACAGCTGAGAGCGAGCATGCCTCTCGGCTACCCTGCTGTAATGTGGAGATTCATTGCTTTATTGTAACAACTGAAAACATTTTTTACTCATTGGAATCATCTAATTTATTTTGCCTTCCTAACTCCGGAGATGTCACCACGGAGAACCGCGCCATGGTATCGCCATGGAAGTTTGTGGAGATCGAAGATTAAGGAGTGCTCGCTCACTTCTTAAGCACTTGAGCAAGCACTCCAATAAAATGGTTGAAGAAACTTTTAAAAACGAAACGTTTAATTATTTTTTTATATATGTATCTATCTATGTCGAAGTGACGCGTTGTATACTTGTATAATGAAAGAAAAGGGGAAATGTCGTGTAAAATAAAATTGCACATTTTCAGTGGGTGAGTCACCGCCCGGCAACGTGGGGCCATACACAGACGAATGGGGCATGAACTTTGTTCAATTCAATCGATATATTCAGTGACGGTGCGAATACTTTTGCCTTGATAAAGGATAATTAAATAAGACCGTTAATTATCTTCAAAAGAGGTGTTTCAATTGACCCAAACACCCAATTTTCAATCATGTACTACCTTGGCATTTCCTTCATATACATGCAAAGTTTCAGGCCACTAAGTTTCATGGTTTTGGAGTTATGGAGGAGACACACACACACACACACACTGACATTTGTTATTAAGATTATAAATGATTAATACATTTTAGATTCATTCGATATAATTTTACTTGAGTAAATCTGGTTAACCATTCTTGGGTATGAGTGATTTGAGGGTGCCACACTTTAACTCAAATTTGTGAAAAAGTGTCCAAGTATATTTTTGTCAAGACAGCTAGATTCAGATTCCTGAGATATTTTTACTCTAGAAACAACCTTCGGACTTTTTTTGGAGATAAAAGTCAAATAAAAGTGCATCAGTTCTTGGACCAACACCACATGACATGGTTTGCCATCATCTTGGAGCTACCCAGAATGCTTTGCACAGCTTCACATCACCATTGAGTTTCCAGATGTCACCATTAACTCTCCACATACTTTCAGCAATTTGCCTTTCTTTTGCAATCAACAAATGGTGAAGGTTAACCTTGAGTGTGGGTGACTATTTGAAGGAATTCACAAAGCTGATGGGAAAAGACAATAATCCTTCAGGTGTGTTATAGTGCCCTGCCAGAATAAAATGAACACCCTTGATTATAAACAAACTTTATTTCAACAAAATAAGAAGTACGAACACAGTGAGATGAGCTACAGATACTTATTACCTGGTAGCACATGTCCTTTGGCATCACACAGGGCTTGAACCTGTGAAGACATCAAATTGTTGATATACTGAATAACAGCCTGATCCATATTTTGCTAAGTGCAGATTATATTTTGTTGTACCTCTTGATTATTACTTAATGGAAGTTGGCTTTTCCAAAGCTCTCCCATCTATATGATTCGCAGACATGTTTGATGGTGTTTATGTCAGGAATATATGGTATCAAGGGAAAGTAAAGCCCATTCCTCTCTTCCAATCAGAGGTGGTTCTGGATATATGGCACCATCTTACATGTGTTCCATACTGAAAAGTGGCTTACTGGTACAAAATAAAATTTTATGAAGAGCCTCCTGGATTTAATCTACAATGGTCCACATTAAAGTAGTGTAACCGCAGATCCCAAGGAGTGTTCACCAGAGTTACCAACAAGTGGTATAACATAACTTCAGTTAGCAAGGAGTGTAGCCACAGTTACCAAGGTGAGTAACCACAGTTCCTAAGGAGTTTAACTGCAGTTCCAAAGGTTACACTCCATTGGAAAAGCAACCACAGTTACCAAGGAGCGCAACTGTCTTGATACTATTGATTTCATCGTTATCTATGTACTTAATGATGATCACGCCCATCATGGGAGCCTCGTTTTCCCAAAGGCATGGCGCAGCTCTCTTGTGTAGAGCTTGTGTCTCCTCTTGCAGTTACAGAATTCACGGGTGTTTGGGGAACCTCACAAAGAGATGTTTTTATGCAGTGGACAGTACTGCAAAAACTTAATTGGAACCGGTGCCATCTTGTCTTTGTGTAACGGCGTGGAGAGAGAATAAAGGCAGGAGAACCTTACCTTCTCTTCTTCTTATTCCTCATTAATGGCCCCAATACATGACTTTCAAAGTGGGCATATGCATGCTAATGAGGCCTTTCATGCATACACTGTGTTTGTGTTTTCAGTGACTAATTTCTGCTTGCCCGGGCATTTTTAACCTGCTGTTGCTCGGGCAAAATCTGTAAGCGAAAGTCTCTCAACATAATTTTCAGCACTTAAACAAAAGAGTGGCAATTTTAAAATGGTTAACCACAATTGTAGTGTTCCTAGAGGCAAATTAGACTCACGAAAATACAGGGAACACGAGAAATATCCGTGGATGTAATTGAGGTGTTGAGTGCCTATCATTTCCTGTTATTACAACCGAGCAGCCGTAGTGGACATATAAAACACACACACACACACACACACACACACACTTTTCCTTTTAGCAATAGATGCAAAAATCGAGTATAATTTCTCTTGTGGCCCCAAAACCAAAGAAGAAATACATTTATAACAGCCCTCGCAGCTCCCATAGCTCCAACAATCCCAACATGATAAATAGTAAAGATGATCATTTCAAACTTACCCGGTACATTCACAAACTCCAGATATGTTCATCCCATCAGTGTTCAGAAGCACCCAAACCAGGTGCGGTCTCTCTCTCAGGGAAGTGTGCTTGATACATCTCACTCTCACAAAAATAATAGCCTACGTAAGATTTGTGCATGCTCACATCGCGAAGATGTCCTTTGCTGAAGAGTTGGTTACTGTTCCTTGGTAATGACACAACAGTATCGTCTTTCCAAATGCAGATGTCCATTAAATAATTTACCAATCATGCCATGTCCGCAGGTTCGAAGTCCATTCAATGGTAGAAATCCGTCGGGGGTTTGTGTAGCACACGTCCGTCCTCTCGGGCCTTGCACCAGCCCACATTGTTGGGAGTTTGCGCTACAGGCAGCTGCCCATTCGGTGAGCTGAGAAAGTTCTCTGAATCTTTTGTTGTGCAAAGGCACAGCCATATTTCTCATGCACTTTTCAAATTCTTTTTGGCTTCTTTTAGAAGCTTTTTGAGCCATTTTAGGTAACAATCCTTATCTCGCACCGACGATATACTTTATAGTGCCATGAATACCAACATTTATAGGGATTTCTGCACATGCACACCAAGCATTCTGGGGCAGATTGCGTCATTTTGAAAGTCATGTATTATTTCCCCATTCTTGCAGGGTTGGCCGGGGGAGGTGTTTGGCCCACATCTTTCACAAACAGGCTCGCTAGGCCTGATGCTCAACTAAGTTGTTGGAGCAGGAATTGGTAATTTAGCCATGGTACTAGTGATAGCTCGCATACTTTTCACAAAGGACACCAAAAGATCTTTAACATCCACTATCTAATGCCGGCACATGGGATGCCCAGTTTAACGTCCATCCAAGTGACAGTGGCACAAACACTGATGAATTACCCTGCCTGTGAAACACTAGGATGACAGTTTATAACTGGGCTGAGATTCAAACCCAGGCTAGGCAGCTTAGAGGAGATTGGGTATACCTCTCGGTTGTCCTGCCAGCCCTAACCTCTGACTGAATGTCCATTTTAATAGTCGTTGAGTCGTGGTGAAGTTACACACAGGACAGGAAAAACCTGCGAGATACAACATTAAACTTTGTCAGTGACAAATCTGAGCATGGCAGTGCCACAACGGCTTATACAACGTAGCCACGTTTGGTATAACAGGACGAACTTAAACACAATCACTCCTGAAGTGTACACTGCACACCAGTTTTACAATGTAACCACTTTTCAATCGAGTAATATTGACAATCAGAGGGGGGGGGAACCTATTATAACCCCCTGTTACATTTAAGAATTGCTTACAATCAATGTACAGAGAACAATATTTAATTCAATGAGCAATGACTAATCCATGAAATTAAGGAACAGATTATATTGATTTGTGGCATACTGTGAACTTATTTGATTTAGAAAAACCTCAATGTAATTGCTTCATTCTTACCCCCAACTGCCACCTTGGGTTTACACTATTTGCATATTCCAAGTAACATGCCAATCCCTAAGATACATGAAGATCAACAGCATGGAGAGTACGCGACACATCTGTGACATGGCAAAATGAATAATACATCACCGTGTACATGTTGTCAATCAATTTTCTGCATCCCAGTGATTGCCATGTGAACATATTGAAAACTAGAAGGGGACTTCTGTCAGAAATGTTTCCTGTAGCTCGCATACTTTGGATAAAGTGGAAATTACACGAGCTACAGGAAAATGTAATTTGGATAAAGGGTGACCTGTATGCGTGGAAAGGTGCCCATTCAGTGAGAATAAAGGCAGGGGGAGCTGCTACACAATGCTTCCACCTGCTGCTACACAATGCCTGATCCAGCAGAACAAATCAGGGCCAATTTTTTTTTGAAATACGCTATCAGTTTATATCACCTATCAGTTTAGCCCTATCTCTCAATGGAGAAGAATCACTGAAAAATCTTTTTTTTAAAACTATCTTATCCGGAAACTATATTAAAAATAATTTAATTAAAAAACTTATTCGGACCTGAATCGTCACCAAAATCAAATTAATTCGTCCTTGTCACACACCTAACCTGTCCACCAAGTTTTGGCCGAATCAGTCCACAAGGTTGTGAGATATCCTGCATACAAACAGACAAACAAACTAGAAAGATGTCTTACATAGCATGATACTTGTGAAATCCAGAAAACAAATTTGACCTTAAAAAATAATTGGTGGTTGAATTCAATAACAAAATATACAAATCCTCTTCAAATTTCAAGTCAAATGGATGAAAATTGACAATTGTAGAAATGACTGTCGACTTTTTTTGTACTATGTTGACCTTTTGGCCTATAACGACCTCAAAAATAATGGGTGGTTGTATTCAGTGATCTGCTATGCAAATACTGTTCAAATTTCTAATCAATCAGACGAAAATTGAGGATTTTAGAAATTTGACAAAGTTGTTGACCTTTGGCCTCTGTGGAAATTTTGACGTCAAAAACAATAGGCTTCTTGCTTATGATGAACTCTACCATGTGGTGAAGTTTCATGAAGATCAGTTTGAAATTGTGACCTGTATGCGATTGACATACAAACAAACAGACAGATAGACAGAATAACGCACAAGACCAATCGATATACTTGAAAAATCTTCAATTTTCGCAAGTAACAAACAGACAGGGGTGAAAACATAACCTCCTTCCACCTTCGGTGGCGGAGGTAACTAGGGATGCCATAATATTTTGGCTAAGTACTGCACTGCGAAACAGGTTTTTGAAAGTGCAAAAAGGATATTTGTGTTCTTTGATGTTTAAATATATAATTCAATTGAAGTAAAAAAGATTTTAAAAGGTGTATAAAAAATGTTTTTTCATAAGTTTACTGCCGTTGATGCAGCGTCTTTTACACCACTTTATTTAACACGTTACATTAGTTATTCGTGCCTGTTGTTTGTGTCCTTTATGACATCCTTATAAACAGTAAGTTTCCTATTTGGAATGATTTTCAGTTTGGTTTGACTGCCAGGCAGGCAGACAGACTTAAAAAAAAAGATCCCACTCATCTCTGTGCATGTGGAATCAAGACAAATTTAGAGACAAAGTTTAGCTAAGCTACAAAAGGATACAGAACAAAATTAGATGCAAGAGGAGGCCATTCATCCCATCATGCCTGCACCACATCAACACCAGACCAATTTATATCAAAAAGGAAAATGGAAAATGTTTTTTGCTGTTGTTTTTTTTTCTGTTGCCTTTTTGTAGGTTCTTGGATGAGAAACATACATAAACCACACACCACCCTTGATGAGATCCCCACAGACAACACTGCACAGATGCACACAATCACCCATCCATACTCAAGCTACCTGAAAGTCCTGCCAGCATCCCTGTACCCCTTCATCTCCAATACTTCCAGGTAACTATCTAATTCCAATTTAAACTTATCCACTGTTTCTGCTGCAGCCTGGTGTTTGCCTAGTGGTTAAGGTGGCTGGCTGGGGACCTTAGGGTCCTGAGTTTGAGCCCTTGTCGACCATTGAATCAACACCAGGTGGGGTTGACTCAGCCTGTCATCCTTCTGAGGTCGGTGAAATGAGCACCAATGTACTGAGGTAATAACCATTCAGGGTAACCTGCGTCAGAGTGATGACCCGTCCTGGACTGTACTCCGTGCCGATGAAACTGAATCGGCAGCCCTATGTGACTTTATGGCACAAAAAGAATGGTATTATCACTAGCTTAAAAGGAATTTAAAATTCCAGATAAGGTATTGTCATCGCACACCATCCGTCCGTCTGCCCGGCCGTCCATCCGTCTCCTTTTTCGACTTCTCTGACTAAACCGCTGGGCTGATCCGACTGAAATTTGGCAGCAACGTTCCCCCTCCTGACTGGTAACAGGAATTGCAAAGCTTGTTCCGGCCACATGACTTGAAGTAGGTCAAAGTGGCCAACTTGGTAAATTTTTCTCAAAACTCTTCTTCTCCAGATCCACAAGTCATCAAATGCTATCAAATTTGGGTTCCAACATTAGGACAGGGTGGGGATGTTAAATTGCAGAGGTCATGCCGATCACGTGACAAGAAGTGTGTCAAAATGGCGGACTTAGTTGATGTTTGGGAAAATCATGTAAATTCTTTCAAAAACCTTCCTCTCCAGACCAAACAATCAGAATGCTACTAAATTTGAATGACAACATTAGGCCAGGACCCAGATAAGCCACAGGTCCAGTGGTCCTATTTTTATGATTATTACTGTTTCTACTGTCACTACCTTTCCAGGGAGACCATTCCATGCATTCACTACTCTACGAGTGAAAGACCCCCTGCCTTACTACTATCTTGATGCTCCTCTTTACTCTCAGGCTATGCATGGCCCCTGGTCCTATCACTGTCCATTGTGCCGAATAATTTTTCCGCACTTATTATGTTAATACCCTTCATAATATTAAACATCTCCATCATATCTCCTCGTAACCACCTTCTTTCTAGTGTATAAAGCCCTGTCTCCTTCAGCCGCTCCTCATAGTTGAGTCGAGCTCGGCCCGGAATCAATCTAGTAGCCCTACGCAGAACCCTGTCAATGGCATCTATGTCCTTCCAGAACTGTGGTGACCAAAACTGCACACAATATTCTAAATGTGACCCTCACTAAATTCCTGTACAATGTTAACACCACTTCTTGATATATATATATATATAAATGATCCCCATCCGAATACAACCTAAAACCCTATTTGTTTCCCTATAGCTGCCTGCTTACCTTTCATATCTACTAAAACCTCCAGATCCTTCTCCTGTGTGACACGCTTCAAAATTACCCCCTGCATCCTGTAATCTCTATTTTCATCGTTCTTTCCCATCCCCAACACCTTACACTTGCTCAGGTTAAATATTACATCTGCCAATCTTTTGCCCAATCTACACAAGTATCAACACTTTCCTGAATCTGATCACCACCCCCTCTGCTATCCGCCTCACCTCCAAGCTTTGTGTCATCTGCAAATTTGGAAAGTCTCCTCTTCATCCCCATTATAAAGCCTGGTGTTGGTGTTGGCTTCGTGGTTGGGGTGGCAAGCTGGCTTGGGATCTTAGGGTCCTGAGTTCGAGTCCCGTTAGCTGCTGAATTAACACCGGGGGGGGGGGGGGTTGACTCAGACTGTCATCCTTCCAAGGTTGGCGAAATGAGTATCAGTGTCCTGGGATAGGGGCACAGCATCAGCGGCATAGTCGCACCCCAACAAAATGACAACTACCCGTACCGGTAGCCAAGCTGCCACACAATAAAAAGAAGAGGAAGAAGAAGAAGACTACCTTTAATTAGTTTGTACATATATTTAAATGGTTCTTCATCCGGTCCCTAATTAACGTCTCCACAACACCTTCCCCACAACTGAAGTCAAACTAACAGGTCTATAGATTCCCAATTCTTCTCTGGATCCCTTCTTGAATAATGCTGTTACATTTGCTACTCTCCAATACTCCGGGACCTGTCCTGACTCCAGCTTAACTGCTCAACCACCCTCCCTCAATTCTCTCGAACTACGGGTTCGTTTTCGATTCATTTTCAAGACAAAATAAATTAACATTAACTTGTTGCTCGATCATAAACTGACGTTTGTAGGCAGATAGGCTGAGACAAGGTAAACCAATTGCTTATTACCCCGCGCAAAGCGGGGTAATGAAGGGACATTTGGTGCTTGCCGCGACCACGTGGTGACAAGCACAGATTCCTTGCTTGTGGAGATTCTGGGTTTAATACTACAGTATAAAGATATGCTTCACGCGTCTGTAACCATGACAACATCGAATAACAAAATAATACTCACCACACAATAAACACGTTCCACGGTCACACAAAATGGCTGAAACGGCTCGTTAATTTGATAATTGCGGTACGATAATAATATTGATTGACTTTATCATAAATAATTAAACTATAATAAATAAATAAAACGGAAATGTTATTAATTTCCTGAAGCAGTTTCGTGTTGTATTTGCTTTTTTCCTTCACGCTTCGCTCTCGGTGTAAATAAATTGGGCGGGAACGACGCGCGACGGAGAAATCGAACTGCACGTTGTGCGAAGCTATTGAATGACGTCATTGCGTCACGTGATCATACCCGCCTCAGCGTCGGTGCAAAGTTTATTTTACTCATCATTGTGTTCGGGTCTCGCAAGCTCAGGCCTTGATTGTTTTCCAGCTGCTGCTGAGGTAATCGGCCTTTCTTAAAGTAAATCCGCTGTAGAAGGACCGAAAAACCCGCCGCAAGTTGAGGTAAGAAGGAATGATTATTTGGGAAAGTAACTTCCGGTAGATTTTGCTTTCTGTGAGTTACTTTTGTTCGTGTCTTCGTTTCGTACATCGCTGTGTGTTTCCTTCTGAGGTCGAGTGAGAGGATTCTTGTTTTCTTTTACTTGGTAACTCGTGTGGACGAGGTTTCCGAACAATGAAACTTTCTTGGAACTTTCGCCGGGACCCTTCCTGTGTTACACTTTATCTTCAACCCCCTTCCAGCTCCCCGTGTGGGTCTGTCCGTCTTTTCTGTGTTCTACTTTATATCGCCAATCCCTCCCCCCCCTCACTATGTTGTGCTTGATATCGCCAATCCCTCCCCCCCCCCTCACTGTGTTGTCTTTATATCGCCAATCCCCTCCCCCCCCTCACTGTGTGTTGTATTAATCGCCAACCCTCCCCTCCCCCCCCTCACTAGTGTTGTACTTTATATCGCCAATCCCCTCCCTCCCCCCCTCCTCACTTGTTTGTACTTATTATCGCCAACCCCTCCTCCTCCCCCCTCCTCAACTGTGTTGTGCTTGATATCGCCAATCCCCCTCCCCTCCTCACTGTTTGTACTATTAATCGCCAAATCCTCCCCTCCCCCCCTCCTCCCATGTGTTGTCTTAATATCGCCAATCCCCCTCCCCCCTTCACTGTTGTTTTGTACTTAATCGCAATCCCCTCCCCCACCCTCACTGTTGTACTTTATATCGCCAATCCCTCCCCCCTCACTGTGTGTTGTACTTTTTTTTTTATATATCCCCCCTCCCCCCCCACTGTGTGTTTTGTACTTTTATATCGCCAATTCCCCTCCCCCCCCCTCACTGTGTGTTGTTACTTTATTCACTCCCCCATCCTCCCACTCTGTGTTTTGTACTTTATCGCCAACTCCCTCCCCCACCCCACCCTCACTGCTGTGTTCTGTACTTTTATATTCGCCTATTCCCCCCACTGTGTTTTTTATTTTACTTTTTATATCGCCCATTCCCTCCCCCTTCCCCCTCCCCCCTCACTTGTGTTACTTTATATCGCCATTCCCCCCTCCTTGTGTTTTTTCTTTATATCGCACTCCCCCCCCAACTCTCCCCTTACGTGTGTTGTTACTTATATCGCCAATCCCCCCCCACGTGTTACTGTATCGCTCCCCTCACTATGTGTTGAATACTTTATATTCGCCATCCCTTCCCCCCCCCTTACTGTGTTGTATTTATATGCCCAATCCGCCTCCCCCTCCTCATATGTGTTGTACTTTATATTCGCCAATCCCCCCTCCCCTACCTCCCCCCCCTCACTGTTTGTTGTACTTTATATCGCCAATCCCCCCCCTCACTGTGTTTTTTTCTTATATCGCCAATCCCCTCCCCCCCCCTCACACCTCATGTTGTTGCTTGATATCGCCAAAATCCCCTCCCCCCCTCACTTCGTTGTACTTATATCACCATCCCTCCCCCCCCTCACCCTGTTGTACTTTATATCGCCAATCCCTCTCCCCCCCCTTCACTGTGTGTTTGTACTTGATATCGCCAATCCCCCTGCCCCCTCACTATGTGTTATACTTGATATCGCCACATCCCCTCCCTCCTCACTGTGTTGTACTTTATATCGCCAATCCCCTCTCCCCCCCCTTCACTGTGTTGTACTTTATATCGCCAATCCCCTCCCCCACCCTCACTGTTGTACTTTATATCGCCAATCCCCTCCCCCCCCCTCACTATGTGTTTGTACTTGATATCACCAATCCCCTCCCCCCCCCTTTTCACTGTGTTTTGCACTTCATATCGCCCATCTCCCATCACTGTGTGTTACTTGATATCACCAATCCCCTCTCTCCCCCCTCACTGTGTTGTACTTATATTCGCCAATCCCTCCCCCCTCACTGTTTTTTACTTATATCGCCAATCCCCTCTCCCCACCCCCCTTCACTATGTGTTGTACTTGATATTGCCAATCCCCCCCCCCTCTCACTGTGTGTTGTACTTGATATTGCCAATCCCTCTCCCCCCTTCTCACTGTGTTGTACTTGATATTGCCAATCCCCTCTTTCCCCCCCCCCCACTTCACTGTTGTTGTACTTTATATCGCCATTCCTCCCTCCTCCCTGTGTGTTGTACTTGATACTCTATAACCTTCCACCTCCCAATCAGTTGCCTGTCATGTGCACTTTAATTCCCTCCCCCCAAATATTGCATGTACCTTAAATATATGCTTCTCCAGATGACCTTTGGGCACGACAGTAATATCT
>CM068954.1:103829909-103846236 GCA_035128595.1 Eptatretus atami
ATTTTCTTCCCACAAATGTGTTGCACTTGGGGCATTCCATGTCAAGTGTACACACCCTCCCGACACTAATACCTCATTTCTCCCCATCTGTTGGTCATTTATTCACTTGGGTGAAAAAATCAAAATACCAACTTTACACCTGTGGGCCACGGGGCCCATTTTAGGGCCCCCAAATTTGGGTGCCCCGGCTGCCCCACAATCTTCCAGAGGCCATATCACAGGTGTTAGTGGTCCGATTTGGCTGATCTTGGTATCAAAATGCCGTAAAAGCGAGATCTTTCGAATCGTGTCAAGTAAAAATCACTCAAACAATAATTCAAAAAGTTATAGTTTGGGGCGCCCTTTGACCTTGGGCCCCCGTCCCAGCCAAACGATGGCCCGATTTTTTTCGTGTGAGAATACCCTTCATATACTCCAACACCTCAGCATAAATGAAAATGGGATCTCAATGGGTTCAAGTGTGATGATGGTTTTATTGTCGGGGACTCGGGTGCTGGACACACAATACGCCACATACATAGCACAAATTTGAACACAAGATTTCCAATACACTATATCAGTATATATACATAAATTTTGCACATGCACATGCAGGAACTGGAAGCGATACAGTACGAGTAAGAGTTTTTCCGAGCATATTATAGTCAAGATTTTTTGCCAACCAATGTTTTATTAACCTCCATCATCTTCGAAGATGGATGGAGGTTACTGTTTTCACCCCTTTCTGTTTTTACACCTCGCCATCGAAGATGGACGGAGGTTACTGTTTTCACCCCTGTCTGTTTGTTTGTTGTTTGTTTGTGAACAGTATACGGAAAAACTCCTCGACGGATTTCGACGAAACTTGGTGGGGGATTAGGTATGGTCCAAGGATCATGCCATTAGATTTTGGACTTGGTCCAAAGTCCAATATGGCCGCTATGGCGGCCATTTTGAAAAAATATTTGAATATTTGTTTTTGCATGTCTACATGTTTTAAGTGATTTCCAACCAAAAAAATAAAAAATTGTTAGAGAAAAAAAGAAAAAAACCCAAAATTTTGCAACTTTTTTTTCAACAAAATTTCGATTTTTTTTTTGCATTTCTACATTTATAAGTGATTTCCAACAAAAAACTGCCAAATTTATAATTGCGGCTGATTTTGGACTTCAGGTAGATATACCCAAGTAAAATCAATTTCTGTCTCAAGGAATCAGTTATGACGAATGAAATTGAGTTAAAGTAAAAGGGAAAGTTGCAAACTATAACTCTGTGAGCACTGTTGACGTCAAATTGAATGAATAGGATATCAGGTTCACTTGAGTGACCTAGCAGTATTGGCGGCGGAGTTTTGCACTCTGCCGAGTGCTCCCCTCTAGTTTGTTTGTGTGTTTGTTTGTTTGTGAACAGTATTACGGAAAAACTCCTCGACGGATTTCGACGAAACTTGGTGGGGGGTTAGGTATGTCCAAGGATCATGCCATTAAATTTTGGACTTGGTTTTTCTGTATATTCCCCGAATCAGCCTACCCGCCCAAAAAAAATTTAGAGAAAATTTTTTTTTGCATTTCTACATGTTTTAAGTGATTTCCAACCCCCCCCCCCCCCAAAAAAAAAATGGAGAAAAAAATTTTTTACAACTTTTTTTCAACAATTTCGATTTTTTTTTTTTTTTCATTTCTACATGTTATAAGTGATTTCCAACAAAAAAACATGCCAAAATTATAATTGCAGCTGATTTTGGAACTTCAGGTGGATATACCCACGTAAAATCAATTTCTGTCTCAAGGAATCTAGTTATGACGAATGAATTGAGTATGTAAAAGGGAAAGTTGCAAACTATAACTCTGTGAGCACTGTTGACGTCAAATGAATGAATAGGATATCAGGTTCACTTGAGTGACCTAGCAGTATTGGCGGCAGAGGTTTTGCACTCTACCGAGTGCTCCCCTCTAGTTGCATTTCTACATGTTATAAGTGATTTCCAACAAAAAACATGCCAAAATTATAATTGCGGCTGATTTTGGAACTTCAGGTGGATATACCCACGTAAAATCAATTTCTGTCTCAAGGATCTAGTTATGACGAATGAATTGAGTATGTAAAAGGGAAAGTTGCAAACTATAACTCTGTGAGCACTGTTGACGTCAAATTGAATGAATAGGATATCAGGTTCACTTGAGTGACCTAGCAGTATTGGCGGCAGAGGTTTTGCACTCTACCGAGTGCTCCCCCTCTAGTTGCATTCTACATGTTATAAGTGATTTCCAACAAAAAAACATGCCAAAATTATAATTGCGGCTGATTTTGGAACTTCAGGTGGATATACCCACGTAAAACAATTCTGTCTCAAGGAATCTAGTTATGACGAATGAATTGAGTATGTAAAAGGAAATTGCAAACTATAACTCTGAGCACTGTTGACGTCAAATTGAATGAATAGGATATCAGGTTCACTTGAGTGACCTAGCAGTATTGGTGGCGGAGGTTTTGCACTCTACCGAGTGCTCCCCCTCTAGTTTGACAGCTGTTTCTTTTTTCTGATTGTGTAGGTTACCTGTAGCAGTTTTTGGTTCTACAGAAATAAGTATATCAGAAATGTCGAAAATGCAGTGATCTTCAATGTCAGGAAAAAAGAAACTATTTGCGGGCCCGTTTGGATGAAGAAAATTCACTTTCACTTCATGAGTGTCCTGAAAGGCTTCCATGATGCAGGCAAGCCACCATTTTCCATCATAGTGCACTGTGACATAACCTGAGAGTTTCTCGTTAAAAGTTGGTGTAGATTTTGAAATAGCTGACTCGATACGGTGTTCCTCGCTAAGGCTGAATTCGCGTACTTGAAGAGCAATTTCAGAAATAGGGATGAAAGCATGAAGTTTTTGAGTTCCAGCTATGGTTTTGGCCGTTTTTAACTTTCTTCAGATTTCGTTCTTCCTCGTCATACGCCTCTTGGATCCCGTAACCGAACTTCATTTCATTCAAACCATTTTCAGCAAAGGCGAAAAGATCTTTTGGAGAAATAATTTGACTGTCCCTAAGGTCTACGCAGGCTCTCACGTGTTTGCTTCTCGTTTGACTGTACGTCCCATGCCATCTGAAGGGCCCTTGCCATGACTTGTGGCAAAAAAATGCCATTCTGCGTCAATACCATACTCTGATTTGTGACGACATAGGTTTATGAAGGCTTTGCAATTCTTATATTGGCCAGCGCAACCGTCTGAGAAATAGTAAAGTTTCTTTACATTTCAAAGCTAGATTTCAAGTGTTCAATGAGCATTCTTTGAAGAGGTGGACTGAGAGAACGTCGTGAGTATTGCATTCTGATATAATCGTGAACGAATCATGGTTTAATTTGCCATCGTCCGTTTGAAATAGTAAACCCAGGGGTAATTGTCCGCTTGAGAGCAGTTCCAATGGAATCCTTGGGCGCATCCTGGACGACAAACGAATAGTTCTCTGAGAAGTCTCCAATAATGACAAATTCTCCTTCACCGATTTCGTCTTTCTTATTTTTCAGAAACTGAGATTGGGCCTTGGCAATGAAGTCGTGTCTCACTAATTTCACCGTGCGTTCACAGAATTGATTAATGAATTCTTCCAAAGGCAGGACATGAGCCCAGTTCAAATCTGTCGGTGGATGTCCACCGTTTAAACTGAATTTCATCATATCCTCTAGTTCATAAGCACTCAGTAGCTCGGTTTTGAAGTCTTCAATGATGGGCAACTTTCACAAGTTCTGAAATAACATGCCGGTTGTGCTGGGTTACAAACTATGCGTGCTATCACATGATGATAGCTTGGAAGTTCAGCTATCTGTGGCATTTTGGACCAAACATATGAGTTTCACACATTTTGATTATCGTACATACACATCACTGTGGTACGCTGAACGGCAGGACACATCGAGGGAGGAGCATGGCGAACTTGCGACACTTTGAACCAAACTCATGAGTTTCCATTTTGATTATCGTACATACACATGCACTGTGTGTACCGCCTGAACCGGCCAGGACACACTCGAGGACGGAGCATGGCGAACTTCGCGAATCCAACTTTGAACCAAACATCATGAGTTTCACATTTTGATGTATCGTACATACACATACACTGTGTGTACCGCCTGAACAGCCAGGACACACTCCGAGGGACGGAGCATGGCGAACTTCGTGAATCCAACTTTCAAGCCAGGGTTCTTCTCTTTGAATTTCTGAAACAGTTCTTGAGATTGTTTAGTACCAGGCGCTTTTGAATTTTGTCTTTTCCATGTTCATTCCTTACCACCACACGTCTTTTTCCCCGGCATTATTCGGCTGATTTCATCACTTCGGTAAAATTCGGTTACGGTGGATTTCACTTCGTCAGGCAATATTTTACCCTGTTTGGGATTTGGAGATTATAGCATACCATTTTCTTTCTCTAAATTTTTGGCTTGCACAGCCATTCTTTGGAGCAACTGAATTCACTCATCATCCCTCTGATGCTCATATTCCTAGCAAATATTGTCAGTATACGTATTTGCTCTGAACGGCTCGAACAACGTATTTTTCTTTCAGGCTTTTGATCACCTCTGCATGCAGTTTTCATCACATTTTGACGCTGTATTTTGTGTTTTCTCTGCAGTGCTTGGTCCAGCAACTAGTTCTAATTCTTTGCACAGAATCTTCCATTTACTTCGCTTTTCAGGAACGTACCCTGGTTCCTTTCGCCTTTCGTTTGTCGAATGGGCGTTCGCCTATCATCGATAACGACTGGTTTAATAGGTCAACTTCTGCTTCTCGCTCAAAAACCTCCTCGTCCTCATCTGTCGAAATAGATTCTGCAATGCCTTCGATAGTACCTTCTGATGATAATTTCGAACTGGTCGAAGATGATTCTTCAATACGCTCTGGTGACAACTGAGAAGTTTTTTCCTGTACAAAGTCTGTCATCTTTTTTCACCTTTGAAGAAATTTCATCAACATATCATTTGACACATTGCGAAGATCTTTTCGTTGTTTCGTGTTTTGTATGCAGCTGAACGGATCGCAACAGTATTTTCGGAACTCCTTTCGATCTTCAGTCGCCATGTTACTGCAAAATATGCAAAAACTGAGATTAGCCCATTTATAACTTAATTCGATGATGGTTATACAAAAAAGTACACTTAAAAATCAATAGACACAATAGACAGAATTTTTTGCAAATGATGCAATATATATATACTAGCAGGGATACCCGTGCTCCGCACAGGAATCCCGTGGATGACGGCGGTCTGAAGGAGTATTGTCACAGTTAATTGTAGAGGCTGCCACCATTATTATTTTTTTTCATCACCACTATAATATTATATTTTCCCCGCCATGTTTTATATGCAGAAGACTCGAGTTCAAAATGTTAAGATTTATTGCCGCATCAGATAAAAAACCATAATGCCTCAACAATGTGAGGCTGGTTTCATGTCATCATTTGCGACTTAATTTATACGTCGGGCATAACCCAGCCTGGCCCAGCGTATTTGATTTATTTACGTCTGTTATCCTGATAAAAAATTATGTTATATTATGTATACGAAGTTACAACGTACCTACGCCATAACCATTCTATAAAACATCTACATAGCCCATAACCATTTAATTATAAAATATATACACATACGCCATACGCCATCACCATTCTATTATATCTGTAATATGTTATATACAAACCACCACCACCATTTTTTTTATTTCCCCACCAATTTTATTTTTCACCAGCAACATGTATTTCCTTCATCGCACATCCTATTCCCGTTTATGAAATAACTGAAGTAGCTCAATAATTTTAGTGGAGTGCTCGAGGATTAACAATATTTGATGTCTTCCCCTCTGGGGCCAAAATGTATAAGCCTCCGATGATCCCACTCTGGAGCATCCCACATATAGCTGACCATGGGAAAAGCAAGGAGTGATAATTCCAGCCCTGCTACTTTCAATGACTGTCCTTGTGCCTTATTGATAGACATCGCAAAGCACAGCATACAGGAAATTGTAGTCTCTTAAATTCAATCGTTGAATTTGATGGAATGAGTGGAATTCGCGGAATGAATAAATCTTCTCCTTTCGCACATCCTCTCATGATAGTGGCCTCAATTACATGTGGTAGTAGTCTTTTCACAATCAGTTTAGTTCTGTTGCAAAGTTTTGGTGCATCTATATTACGTAATAACATATAGGGCATCAACTTTTAACGACAGATTGTACGGAGGCAATCCTGGTAATTCCAATGAGTTTAGAAATTCTGTGGGATAATGTATGGCTTGCTCAGTATCCAGTGTGGTGTCAATAGACTTGTGACTATGTTGTTCGCCTGGAACTACTTGTAAGTCATAATTCGGAAACCGGGAAGTCGGAAGTCATTGTCTTCAATTGACTTGTAGTATTAATTTCTCATTCTCTAGCAAATTCCGTTGGTCCCATGTCAATCGGCTGAACTTGAAAAATTAACGTTACGCCAATCAGGTGATTATGTCATAATTCGGAAACCGGAAGTCGGATCATTGTCTTCAATTAACTGTAACATTATTTTTTCATTTCAATGGCAAATGGCGTTGGCCCATGTCAATCGGCTGAACTTGAAAAATTAACGTTACGAAATCAGGTGATGACGTCATAATTCGGAAACCGGAAGTCAGAAGTACAATTCTTTTACATCGGGACACTCCCGGTACATGTTCTGTCAGCATGTGAAGTTTGGTGAGGATCAGTCCAGTACTTTTCGTGTGCATATGTCACAGATAAACACACACCAGACACACAGACAGACACACTTTCAACTTTATATATATAGATATATAATAGTCCAGAGATGATGATTGTCCATTTCAGACATAACTAGCAAAGTACCCGCCCATGGGCGGGTACAGTTATCTGTTGAATGGCGTTGGTCCCGTCTCGATCGATGAAATGAGAAATTGACGTTATCCGTGACCTTGACCCCGTGACCTTTGACCTTGACCTTGATCCCCTTATGTCCGTTCCAAGGATCACGTATGCCAAATTTCATCTCATTCTATCCAACGGTTTGGCCGTCTATAAAGGACAAACAAACATGAAAAATTGACGTTTTAGTCAATTTATGACATACTCGAAAACCGGAAGTCGGAAGTGAATGTCGTCAATCAACTGTCATTTAATTTGATTATTTGTCGAATGGCGTTGGTCCGTCTCGATCGGATGAAATTGACCCGGTGACCTTGACCCTACGTGACCTTTGACCTTGAACTTGACCCCCCTATGTCCGTTCTCATGTCCCAAGGATCACTCATGCCAAGTTTCATCTTATTCCATCCAACGGTTCGGCCGCCTATAAAGGACAAACAACATACATACAAACATATTGTTGCGAATTCGCGCCGTCGGCGTGCGATCGCGCACGCGACTCGAACCGCGACGCCTCGCACACCGACGGACAATCAGTCGTGACCTCCGGCTACGCCGGGATCCAGTCAGGGTGGGCCTTTCGACCTCAACCAATCGTGCAATCGGCACCCGCGTAGGATGGGTTGTCGCCAAATTCGACCTACCTAAGTCCCCACGCGGATGGTAAAACGGGCGATCGTACCTCGCCGAGGTCGACTTGACACGAGCCGCTTGGGCGGCCGTTCCGTACTATCGGGATAACCGAGCGGTGTTATCGTCGACCTCACCGACGGTTCAGATTATTTACCGGGCGTTTGCACCACTACGAACCCTTTACGTGAGCAGGATGGAGGTTCAATTAAAGAAAAGACGAAGCGAAACGGGAAAACAGTTCCACACCATACATTATTTTCCGGCACACGGAGCACACTATAGCACGTATTTACACCCGCACATAAGGCGATTGCACATATATTACATAGAACAAAAGAAATGCACATATAAAGAAGGAGTTAAACCGACTAAGCGACACAGACGACCTTATACAGTTACTACCTTACAAGACACGGCGCCACAACACGCATTCACACCGAAGCAAAGAAAAGACCCCTCAAAGGCAAGGAGTCAGACTGGCCGTGGGCCTAATGCGCGTCGGAACTCTGGATGAGCGGCCAGGCCCACGAGACCGAAGGTCCTACCCGCGCCCTCGTGGCGAGCCGAGAATGTCGCTGCACGGCGTTCGTGGCACTGCTGGTTGTAAGTGGAAACGGGCCCCTTGTCGCACTCTTCAGCGCGGGGAAAAAGGGGAATTGTTGATGCCTGGGGAGGAGTATGCTGGCTTGCTCGATATCCCGCGACGCGAGCCTCCAGGTCCACCTCGCCGTTCGCCTCCGCAGCGTCTGCCCCACCTGGATCGTCGCTCACCGAGTCTCCTCTGAGCTCCGTACTCCAACGACCCAGCCCAACTGAACTCCTTCACCGATCTCTCGCAAGACTGCTGTTACGATACACTCCACGATACTGCTCAACTGACTTCCGGTGACTCAGGCGCCGCCTTTATCGTCTCGGAACCCACCATATGCAAATTCTCGTCAACGACGTCAGGAGCGGACCACGCTCAGCCGATTGGACGGGAGAAAAGGGGCGTGTATCATTCCTGATCTCAAATTTGCATATGCCGATTTTCGTCAGGCGCGTCTGGAGGCGGGCCAAGCCGCCCCGCGCTTCCTGATTGGTGGATCAGATGTGGGCGTGTATCATTCTGATCCGAATTCTCGCTTCGGAAACCGCCATCTGCACTCACGGCTCGCGTGTTGTGCTGAAGACAGCTCGACGTCTGGCGGTCGTCCACAGTGGTGCGGGAATGGCCGTAGGAGAAGGTGGTGGAGGTTTTCGGCGGTGTCGATGCATGGCGCTGTTTGGAATGGCGGTGATGTGAGGTTTCGTAGCTGGTGGTGAAGGTAAGGTTTTTGCTGCTGGCGTTGTGTTGTATGTTATACAAAACAAAGGTAGAACAGAAAACGCCTAACTCAATACAAGGATCGCAGCCCGAACATGAATTTCACATTATATTCCTCTATATCAATGGTTTGGCTAACTACACATTTCTAAAGGAAATATATCTCACCTACGGGACCTTTATATGGTGTTGCGAATTTCCAGAGCCGTAACATGTTACCGCCCTCACCTTTATTACAGACCGTCCCGAGTCGTCAAATTAATCGTGTGCCATCATGTTGTAGAATTTCGCCCGAGTACGTTTTAACCTTGGATCCCTGAGCTGCACATTCAGGTTTCGTGTCACCACAAATAATAAGCCTGAGGGCTGATAACTAACTAAGAACAAACTCACCACACAGACACTTAATAAAATTTTGCCGGCGCTACAACCATACAGTGCCGCGGGGCGGCATTTCATATTTACTATGACAAACTAGCAGCCTTAACTTACAAATTTTACATAACCATGGCCCAGAAATCAATGGACTGCTCGGAAAAAGGGAGTCAAAGGAAACCGGAATCGTCCGCCACTGTTGGCAGGCCCGTGTTGCTAGCTCCAAACAGGGACAGGTTTCCTGGGCAGCTTTGCAAGCTGTGCTTGCGTCTGGCGACGCGATGAGAGAAACAGGGGGCAAAAGCAAAATTGAAAGGCCGGGGGTGTGCTGAAGACAGGGGCATGTGCGATGACAGGCAAAGGTAAAGGCAAGACAATAGCAATGCCAGAAAAGGCCGTTCCGGCAAACACAGCCGCAGAGACTGCCCGGCGACAGTGCCTTGTTCAGAAAAAGCAGTGCGTCGGGGACGAGCCGACCGGGTCACATTTGGCCTTGCAGAAGAACATTACCAGGCCGAGTGGAAGTTGGGACGGGCACAGGCCTTTTCGGCGCGAGGCATGCAGGCCAGCCCAGCCAGTACGTATGAAAGTATGGCCTAGTCCTTTGCCTTGGCAAGGGTCGGAGGTTGTGGAGTGGGGTAGGTGCGGTGTGTGGCCGGAGACCACAGAAGTGTGGACTGCTTGGGGGGACCTACCCCTATCTCTGTCTACTCCTCGGCCGACCTATTCGGCGCTTTTGCCTGTCAGCTTTTTTGTTCTCATTGCGGTGACGCTGCACCTTTACCCTTAATTTGCAAAAACCCATTTAGTCCCGGGCCACTGTATTTTTTTTTGTTCGTCTGTTTTTATTTACTCACCCCTCTTAGCCCACTAATAAATCGTGCCCGTAAATACGCCCGCTGGTTATCCGTGGGCCTTTTTGTTTTCGTGGTCTAACCTATCTTTTTGTTGTGGTGTTTCCGGTTTGGGTTGGTTTTTCAGTCAGGCGTAGCGTAGCTCCCAACATCCCTACAGTTCCCTTTCAGCCTGGAGGTGAATAGGAGGGGTGGATGGAGCTATGTCGTCTGATGGCCTGGCAGAGCCCACTCGAGCCTTTTGCAAGGAGTGGCCTCTGTCCCATGTTCTTCAGTCGATCTATGATCCTCAAATTGTGGTTCTTCGCGCGCCGGCATGCAACGATGCCGAAGTGGAATGGAATTGTGGGGCGTTTGAGGGGGTATTTCATCGTTGTCCTTAATCTATCCTAAACCATTAAGGCCTTTAAACTACCCGGGGCTTTCTAACAGATGCGCTCTCTCCTTAGTGTGGTTGTCTATTTGTTTTCTTAAAAACCCATGATTCGTTCGTGTCGCCTGTGTTGGTGTCTCTCGACTTCAACAATTTTTGCGGCCTGCGCCCTCTGGTTAATTTCCTTTCGCGTGGCCTCACACGGTTTCGTGGTGGACGTGGGTCTCCTCTTTGGCAAGCACGACCCTCTGCCGAATCTCCAACATGGCACCTTGTTCCGGTTGTAGCACTTACAATTGGCCTCCGAGCCTTATGACTCAGCTCCCGAGAATCAGCCGGGGGGAGTGCGTCCTAGCACGTCCCCTGAAATACGCACACCGTGGCAGGCTGGCGCCTCCCGGGACTCCCTTTCCTGAGGTGTTCACTCCCGTTTGGTGCCATCGTGACACTTGCCTTCACGCGCATACGGCGCTCGGGCCGCGTTCCGCACCAAAGTCGGTGGTCGCACCCTGGACCACTACGCTATCCCGGCCTCCATTTGGGCACTTGGCCTTACCACGGCCGACTACCCGGTGCCCGGGGTAAACCCACTCAGCGATCCACCGTTCGCAGCCACAGCTCCCAGGGCCCCGTCAACAGAGGGCTCCTGCCACCCCTCCAAATGGGTATCGAGCCTACTCTCGCACCCAACACAAACGATCGCTCGCATTTTTATGCAATTTGACTAACCGCAGCTAATCACTCTACACTGACCCTCGGGTCCCTTGGATCGGGAGTCAATCCTCACCCCAATCACTCATCCGGCCCGCGCACCTATGGCCAAGATTTCCAGGACACACTACGCCCTGCACAGCAACAACAGACACCCTGCGTCCACTCACCTCAACACTATGTTTCCTCTACGGCCCATTCGCCACTGATGGACGCCGAAGCAACGACTCTAACCGAAGCTTCTCAGTTCATCCACTCATAGATGACGAGATGGAACCCGTGATGCTGGACCAGAGTCTGGCTTCGCTGAGTTACATTTTCCCTCCCCCGGAGAGAGCGACTGCTGGACTCTCGACGATCGTCCCTTTCCGGTAGTATCGCACCGTTTCCAACTTTAACACTACGTAGCTATTATATGATCCCCTACGTTCCCACTACTAACATCCAGTGAGGTGCTCGCTGACCGTGTCGGCGGTCCGCATGTCCATTAAAGATCCCGTTTCCACTTTACCGCCACTCCGCTACTGGCGATATGACTTACTCGTCTCTACAAATAATACCATTCAGCGTGGGCCCCCTGAGGACCTTAATTTTTACCCTTGGGAGGCACATCGGAGCGCCGGACATCCTATGGCTAGCACTACCCTTCACCCCTAAAGCTGTGTCCATCCTGTGCAGGGTAACGGCCGGGGTCTTCCCCCCTTGCCTTTTCAGGGAAATCCTGTTACTTCCGCAATACCGGAGGCTTGTCATTCAGTTATATTTTGTATTCCAGAGTATGCGCGAGAGCCCGTGTGCCTCAACCAACGACGCGGCTGGCAAACTCACAGCCTGGCTTCATTGCGCGACCGTTTCCTGCCCGTTAGGAAGTGACGCTGCATGAGTTGATTGGCTAGGCGCGAACGTTGTACCCCCGGAATCGTAGCCCTGCTCTGGACGGTACGATATAAAAGCGGCAGGGGGATAGAAGCCGCCCAGTGCACCCTTCCTCGCCAAGGGGTTCAAAACTCCCATGGTTTGCGAGAGCCATAGACGTGCACCTTCCGTGGGTGGTGGTTGGGGGATGGTGAGGAAAGTATCGTTTGGGCTGGGTCCTGTGCTAACCTTGCGCAAAAGAGACAACCAACTCGCACGTCCCGAGGGCTCCCCTACCGGCGAACACTGGCCTGGCCACGTGTGGAAGCCTAACACACGCTGCGTGAGAACTCATTCCGGTCCAAAATTCGTGACTACCTGCCCTAGACGTTGCCGTCCGACCGGAATCTGGCGAGAAGTTCCAGCCGCTGCGTTCGCGGACCGGGCGGCTGGGCTTCACTCCCGCAAGGCGCGGCACAGGCGGTGGGCCCGGCTTGGCGTCGTGCGTCGGACCTGGTGGGCCCAGCGTCCGGCGGAACGAAGTACTCGCGAGGCAAGCAGGAGCCTCCAGCTGCCTGGGTCTCGCCAATCCCGGCGCCGGTCCCCAGACACAACAGCTACGGCCGCTGACCTCACGGTCTTTCTGTCCCTCATGTCCCGTCGTCTCCGTCTTCACCCTTTCACGCACACTGCCGTGTCCCACGGCGACGCACAGACCTCCACTCCATGCACACTCCACATATCACACCGGGAGATTCGGCGGCTGCATGAAGGTGCTCGCGCCAGGGGTTGCCCCCCGACTTACAAGCAGGTGCCCGGGAACCCGCCCATCTCCCTCACATACGGAGACCTCTCAACACACAACGGTTCTCCTGGGTCCTCGGGACGGGACGGACGCCTCTCGACGTCAGGCCCTCCACTTTCACAGGTGCCCAGTGGGTCTCTCACTACACCATGCGTGCCGGAAAAGGCAGCGCATCTCCCAAAACTGCAAAACGGGGCACACCCCTTTGCATCCACCACACTTGTGGGATTACGTGTCCGCGGGACTAGGGTTTCCGCGGGGTCTCTCTATATGGAGTGTGTGTGTGTTTTTTTATTCCCCTGGTTTGGTGTGTGTTGTTGTGGCGTAAGGCTGACACGGTTGCATTTTGCGTAGTCCACAGCATGAGTACTCGTCCCTGTTCACTCCGCTTGGCAAACGACCTGATATCCCACCTGGTCGCTGATTCGCGCTCAAGTGGGGCATACTCCCTCCCTCGTTGGCCTTGGAGGCTGTGCCATTCGTTCTCACTTGCTACTACTTTTTTTGGTGGGATCTCTACCCAGTCGCGCTGGAGCTTTGGTTTCACCTCCCATTTATTGCTTATCTCCACTACTTCGTGTGTGTGTGTTCTGTTCTGTTAACCTCCAGTCATTACATGCAGTCCTTCCTCTATTTTCTTTCTTTATCTCGCCTGGTCGGCTATATTCATCTAAGTTAGTTTGTCTGTTTCTTGTGGCGGTTTTTTTCTCCGATTCTCTGGACTGGTCATTTTCATTCTTCATCCGCAGGTTCATTAATTTCAAATTTCGTATGAGTTTTTTGTTCGTTTTCTCTCCCAGTCCTCATGCCCTTCTTTTTCCAAATCTCAAATCGTTGTCTTGTCTCTCAATTGGCTCATTTTCCTTCCCTGTGTTTCATGTGTCGGTGTTTTCCATGTTTTCTTCATTACCCTTTCGTTTTTTCGTCTCCTGTCGCTTTGCTCTTCTCTTTTCAGTTTTCGGATGGTATTGCATCATTGGTTAAATCTCCTTCTCGTGTTTCAGTTTGCCTGGCTGTCTATCAAAGTTGACTCTTTGGGCTCTTGAGTTTTCTTCTCCTGTCTTTCCTTCTGCAGTTGTCATGGTATTTCTTCATGTGTGGTTAATTTTCCTTTTTTGGTCGTTTCATTCGGCTGTTCTTATGTCTACGGCTCTTCGCACTCCCAGCCGTTGCTTTTCTTTTCAATTGGTGCAAGCGCTTCGTTCATGTTCTTTTTGTTTATCTAGCTCCCATTGTTCCTCTCGTTTCTTCCCTCTCCAATCTTCGTTGTGTCCTTCAATCTCACTCATTTCTCTCTTCACTGCTTCATGTCGTCGCTGCTTGTCAAACTTTCCTCGTATTCCAACCTTTACTTTTTTCGTTTGGTTCGTTCAAAGTTTCAAATTCATGACGGTCTGTTCAGTTTTGGTTGTATTCCAGCTGTCTTCTCTTGTCCTCATGGTTGTACGATGCTCGTTAGGTTTCTGTCAATACTGGATCAGATTCTGGGTTTATTCTCCTGTCTCACTTTTTCCTTGTTCTTCAGTAGTTGTTTCTTGTTCCTGCATTCTTGGGGTAAATCGTGGCCTTTCGCTTCCAGCTCGTTCGATTGGTGTATTCAGTGTGGGTTCCCTTTATTACAGTTTTCCAATTTCTCGCTGTTATGCGCGGTGGTGTTTTCTTTCCTCTTCTCAACACCTCAGCTGTCGGTGTGGTTGTAACTCAGAAAGCGATTCTTTTCCACATATTCCTTTCCTTCATTCTTTCCAGGCGGACACTGCCCAACTTTGCTGTTGGCTTCTAATTGTTTCAATCTGCTCAGTGTGGTCCTTAACGTTTCAATTTCCCGTTCTCGTTCTTGTGTCCTCTGCGAGTCTACCAGTGGCGGGTAATAAGACCAAGCTGGAGCTGAGAAATGTTTTGAATTGTTGAAAGTTGATAGAAGTTAGGAACACTACTGGGGAGGCTTTCCTAAAGAGGCAGTGTGTGGGGGAAAGATGGAGGAGGAGGAGAAACAGCGGAAAGTTCAACAGAGCATTGACCAAGCGGCTTGCAACAGTAGAAGAGAATGCTCGATGGTGGGGAAAAGGTTAAATGGCTCGTCAATCGGTCAGATGCCTTGATATGATTTGGTTGCATAAGTAGAAGCGCCTTGCTCTTCTGTCCTGATATATTTGTTTTTGGCCTACTTGTCAGTCGACATGGCTTGCTTTCCACTTGCCAAGTGGCTTGCTTGATTCAAAATGCTCGAGCAAGTACTCCAATGGAATGGAGTACTTGGCACAGCCGAGGTTCCCCCATCCCCTCACCAAGTTTATCTATGGACCTGTCACTGTGCATTTTGGGGGGAGGGGTTTTTGCATGTTTTATAGATTTTAAAATTGCGATGAAAAGTCGAAGTAACAATAAAAGTATGAAATGCGTGTTTCAATACCGTCCTCTGTGATAGCAAAATTGAAGATGTAGCCGCCAATTATTTTGCATCAACTGACGGCCATCTATGCTAACTTGAGTGGGCTTGTTCCGTTGGCAAGAGGCTTGCATACTGCTCACGAAGCAGCTCCCTTTATCACATGTTCTGCTTGCCATGAAACAACTGGCTTGGCAACTGATGGAAAGCCACTTGCTGAAGGAACACACCCCAGGGGTGTTTTGTTAGCACGTGGCTTGCTTGCTTCAAAGAACTCAAGCAAGCACTCAAACGGAATGGAGTATTTGGAACTGCTTAACAACATGGCTGTCTCCATGTAAACATTTCTGTCGTTGTACTCGAGCAACTGCTGTCCAGACCATCGTTTTCAGTTTTGCTTGGTCCTCTTGTGACAACTTCCCCAAACAAATTTGTGTTGGCAGGGGCAGCAGAGTATGAGGAAGTGGTGAGATCCGGGTCCGGATTAAACTACTCGAATTTTAAAGTGATTCTTCTCCATTGAGAGATTGGCTCAAAAACTGTATTTATCTTCATCTTTTATATAGGGGGGGGGGGGGCGGAGGAAAGAAAATAAATAACTCAGCTTCCAACAGCTCCCCTACCCAACAAAACAAATACACAAATCTAACTTAAAAAATTGTTTTTAGCACAGTTTGGGCAATACATTGCTTGCACACAAATGGCTGCCATGGTTTTGCAAAGTGGAAGTGACTTCACGTGCAAGCCACCTATGTGTGTAAATTGGCTGTGGAATCACAAAGAGGCAAGTCGACCAGGGTGTGTTACATTAGCAAGCAGTTTGCTATCACTTCCCAAGCCAATTATCGATCTCAATCAGTTTGCAAACCACTCACCTCGCCGCTCAGCGAGAGGTGCTTCGTTATGTAGCATTAATGCCGCCGTAATCAGATTAAAATGATAAAACAACAAATGATGTTCAGAGCATAACCCTATTATGGATACTCATATTGTTTGAAAAGTGCATTTCATACTTTTCATCCTAATTCATCAAAATACAAACGTGGCAACACCACCCAACCCTCACCAAATGCACAGTGATAGGTCATAGTAAGCTTGGCAGGGTGCTCCTCCTGACTCTTTCCCCCCCCCCCATTATTTATTAATTT
>CM068954.1:103846261-103858374 GCA_035128595.1 Eptatretus atami
GCTGTGAGGAATCACAAAAGAAGGGCAAAGTCGACCAGGGGTGTGTTACATTAGCAAGCAGCTTGCTATCACTTCCCAAGCCAATCATTCGATCTCATCAGTGCAAACCACTCACCTCGCCGCTCAGCGAGAGGTCCTTCGTTATGTTAGCATTAATGACCGCCTGAATCAGATTAAAATGATAAACAACAATGAAATTCAGCATACCCTAATTATGGATACTCATATTGTTTGAAAAGTGCATTTCATACTTTCTTTCATCCTAATTACATCACAAAAATACAAACGTGGACAACACCACCCAACCCTCACCAAATGCACAGTGATAGGCCATAATAAGCTTGGCAGGTGCTCCTCCTACTCTTTCCCCCCCCCCCCATTATTTTAATTTTTCTTCACAACAAAATCTAATCTCTTTGTTCTTGTCAAACACTGAACCTGTCCACAAAATTTCATCCAGATCCGTCCACAACTTTTTGAGATATCCTGCACGCAAACAGGCAGAAAGGGGTGAAAACATAACCTCCTTCACCTTCGGTGGTGGAGACATGACTCACAAAAACATTCCATTATCTGTAAAATTGGAGTTTATAAAATGTTATCAGACCGGTATTGATGTATGGAAGCGATCGAAGCAATGCAGATCGAAGATTTCCGAACAAACATGATAATGATATGATGGATGGATTGTCTCTAAAAGAAGGAATTCTGAAATCAGGAAGAGATTGAAAAAAGAAAAAGAAAAAGGACACTAGTGTTGACATAGAAAAAAAATCGACATAAGAACTTGGGACGAGAAGACTTGGTTGGTATGATCTTGTGCAATGAAAGTCAAGAGATGAAGCTGCAACCCCCCCCCCCATAAAAAGCTTGTGGTAGAAGGAAGAAATAAAGCGAGAGGACGTCCTCAACGAGCATCATGGATTGAAACTGAATAAAAGATAGTCAGAGCTCGAGTCAGGGGGGTAACATACTTCCTCCCCCCTTCCCAGGACTTGGTGAGACTAACTTTTTTTTCTTCTTCTTCTTTTTAGGAGCTCCAGAGTGTCCCCAAAACGTTTTCAATTGTTAACATTGAAACAGACTGAGCACTTTCACTGTTTTGACCCCTTTTCAAGATAGCTGCCAGAGACTTTGTTTAACCACGAGAGCTGCAACAGAAGTGTGCTTCCAAAATGAAACGTTTCTTTGCTATGCATGACTCTTCAACACGTATACAGGAGCAGGCAGCTGTTGACCATGCTCAATTGATTTGGCCATTTTGAGAGCAACAGCTTTGCCATGGAATTAGAAATGGCAGTTGATGCTGCAATGCAATGGAATACTTCTCCACTGATGGCAAATCGTCAAAGCCCCATACAATGATGTGTTCCATTCAGAGAGTGGAACAATAAATGTAGTGTGGGAAACTGTACACTTTGACTTTGTACTTTAATAGTTTTAACAGATTAAAAATCATTGGAATCAGAACTTGTCTGCAGTGCATGGTGCCCCATCCATTAACACAGCTGGTGGCATCATGCTGCAGGAGAGGCAGGGTGATTGTGATATTGCCAGCTCATTGTTACTGTCAATCCTAAAGGAAGGGACATAAAGCCAGCTCAAAGCATTACTCCTTCCACATATTTGCAAAAAGCAGGGCCCAGTCATGAATGGGGAGAATATAGATCAACCACCTGAAAAGCCTCGTGTTTGCTTAATGGTTAGGGTGGCTGGCTTAAGATTTGAGGGTCTTGAGTTCAAGCCTCTGTCATTCTGTTGAATTAACACCAGACAGGTTTACTCTGCCTGCCATCCTTCCGAGGTCGGCAAAATGAGTACCACCAGCGTGCTGATAATGGGGCATTGCTTCAGCGGCACAGCCGTGCCCCCAGAAAATGATGCAGCCAAGCAACCACAGGCTGCATATGAATAAATAAATTGATTTTTAAAAAACCTAATAATGAGACCGTGGAAGCTTGCACACGTGAATGACCCCAATCTTCCCCCTTACCTATCGCTGGAAAGAGTGAGTACATGACTCTCAAGACTGCTTTGGCAACACCAATGCTCTGTACAGAGTATGGTCCCAATGGATATATAGAAATATCGATATCGATTATAGATGCACAACATGGCCAAAAGTATGTGGACACCTGCTCGTCCAACATCTCATTCCAAAATCATGGGCATTAATATGGAGTTGGTCCCCCCTTTGCTGCTATAACAGCCTCCACTCTTCTGGGAAAGCTTTCCACTAGATGTTGGAACATTTCTGTGGAGATATGCTTCCATTCAGCCACAAGAACATTTGTGAGGTTGGGCACTGATGTTGGGCAGTTAGGTCTGGCTCGCAGTCGGCATTCCAATTCATCCCAAAGGTGTTCAATGGGGTTGAAGTCAGGGCTCTGTGCAGGCCAGTTGGGTTCTTCCACCAATCTCGCCAAACAATTTCTGTACGGACCTTACTTTGTGCATGGGAGCATTGTCATGCTGAAACAGGAAACTGTTGCCACAAAGTTGGAAGCACACAATCGTCTAGAATGTCATTGTATGCTGTAGCATTAAGATTTCCCATCACTGGAACTAAGGGGCTGAGCACGAACCATGAAAAACAGCGTCAGACCATTATTCCTCCTCCACCAAACTTCACAGTTGGCACGATGCATTCGCACAGGTAGTGTTCTCCTGGCATCTGCCAAACCCATATTTGTCCGGCGGACTGCCAGTTGAAGCATGATTCATCCCTCCAGAGAATGCGTTTCCACTGCTCCAGAGTCCAATGGCGGTGACCTTTACACCACTCCAGCCAATGCTTGGCATTGCGCATGGTGATCTCAGGCTTGTGTGTGGCTGCTCGGCCATGGAAATCCATTTCATGAAGCTCTCGACAAACAGTGCTTGTGCTGACGATGCTTCCAGGGGCAGTTTGGAACTTTGTAGTGGGTGTTGCAACCGACGACAGACAATTTTTCCGTGCTGCACGCTTCAACACTCGGTGGTCCCGTTCTGTGAGCTTGTGTGGCTAGCACTTCGTGGCTGAGCTGTTTCTACACTTTTCCACTTCACAATAACAACACTTGCAGTTGACTGGGTCAGCTCTAGCAGGGCAGAAATTTGACGAACTGACTTGTTGGAAAGGTGGCATCCGATGATGGTGCCACGTTGAAAGTCACTGAGCTCTTCAGTATGGCCCATTCTACTGCCAATGTTTGTCTATAGAGATTGCCTGGCTGTGTGCTTGATTTTATACCCCTGTCAGTAATGGGTGTGGCTGAATACACTAATTAGAAGGGGAGTCCGCATACTTTTGGCCATGTGGTGCAGATATATAATGTTGAAGCCACGGGTACCAAGACACCAGCTTGTCACTCAGGGGGGATTAATCCCCGGTTGTCCTTGGTTGAGCCGGACCTCGGCCACCGCTCACAATTAACGTTGTGGCATGGTGGGTTGTTTTAGAACCACGAACGCCACCCAGTTAACCACGAGTTCCAGTGTCCACCGTCCAATTAGTCCGTTTAACTAGAGGTCATGTGGTTACCTGAGCGGGGAGCGCACACTCGGCAAAGCACCAATGTTATCTCGATTAGATTTTAATTAGGGTGGCCGAGCGTTTTAACTGCTGGTGCGTGCCAACTATTTTTGGTCAAATCTGTGGTAATTACCTCCCAGTCTAATCTCGGTTCGGCCAATGCTAGACCAATGGAAGGAAAGGAAACGCTCACAGGTTGGAAATCGACAAATGATTTATTAATAAAATAAATAAATAATATATTTTTATTTTCTGGCGTAAATAAATGAATTTTTTAAAGCAAAATCTATCAAAATGCCAGGAGAGAGACAAAGAGCAGATGCTTATCGGGGTTGACTTGCAGCTAAACACAGACATGGTACCCACAGATCATTCGGGGGGGGGGGGGGGGGAAGAATCGTCTCGCTCACCAGAAAGTAGTCGCGTCCGTGAAGTGAAAAACGTCCTGAAATGTGTGCGTGCGTGTCACGTCTGTCACCAGCACCCAGTTTTGCCATGCACCCTCTCGCGGTTGATGAAAAAAATCATTTCAAGAAAAAAAAAAAGATAGCTCCAGCGAACTATACCGCTGAGGTTGTTTGCATTGATCAAATTCTCCCGAGTTACTTGACTGAATCGGGAATTGATTTTTTAAATAATTTTTTCGTTGCCCGATTTTAACGAAACGATACTGCACACCGCAGGCCAATGGTGAGTAAGGTGGGCCAAAAAATTTTGTGCCATCATGTACCGTTTTGGCTGTATTTCAGGAACATACATACATACAGAGAGAGTTTTAGTAATATTTATACTGAAACGCAAAAGAAACTTACCACTTGTTTGAAATGTAATAAAATTGTAACAGTTCAAAATAAAACAAACCAACAATTGCTAATTGAAACATTGGCATTTATTGATGACATGTCAAGTTTTTGACCAAGATACACCATCTCATAAGTTTGTTCTACAGTACAGAACAGCACAGGTGCAATGTCAGTCCCCTTTCAATAGCGTGTGTGGCCACCATTGTTTTGGATACAGGCAGTGCATCGTCGGCGCATACTGCCTACCAGTCTTTGGTGGATGCTGCTGGATTCTGTCCCACTCAGTCCTCAATGTCTGAAGCCATCTGCCTGTCCTGCCTTGCAGTGGTGACTCTTGGCCTCCCTGATTGAGGTCTGTCATCTGCAGAGTTGTGGAGGGTGTCTCTGTCCACCAGGGCCGATATCGTCTGGTGTGAACAGCCAAGGCGACGTGCCACCTCGCGGTAGCTCAATCCGCCTTGCATATGCCCAAGGCACACTGCCGTTGATCCCTTGACAATCGTGGCATGTTGATTGAAATGCTCATTTTGCACTGGCCTTTTTAAAGCCAATATCAAGACATCACGTGCAGTTCATTAAAATCATCCCGTACCCCTTGGCTAATCACTGACAGTCAAAACGGCTGTTCAACAGCTGTGCTATCAAGTGACCATTGAAGGTTCAAGTGACCATCCGTGACCGTTTTGTCTGACAGTGAGGACACTATTGTCCACAAATAAGTTCACACATTTACTACACGCAGTGTTATTGTTGAATTTGAAGTTTTAAAAGGTGGGTAAGTTTCTTTTGCGTTTCAGTATATAGGTATAGATATAAAATTGTATATCTATCTATAATTCCAGCTGTGTGTGTGTGTGTGTCCGCCGTTTCTCGACGACCGCCGGTCCGATCTGATTGAAACTTGCCAGGAATATTGCCGGGGCCGCGTGGATGTGCCTTTTCAAGGTTGATATTAATCTGACAAGCGTCCCAAGTTACGGCCATTTATCTGTCAACCAATGACGGGAGACTGTGCTATGACGTCACAATGCTTCCTTTTTTTTTTTTTGATATGATGTCACAATTGACGCTGGGACCTGAGTATGTGCCTTTTCAAAGTTTGATGTCCTTCATCCGTTTCAGCTGCTTCCCAAGTGTTTCCAAGGTTTGAAAGCTGTTTTTTCCCAAGGTTTGAATTAATTGTTCAAATTATTAATTATTCCCAAGGTTTGTATTTTCCCAAGGGAAACAGCTGTTTCCCAAGGTTTGAAAGCTGTTTTTCCCAAGGTTTGAATTAATTGTTGTGCTTGGTAGACATTTGTGAATACATTTACAGAGAGGGGGCGAGAGAGGGGCGTCAATTCGAGAAGAGGGGCGAGAGAGAGGGGGCGTCACAATTTTCTTCTTCTTCGTTTGATATGACATCACAATTGACGCTGGGGAAAATGTGCCTTTTCAAGTTTGATATCGTTCTTCATCCGTTTCAGCTGTTCCCAAGGTTTGAAAGCTGTTTTTTTTCCCAAGGTTTGAATTAATTGTTCAAATTATTAATTAATCCCAAGGTTTGGGGGGGGGCGAAGAGGGGGTCATCACAATTCAAGAGAGGGGGGCAGGAGAGGGCATGTGAGAGTGGGGCGAGAGAGGAGGGCAAGACTAGGGGAGAGGGGTGGGGCGTCACAATTCTTCTTCTTCTTCGTTTGATATGATGTCACAATTGACGCTGGGGACCTGAGTATGTTTCCCAAGTTATGGCCATTTATGATACGGTTGGTCCGATCTAATTGAAATAAGCCCCAATTCAGTCGTCGTTTACGAGAGTGAAGGAACGAAGCTGCACCTACGGGCCCGCACTAGTATATATAATTTCATTATTATTATTCTATATATTATTTCTGTTAACGTCTGCGTGTAATTTGACGTTTCTCCTCCGAAACTGCCGGACGGATTGTCGCCACTTTCGGCATGCGGGTGCTCTGTGGTCTAGTGAACAGCATGGGCTATGTGAGATCGTGCCAGACGGACAGGTTGGGAATTTTTGGCGATTTTCTAATTTTTACATTCGTTTGCATGGCGATGTGTGACGTCACCGCTGAGAGGCGTCATGACGTCATGACGTCATCGGTCATTCGCTGACAATTACGTCTGTCGTCGACAGACCGTCACCGCTATGAGGCGTATTGCCACTCTGAGAAAACAGCGTCTGCAATGTAAAACCCTTCTCTGCACATGCTGACTACCTCAGAAGGTGAATTTGACACAAAAAAATGTAACAATAAACATTGTATATAAAGAAATTCGATAAATCACATTGTGAACACTGGATTATGACGTCCTAACGACCCTCACTTTCGAAACTTCGTGCAGAGCGTGGGTTTGGCTAATAATAATAATAATAATTATTATTATTATGATGATGACTGTTAGGACCTCCTGGCTTGGTGAAGCAGTAAAGCACAGTTCCTGTCCCATCCCATAACAGTCAAAACTGCACGAACTGTGAAGTAATGTCCATCCTGCCACGTGAGAACATTATCATTGCTTTACTGCCTCGCCCACCAAGAGTTGAGTTTGTGGTCAGGTGTAGTAATAAACCGAAATGTGCCCTTCCGACCCGATAGATGCATCATGGTGGTTAAATGTCATGATCGCATGCACGCAGCTTCGCCTCCTACACAGATTGCTTCAGCGTTGCATATTCGACTGGTTCTAAGGTCAAAAGCAAAGGATTGTGGAGTCATTGACTATGGTTTTGCTCTTATTTGAGCTTGTCAGGATGACCCACCACAAAATAGTTTACCTGTAACCATGCAACCTTGTAGGCTTAAATGCTCTTTGTACCTCCAGGCTTGGTAAAGCAGTAAAGCACAGTTCCTATCCCATAACAGTCAAAACTGCACGAACTGTGAGAAGTGATGTCTGTCCTGCTATACGAGAACATTACCTCTGCTTTACTGCCTCACCAACTAGGAAGTGAGTTTGCGGTTGGGTGTAATAATCAACCAAAATGCACCGTGACGTTTAACCACCATGATGCATCTATTGGGTCGGAAGGGCACATTTCAGTATTTATATCACATACACAAACGCTTCATTATAATATGATGATGAGAATTGACTGGTCATGTCCATGAAATGTAAGAATAACAACCTGGGCAACCAACATGGATCCATTGGAGCCAAGGCCAGACTATACTGTTCACATCCCACTCCTTGAATGAAGAATAAATTGGGTCAAAAAAGCTACAATACACCAAGTTGATTGTCCATGTCCAACGACTTGCCTCTCATTGGTTCACGATTCACGAAAAAATATTTTCACGAAAAATATAAGTGACCACTATATTCGTTATTGTTGTCTGTCTCTGTCTCTGTCTGTCTGTCTCTGTCTGTCTCTGTCTGCTGTCTCTGTCTGTCTGTCTGTCTGTCCCGAGCATTGCTCCGTGGGTTTTGATCCGATCCTGATGAAATTTTGGTGGGAGGTTTATATCATGATCTTGTTGTGTTTTCCTAAAATGGGCGTGGTCCGCCCAACATGTGTTTTAGGGGTAGCCGATTTCAATTTGCATCTTCTCCTAGGGTTTTGTCGAATCTGACAGGGTTTCGGTATTTGGTTAGCCCAATGGCACCTGCATAGCCCCACGGAGCTCAATTTTTCATTTTCGTCCCAAGGTCAAGGTCACAAGGTCCCGAACTTAGAAAATTGCGATTTTGACATAAAATCCATCTTCTCCGAGGGGGTTGTCGAATCTGGCAGGAGTTTCGGTATTTGGTTAGCCCAATGGCACCTGCATAGCCCCACGGAGCTCGATTTTTCATTTTATTCCCAAGGTCACAAGGTCATGAACTTAGAAAATTTCGAATTTTGACATAAAAATCAGACGACCGCCCAAACTTTGAGAGCTGGGATGACAATATTTTTTATGCATAATCTTGAGGTCATTCCCACCTAAAGTCTTGAAACCATTGTTCTCTATCTCGAACACCTTGCCCGTGGCGCCCCTTCAAGTTTGTTTTTACGCTGATTTCATCAAAGTATGGATAATCCGAGGAGTGTGAAATGCCATATAGCCTATATGACGTATATTGTTCCTGGAATGTTCCAGAGGAAGTTTTGCACCAAAGGTCATCATCCTTGACCTTTGACCTTTAAAGTTCACAAAGGTCCAATTTTCAAAGTTGTGGGAATCGAACCGGGTTTTTGACCTTCTTCGATGAACTAACTCCATTAAGCTATAGCACGTATCCTGTTTCCTTATTTTAATGTCCACAACATTGTTTTGGACCTTTAAAGGTTATGCAAAGGTCAAATTTTTTAAGTTGTTGAACGAAATCGGTGTTTTCGACATTTTGCAGCTATAACCTGTCACTTGTACCACATCATGTTGATCATTTTATAACTTGGTCAAACATTATCACATTGTCTCATCTTGACTTCTGAAACAATCTACATCGTCAAAATACCGCTCGTGAACCATCGTCGTCTTCAGACTTGTCTATCTTAAAGCAGAAATATCCTTCCATTGGGCATATTAGCTGGTGACTAGTGTCACCACACAATTCAAACAAAGGTTTCTCTTTTCAAACTTGTGGGAATGTGTCAAAGTGGCATTTCTCTGCAACCTCACATGGGAATTGAGGAAGATGGCAGATGAGATACTATGAAGGCTCCATTTGGCAAGACATCCACATTATGAAGTTCCAAACCACAGTGCTTTTATATTCTACCATCGGTGGTGTAATGGTGAGAGGATCTGAGGATTTGAGTCTGGGAGGTTGGTGGTTTGAACCCCAGCTGATCATACCAAAGACTTTTAAAGATCTTGACCCAGTACGTCTGATTCCTTGCTTAACGCCCAGCATTTTACAAAGGTTGGAGCATGGACAAACAGCCATATGTTGGCAACCATTGCACAGGCTTAAGGGGCGAATGGCCTCTTATTGTTTTGTCCCTGTAAAGAACTCATTAAATATATACTAGCATAATACCCGTGCTCCACACGGAGTTGAATGGGTGGCAAAAGTGGATGAAGCATAATAGTTGATGTTATGGAAGCTGGGGGGGTGTCATTAGGGATGTGATGCACTATGGTTACCTGTCCTTAGTTTTCTAAAGGACCTCCCTGTAGATGACATTTTGGTGAGTGTCTTGTTGCTGAATAGTCATTGTGAGAATTATTGCCACTTTGATAGATATATAGGAGTAACCTCTTGCACATGAAAATGCAACATATAGTTGGCCATGGGAGACACGGGGCTGGAGGTATATTCCGAGTTTGTCAAATGTTTGGCCCTGGATTTGTTTATGGTCATCGAGTATGCGAGTCTGACTGGAAATTGCATCCTCTGCAGTGTGACTGGAAGGTTGGCGTCTGATGGGCAAGTTTAACATTATATAGCCAGCCCTAGAGCCTAGACTGAACAGGAGCAGTGGAGGGTGACCGAGAATCAGAATGCAAATTTCAATGAACGGCACTTTTGGCGCACATCCGACGAATTGAACACCGCTGGACGCTTTAATTTGAAGATCACACACGCAAGACACAACACAGGTAATGATGGTGGTTGAGAAACGTCAAATTACGCGCAGACGTTAACAGAAATAATATTTTTTTTAAAAAAATCTTTACTTTAAATACAATGTTTCTTGTTACATTTTTTTGTGTGAAATTCACCTTCTGAGGTAGTCAGCATGTGCAGAAGAGGTTTTACATTGCAGACGCTGTTTTCTAGGAGTGCATTACGATTCTCAGTGTGACGGTCTGTCGATGACAGACGTGATGACGTCAGCGAATGACCGATGATGTCATGACGGAATTACGCCTCTCAGCGGTGACGTCACATGTCGCCATGCAAACGAATGTAAAAATTAGAAAATCGCTCAAAATTCCAAAACGTGTCTGTCTGGTGCGATCTCACATAGCCCATGCTGTTCATTAGACCACAGAGCACCCGCATGCCGAAAGTGGCAACAATCCGTCCGGGAGTTTTGGAGGAGATACGTCAAATTACACGCAGACATTAACAGAAATAATATACATATATATAGCAGAGCGAGACTCCCTGTGGGAGGGGGTATTACAAGTCGTACTAAAATGTGCCAATTCTGGGGGAATAATCTCATCCATAAGGATGGATTAGTCACTGACTTCCTCAAATTAAACGAGTCTTATTTTCATGGTTACAAGCACAGACATTGTGAGGAATATTATTCAACAACGAAGTGTTTTCACTCTCCTTGCAGAAATGGCATTGTGGTTTTTCAGATAAAGATTTGTATTCATCTGGTTTGCAAAATGTGTGATTCCCTTGATCATATTTTTCCCTTTAAGAATAACATGTTCCTGTGTTTTAGGGCTTTGTGATGTTTTTTTTTCCAACTTTTATGGCAAGCTCCACAGCCTCTGCTTTGATTTTTTAAAAAATATTTGATATTTTTGTTTTTCCTGAAGAAAGAGGGTAAAGATCTCCATGTTCTTGTCACTGCTCTCCTTGTGGCTTGAACAGATCCATTATGATGAATGCTCAATTGATACACCTGTGCTACCTACACTGCTGCTGCAATTGCCTTTTGAGTTCCATGCATTTGTGATTATGTGGAGAAACGTGCCTCATGGGATGCATGAGTTTTCCTATGCACAGTTTCAATTCTACCAATCGCCATTCAACTGTCCTGGGGCAATGCCCGTCTTGTACAGGATGGTCAAGGCGACAGAGCGTTGCACTGTTAGAGTGTACACAGCCTGGGCACTCATAAATGTAGCAGTTTTAAATGCTTAACCATTGCCTTCAATCCTACGATTGAGACTGCCACTGGAGCTGGCAGCATAGTTTCGAGAGAGGCATGCACACTTGCCTCTGTGGTGTCTATGCTGTTTGAATCCTGACCCATCTTTTAACTGTCATCATGGTGTTTCACATGTTTGGTGTTTCATCAATGTGTGTGCCATCTGTTATAAGGCCATTGAGTCAGAGGACCCTTCTTCTAGCACTGGTTGTTATTTGAGGTGAAATATTCCACGGTGTCTTTCACAAAGAGAAGGCCAGTTCTCACCATCACCCCAGGACCAAGTTGCAAATTTCTGCCACCTTCATTGGGATGTCAGGCCTAGCCACTCGGGTCACAAAAGACTGAATTTTTTTTTTGTGACCAGAGTGGCCAGGCCTGACATCCCAATGGCCAGGTGTATAATTGGTGGTGGTCATAGTAGTAGTCGTGGTGACAGTGAGGATGATGATGATGACTAGCACCATTAAAAGGGCACCCCTGGTTGATCATGTTAGCTGCATTTTTATGCATGTTGAAGTGTAAACTTGTTCATCTACTTTAGTAAGGTCTTTAACCCAAAACAAATTTAAATAAGTAGTGCTACATTCATAGTGCACGGCCCCTTGACAAATAAATAAATAACAAATCCTCCGGCACGTGACATCGCCGGGGCACCGAAGCTGCCTTACAGCACATGGAGTTGGAATTGGGAGGGAGCGATGTACAATAATTGATTAATTGTATAATTTAAATAAATATGGAATAGTTGATTTCTTAATTGGCTAATCGCATACCAAAACACCACTGTTTCATCTGAATCTAACTTTTTGAAAATTAATTAATCAATAAATCAAAAATGCCCTTTATAGCCAAATCAATTGTTCACCGTCTTGAAATATCAGTTTCCAAGCTCAAAGGGTGCCTGAGATATTGCCCAGATGAGTTTTATTTATTACTTATTTATTTTCTATCATAATTAAGTAATCAATTGATGGATTTAATCAAAAAATAAAAAATACTGTTTTGGTCAAAGCACATCTTCACTTTTGTC
>CM068954.1:103858399-103882718 GCA_035128595.1 Eptatretus atami
CTCAAATTGTAGCTTCCCTTCCGCCCCCTTCCCCCCCGTCCCCGCTTCCCCCCGCCGCCGTCCCCCCCTTCTTTTCCTGCCCGCCCGCGCCCGCCTTCCCTCGCCCCCCGCCCCCTTCCTGTCCCTCCTCAGCTCAAAGGATGGCTGAGATATCTCCCGGACAAACAAACAAATGAAAAATCGTGCTTGGCACGACACTTGGCGAATTAGTTGACCTTTCCGTGTGGTGGTCCAAGCTGTAATGTCATGGAATTGTGGTGTTTATTTGTTCATACATTAATAAAATGACGCGACGTCACAAATAACAATTATCAGGCGCGCGTTGTCATGGTAACGGCAGCAGATTGAATTTTCACAACTCATTTAAAGCCACATGTGACATTCAACAACTTATCATCGGTGCTTGTTGCCTTCATTCTGATCGTAGAAAATATTTGAAAATACCTAGGAACATTGCTTTTCAACCAGCTTTACGATCCCGTTATCAGGTTTGAAATATGTTGTAAAACAAAAATGTATATTTTATATGTGTGTTTTTCATGTTTTGGGTGACCCTGACCTTGACCTTGGGTCAATTTCGATCAAACTTTGTACACATGTTAATATTACATGCATAAATAGACAGTATAAGTTTCAATATAATAAGTGCAAAACTGTTTGAGAATAGCCATGTGTAATTCACAAAATTACCCTTGGTTTATAATAGGCGATAATATAAAGTGATGCAGAATCCAGATCCTGATCTTGAACATCACCAAAAGTCACATATCTTTTTGCACTGTGGATTTCTATCAGCTGTTAAAATTTCATCCAAATCGGTTAAGAATTGTGACCTGTAGAACGAATAGAATTTTTTTAAATTATGCCAATAGCAAAAACTTTGACGTCATACGCTTGTGAAAACTGTCCATAATTTGTACTAACATGCATTTTAAAACATTTAAGATATTCCATTGAAGTTTGTTTTGGCATCAACAGGAAGTTGCTACGGCTTCCGGTTACTGAGTTATGTTCAAAAGCTTTTCCCCTTTTTGACGTAACGTCGTGACGTTAAGTGTGATTATGATGTGATTTGATCCCAGACTATTTCAGCAAGATTGGCTATCACGTGTTAAAATTTGAGAACGATTGCTTCAGTAGTTTCGGCTGCACACGAGCGTAATATATTTTTAAAAATGACGTCAATAGGCAAAATTTGACGTCATACGCTGCGAAAACTATGCGTAATTTGTAATAAGATGCATTTAGTAATCATTTAGATATTTGAATGAAGTTTAATTTGGCGTCAACCGGAAGTCGCTACGACTTCGCGTCACTGAGTTATGTCCAAAATGTGTTTTCACATTGTGTGATGTCACGTCGTGACGTTTAGTCCGATTAAGACGGGGTTTGGACGCGGACCGTCTCAGGTGGATTGCCTATCAGGTGTAAAATTTAAGAACTACTGGTCCAGCGTTTGGGCTGTAGACGACCGGACAAACAAACAAACCAACAAACGGAACAGACCAACATACTTGACAAAATAGAAGATTTCGCCAGAGTAACAAACAAGAAAACGGAGTGAAAACTGAGTACTCTCTTCCTTCGGCACCCGGCGATGGCGTCGTGCATCGCCTGGATATGGAATTGGGAAGGAGCGGTGCACATTGAAGTGAAACAAGAATCATTTTCAAAGGACCACAGGAATTCATCATAGGTTGTAACAAAATGGATACAGTTGCAACATGAGGCTTCATTGGAATGTTTTGTGCACTCCTAAAATTTTGCAGAGCTTGATTGGAAACTTTTTTTTTTTGTGCATTTGCATTCAAACTTCAGAAAAATAAGTTTTTATTTTTAGAATTAACAAAAAAGAAATTGTATGTTCTAAATGCTATTTCTTAGTTTGTGAAAATGTGAAAGTTTCTTAAATAATTTTTCGTTTGGAATAAATATACACAAAAGATTTATATCCAATTTGCACTATTTTGGCAAATAAGGAATCTAAAGTGAAAGCATTTTAAGATGATGGTGAAAAACCTTATGTCGTGGTGTTCTGTAACAGTACGTACAATGATGATTGCCCTTTCTTGGAGGGAAAATCTTTTATTTCTTATTTTTTTTAATTTTTCCTCTTTCCAGGTTTTCACAGAAACTTCTTCCACCCATTAGCAAACAAAGTGTGAGATGCCATTGATTTGTAGTTTTCATGTTTGCTTAATCACAGAGCAGATTGTTAGAACAAAATGTTTGATAATGTCGGATATTGTTTGCTTGACCACGACTTGATATGTTCAGCAAAATTGGTTTCTTCGGGCCATAACAATCTCTACCTTCAGATAAGCCATCTATGCTCTGCATTAGGGGCTCGGTCATAGAAATAACTTTGCCAATGCCATCATGCCAAACCAAAATGGTGGATCGGAATTGCAATCCAAAGTGATGTGACATCATTGCAGCCATGCCTCCTGAAATCTGTTCCACATTGGGAATGTGAAATTCAAATCTTGAGCATTAAAATGGATGCAAGCTGTGATTAAAACGTTAACTTGTTGAGGCTCAATTATATTTTTTCTGGATGTTACCTTGTTACAATACCCTCTCTCGCCAAAGGAGAGGTTATTGCATTTGGGTCTGTTTGGTTTGTTTCTCTGATTCTGATTCTCTGATTGCTCTTTTTTCTCTCTGTTGAAGCAATCTCTGATTGCTCTTTTCTTGTTTTATTTCACACCGGTTTTCATGAGAGTGACTTTCACATCAATGGTGTTATCAGAGAGCATTTTGCTGATAGTAGTTGAAATTAATAATTGACATTTCATTCTTTCCACAGGATCAAAGACCTGGAAAAGTATTGCAAGTGTGAAGCATGAATCAGAGGAAGAAAGCGTGTTGAAGAGGCAATTTACTCCTCGATTTTGCTGTTTGAGCAAGGCATCGTGCAGAGAGAGTAATAGGGAAAGGAGGTGTAAATTCAGCTTTGCAGCACAGATTTGGAAGTTGTACCCATGTTTCTATCCATTTGAAGTTGAAGACTGGTCATTCGGTAATTGTACGTTTTTTGTTTTTTGCTTTGATCGGCATATGTTGCACCTGAGTGCTCGGTTTTCAAATACCAGATTTTACATGAAGAGCTGTTCATAATGGCTTCAGAGGGCTGTCTGGGTGTGCGCTACTGCTTGGTTGTACTGGGAATGGAATGCTCAGCCTGGGAATACTCATGGTCACGTGGCAGTCGTTTGTGGAGGAGCCAACAACGTCGGGCAATGAGAGCAGCGGTAATCTGCCTAGCACTTCAATTGCTCCGCCGCTGACGTTTGATCAACCGGATTTCACAACGTATGCTTTTTGCATCGCTGGGTCCTTGCTGCTTGCTGTTGGAATTATCTGGTCCATTTACCAAAATCTAAACAGGTCCCAGGAGCAGAGGATGCACATCCAGCCAATCCTCAGAAAAGTAAGCATAACTTTGCGAACACTTTATTTTATTCTCTTTCTCTCTCACCCACCCTTTCTATACATTTTTTTTTAAGCGACCTGAGCACATCTACATCTATACAATGTGAATATTGCTTCTATGCGAGTCTTAACTTTGAATGAGCCTTGATTTGTACACAAGAAAAATTTAAATGATGCTTCAGAAGGCCCAGGCTTTTTGTTTTGAGGAAATGCAATCGGCTCTGTAATGTTTAAATATTGCTGGTCTAGTCTGCATTCGATTCTCACCTGACTATAAACTGTCAGATTGGTGCTTCACAGGCAAGGTGTTAGGTCACAAAGTGGATATTAAATAGGGTGTCCCACAGCATTAGTTTTGTAAACGTTAAAGGATGTGAACGTCAAAGGTCTTTTGCGATGAGTTGGCGAGCTGGCACCCCAAACAAATTACAATTATTTTTTTCAAATTATTTTATTTTTATTTTTCCCTTTCAGTCGATTATCAGGCCTGGTCAACCAGTTTTGTGGACCACTTGGATCAAAATATTTACCTTGCTGGCCTTGCAGAAAGCTGGGAATATGGGCCATTAAGCATGTGCACATGGGAACAAAACTGACATTTTGCCACGTTATGTTTCAAATTGCAAACTTCCCTGAGTTTGTGTGAACAGAAGTCAAACGTGTTCCTACGAGGGCATGTTGAAAAATAATGCCTCCTATTCTTTTCTCCAAAACGTGTAAAGATATTCAAATGAAACAAAGCACAGTCCATACTTAAGTTATTTTTGCCATTGGTTTTGAAGTATTGTCCTGTAATTCTGACATGTCTCTGCTCTGTTAGTATGCCTGGTGTTAGCTTAATGGTTAGGGTGATGGGCTTGGATCCTCGGATCCTGAGTTGAAATCCTGCTCAGCCATTGAATTAATACCAGGTGGAGTTGACTAAGCTATCATCCTTCCGAAGTCGGCAAATGAGTACTAGCTTGCTGGATGATTGAGCATTCAAGTATCCTGCGTCGGAGTGGTTGACCCAGCCAGGATTGTGCCCAATTGCCCAGAAGACTGCTTCAGCAGCACCGATGCTCTGTACAGAGTATGGTCCCAATGGAATGGATGGATGGCTATGTGAGTCAAGATGGCAGAGTGAAGCACAGCATTGACAATGCTGTGATGAGAGTTGGGATGACTGACTGGGGATGAGAGGTGGGTGCACCATTAACATCCTGAGAGTAAGACACGGTCAATGGCGTACTGCCACAAAGGATCACCACCCCTGACTGAGCACCGTCAGATTTTCTTCTTTTCCCCAAATTTGAGGAACACCGTGGAGAACATGTTTTTTTTTGATGATATCAAGGCTGCTGTGAAGTGCTGTTAAGTCAGCAGGGCACACAGTTCTATGTGATGGCATCACAAAACTACTTGAACGTTGGAATGTGCCAAAGTGACCACAACTTGATATCAGCATCTCAAGATGGGGATAGGCCAGGCATCTGCCTGGGGATGGCAGACGGTGGCCGCTGGAGTACCGGCGGAAAGAGGACTCAGCGATGCGCTGCTCTCCGGCGCATGCTCCCATACTGACCTGACCTGACCTGACCATGTGGATTGCAGTGGTGATTATGTTCGGAAATAAATGTGCTCCATGGTAGAATAAAGATTTGATGTTAGTGTCTGTCTAATTTGAATATTTTTACCTGTTATCTGCTATAAATGGATGAGTTGTATCTTTGTGAGGCATGTTTTTTTTTTTGTGGAATTCTACTGAAGCGTTCTGATGTGGAATGTAATACACTAAAATGATCATCATGATCTCCTGAGTTGATCAAGCTAATTAACTACAAAGAACCCGGGAGAATTCCATGTTTTAAACGCATGCCATGTTCAGGTGTTTAGAGCAGCTTAATACGTCATCCTGTGCATGGCAGTCCAAGCACAAAATAAATAACAAAAGGATAACATTGTAACAGCATATTATTTACGATCATGCTTTTCATTTAGCAATAGTAATAATAATGAACGTATCCTGGCCCAAGCACATCTGTGCTTGGTGAAAGGCACGCTAATGCTCAAGCGATACGGCAGGTGGGTATGCTACAAGGCCATGAAAACCATAAAAATTTGGTCCAGTGGACGAACAGGTCCACTCTTAGAGAAAAAGAATAGGAGCCATTACTTTTCAACATGCCCTATATTAAAGCTTAATCTCCCTCGTGTATATGACTGGTATTGTGTTGGCACAATTGTCACCCGTGTATTTTTATACAGGCTTGATGGAGTGATATGGTTTTAAATTTTCAGTTTGAGCCAAAAATGTGATTTATATTGCATGAGCATCACAAAACACCCACCCACTGTGAGGGAGAAACATGCTTTACATGTCCCAAATTAAGCTTTAAAGTAGACTTGATATGCTTAGAATGATCCTTCATTCCAAACTTCGACCAATTATTGGATCCCCATCTTTATTTATTTCCTTCAAAATTGTCAATAAAATGAAGTTAGTCGGTTGATTTATAATCCCTCCTCACACCCAACCTCCAACTCCACACAATGCTGATTGCAACTGAGGCTGAGGTGTTTAGGTTTAGTGTCTTGGTCATTCCTAACCTCCTTTCAAATACCTTTTATTTTGTTTTTCTCTTTAAATCTTGCATTTAAAGTTTTATTTCCTGACCAGGTGCCAGGTGTTTAAGATATCTCTTTGCCCTCTTTATGTATTTATTTATTTATTTATTCTCCTTGACAGTACATTTCCTTTCACCTTCAAATATGGCACATTTTCATGTTGTTGTTTACCAATTTGAGAACCCGATTTGTCATTTCAAAGATATTGCTTTTATTAGTGTTTCTTGATTTTTATTAAGATCTATAATGCAGGATATGAGTCATTGTGACTTTTCTCTGGATGGAGTTGGGCGTTGTAGAATTGGGGGGGTGTAAGTGTGACTTCCCTTCTTTGGTTAAAACACTATTGACAAATCTGTCCATGTAATGTTTGGAGTCTTGCTGATTGGAAGAATGTCGGATTTGCAAAAAATGTTTTTTTGTTTGCTTCCTTTAACTGTGACCTAAGTGCACAACATTTTCTCAAATATGTTTGTAACTATTGGCAATGCCATGTGTGCCTGCTTACAGATGTGTCCTTTTTAACCAAACTCTGTTATGGTTTGAGTGGCTGCTCTGAGTCTGGGAGGTCGGCGGTTCGAACGTCATCTCGGTCATATCAAGGCCTTTAAAACAGCAACCTGCGCTTCCTTGCTTGACGTACAGCATTTAAAAAGATAGAGCATGGACAAACCATTACGCAGGGCTTGATTGGCTGAATGGCCTCCTGTGTTGAAGCTCCTTGTAAGGAACTCTCATTTGTCAAATTCAGACACCAGGTGCTTTTTCTGGTTGTCTTGTATACCACAAACCTCTCTGAGCCATCAGCATGACAAATATCAAAATGAGTTTGCAAACAACTCAAACGGATAATTCCATGGATAAATGTATTTGAAAACTCTGGCTCCATTTTGGATTTTACTCGCAGATGAAACAAGGGAACCGGGTGTGCTCTATTCACATCATGGGCAGATTATTGACCTGTTTTCTTTCCACCTCTTGTGACCTTTTATGTGTATATATATATGTATATATATATATATATATCTTCTTCTTTCGGCTGCTCCCGTTAGGGGTCGCCACAGCGGATCATCCGTATGATCCGCATAGTGATTTGGCACAGGTTTTACGTCTGGATGCCCTTCCTAACGCAACCCTGGTCGCCTCTTACGACACAGGGATATAGTACACCTATTTTAACCGGGGCATACACCGGGCCCAGTACACTGGTACTCACTTTGCCGACCTCAGAAGGATGACTGGCTGAATCAACCTCCTGGTATGTATTAATTCAAGCGGCCAACGGGGCTTGAACTCAGGACCTTTTGGATCCAAGCCGCTACCTAACCACTACGCCAACACCAGGCTATATATATATATTGTTGCGAATTCGCGCCCGTCGGCGTGCGATCGGCCACGCGACTCGAACCGCGACCGCCTCGCCCACCGGACGGACAATTCAGTCGTGACCCTCCCGCTAACGCCGGGATCCAGTCACGGGTGGGCCTTTCGACCTCACCACAATCGTGCCAATCGGCCACCCGCGTAGGATAGGGTTGTTCGCCAAACTCGACCTACCTAAGTACCCACGCGGATGGTAAACCGGGCGATCGTACCTCGCCGCAGGTCGACTCCGGACACGAGCCGTTGGGCGGGCCGTTCCGTACTATCGGGGATAACCGAGCGGTGTTATCGTCGACCTCGACGGTTCAGATTATTTACCGGGCGTTTTGCACCCACTACGAACCCTTTACGTGAAGCAGGATGGAGGTTCAATTAAAGAAAAGACGAAGCGACACGGGAAAACAGTTCACACACATGCACATTTATTTTCGCGGCACACGGAGCACACCTATAGCACGTATTTACAGCCACAATTAACGATTGCACATATATCACATAGAACAAAGAAATGCACATATAAAGAAGTTAAAACCGACTACACGACACACGGACCACTTATACAGTTACTACCTTACAAGACACGGCGCCCACACACGCATTCACACCGAAGCAAAGAAAAGACCCCTCAAAGGCAAGGGAGTCAGACTGGGCCCGTGGGCCTAATGCGCGTGGAACCTGGATGGCGGCCAGGTCCACGAGACCGAAGGGTCCTACCCGCGCCCTCGTGGCGAGCCGCAGAATGTCGCTGCACGGCGGTGCCCCAGTTCCGTTGGCACCTGCTTGGAGTAAAGTGGGAACGGGGCCCCTTGTCGCACTCTCTCAGCACGGGGGAAAGGGGGAATTGTTGATGCTCTGGGGAGGGAGTATGGCTGGCGACGCGCGACTCAACGCGACCTCGTGTCCGGACCCGAGCCCTCAGGTCCTTCCTCAGCCGATCGCCCTCCGCTGCCGTTCGCCCCGTAGCCGTCTGCCCCACCTCCGCTTCGAGCTCCGTCTCCCGAATTTGCCCACCGATCTGCTCGAGCTCCGTCTCCCGAATCTGCCCCACCGATCTGCTTGAGCTCCGTCTCCGGAATCTGCCCCACCGATCTGCTCACCGATCTCCTCGAGCTCCGTCTCCCGAATCTGCCCCACCGATCTGCTCACCGATCTGCTTCACCGATCTGCTTCGAGCTCCGTCTCCCGAATCTGCCCCACCGATCTCCTCACCGATCTGCCTCTTGACTCACTGCGTCGCCTTTTTATCGGCTTCAGGAAACCACCATATGCAAATTCTCGGATCCAAACGACCTCAGGGCCGGAGCCACGCTCGCCGATTGGACGGAGAAAAAGGGGGCGTGTATCATTCCTGACCTCAAATTTGCATATGCCGATTTTCGTCAGGCGCGTCTGGAGGCGGGGCCAAGCCGCCCGCGCTTCCTGATTGGGTGGATCAGATGTGGGCGTGTAGCATTCCTGATCCGAATTCTCCTCAGAAAACCCGCCATCTCCACTCGCGTCTCGCGTGTATCGCTGCAGACAGCCCGACGCTCGGCGTCCACAGGTGGTGCGGGAATGGCCGTAGGAGAAGGTGGTGGAGGGTTTCGGCGGTGTTCGATGGCCATGGTGCTGTTTGGATTGGCGGTGATGTGAGGTTGCGGTAGCGAGTGGTGAAGGTAGGTTTTGGCTGCTGCGTTGTTGTGTTGTTGGCGTGGGTGGCTCAAAACAAAGGTAGAACAGAAAACGCCTAACTCAAAGGATCGCAGCCCGAATGAATCACATTAATTCCCTCTATACAATGGGTTTGGGCTAACTACACATGTACTTAAAAATATATCTCACCTACGGGACCTTTATGGTGTTTGCGAATTTCCAGAGCCGTAACAATATATATATATATATATATATATATATAATTATATATATATATATATAATATTGCAGAAATGGGCCCTTAGTGCATTATTAAATATAGGATTAGCCCAGATACCCCTTAAATGCATGTTTAGCCAGGTTGTTTGGTAATGGGACGTTACATGTGTCGGGAGGTGTAGCAGGCTGTCCAGTATTCATACAGTGGTGGTGTACCGAGAGGTGCCTACTTTTTTCCTTCCCCCTTCCAACGGGCCCACCACGCGCCCTGACAGTCAGTCAGCAAGACGTGCCAGCAACCCATTGGCGGAGAGCTGCTGCGGCTCAAACGATAGACCAATCACGTGTCCCGGAGGCGGTCCGTAAGGCCTGCCCGAAAGACAAGGAAGGAACTGCTTGTGTCTGTCTGGATCTGCTGCTTTATGAGGAGTGGCTTGGCGCGCTGTTCCTCCTCGCATGGATCCAGCCTGCAGGTGATCCACAGGTTCATCCTGAGTCCAGCCACGGGGCCTCTGACTGTCCTTTCTCCCTGGACAGCCCGACACGTCTTTTTGATCCCCGTCGATCCACCAACACCCAGATTTGGCCTGGTCTGGTGTACAGGCAGGCCTGGATTTGCATACTGGACATTGTGAGAAACCAGCTGAATACACCATAGATCTCGCTCTTGTGCCGTCGACCTTACGGGGGCTAGACGCACCGAGGCTGCGTGCGTGAGGCGAGTGCCTACAAAAGGACGTCGTCGTGGCCATCTTGCCAGCGCGCATGCGCGCAGCGTGCCGATAGGAGTACGAGCGCCATTTTGGCCACGCTGCATGCTCGAGCTGGGCGCTCGAATCCCACACCATCGGCTTGTCACGAGCCGCTTCATGCCTTCGACACCTTTCCTCTCGTCCATGAGGCACCACTAAGTATCTCTGTGTCTTGTCTGCATGTTGTCCAGGCCTAAGGTTATTTCGCTCGGGCCCCCTTCAAAACCCATATCCGTAGCTCCCTATGATAAGAGCGGTTATAGATGAATGATAACGATATCGCGAATGTTTTGCTTGTGTCGTATTCCCCAATAAATCTGGCTGATTCATACGAGATTTGCGCCTTGAATTTATTCGTGCCGCACTGAGGAACAATCGCTTGATTTGTATTTAAACCCAAACAGGCTACGACTGGCAGACTTCGCTCGGTCTCTGATCAAACTCAGTCTGTAGCCGGGTCTATATCCCAAACTGGTAAGGCCAGGTGTACTTTGGTATCGTGATCTGAGGCGCGTGACCGCAGACCTGTCGAACTAGCCAGTGTTTATAACCCTGAGACGGCGGTGCTGTTTTAAAAGCACCGTCGAATCTTCAACAGCTGGTGTTCAGGAGCTGATGAGAATCCCTCCACCTCCATAAATTTGCAGAACACAAATTCAACAGCGCTCTGGTGTCGTTCGCACCCCGAACATTGGTTACGAGAGGCCGCGGAAAAAAAAAGTCGCTCGCAAATTCCAAATTCGGTTTGATTTAATTTTGAGCGGATTGGTGGTAAAACTTCGAAATTATAAAGAAAATTGGAGGTCGCCAAAATGGTGGTGCGGCTTCACCTCGGCGCAACACGAAGCAAGAGAGGGTTAGTATGAACAGCGTAACGAGCCGCACAGCACGAAGAAAACTCTCTCACCCACCGGTTCACAACCAGTGGTCACAGCATGCGTCATGGCAAACTAAGCATGACGACGAGCGCGTCACATTACGAGGCTTCGTGCACGATTGGTGATACCTGGAGCAGAGGAGATGTGATAAGAATATATGTAAGGAGATGCATACTAAATGGACTCGGCACTACGCGCAGGCAGACGAGGTTCGGGAAAATTATGTGCACAGGGAATCACAACAATTGGCCGATGCAACAGGAAACAAATTCGGTGGCTGGAAAGAGTGACTTGGCAACCACAGTCGAAGAAATACATGGAGAAATGACGAAGTAGAGTGGTTTACCGTAGGTTGGAAAGATGAGAAGAGCGAACTGAACAAAAGTAATGAGGAGCACAATTAGTAATTCCCGGGATAGGAAAAGCTTAGAGGAGAATGGAAAATAAAGCTGGAAAAGGAAAAACGGGACACGATTTGGAATTGAAACAACTGAAGGAAGAGTAAGATGAGGCAATCAGATAAGAGCCTTGACAGAAGATAAAAGAGGAGAGAATATCTGGAGCGCAAAGGAGAAAGAATTGTTGGAAATTCAAGACAGTTCGAGAACTACATGGAGAAATGAGGAAAGTAGAGATGAGCCACATATGTGTAACAAGAGAGAGCGAACTGAACAAAAGAGTAGAGGAAGAGCAAATTAGTACTCCCGGGATAGGGAGAATTGGAAAAAGAATGGAAATAAAGCTGGAAAAGGAAAACGGAACGCGATTTGGAATTGCAACAACTGAAGAAAGGTAATATCAGGCAATCGATAAGAGAAATCTTAGTACAGAAGATAAGAAGAGGAGAAATACTGGAACAAACTGAAGGAATATGGTAAGAGAATGGACGAATGAGAGAGGAAGCATGCAAAAGAGGCGCTGAAATGAGAAAGGAATTAGGGGAAAAGCTTCTGAGTTAAAGAAACACCAAAACGAAGAGAGGGATTACAAAAAGCTGAGGATGTTAAGTGAGGAAAGAGAAGGATGTTAAGTGAGGAAAGAGAAGGATGTTAAGTGAGGAAAGAGAAAACGGAGAAATAACTGTTAAGGAACTACACTGTGCAGATTGAACAGTTAGAACTAAAGCAAGATTAAAGAGTGTGATGGAAGAAAGAGTAGTGAAAGAACAACGAATGATAGTAGGAAAGGGAAATCAATCAATTGAGAGAATGATGAGATTGGAGAATGAAGAATATGAGAGATGGTGGGATAGGAAAAAAAGAACATTAATTTGAAATTGACCAACTAAAGGAGAGAGCAAGTTGGAGTACGCGGAGATGGAAACATCCGGCAAGATAACGAACAACTAAAAGGCTCAGGAGAGAACGACTCAAATGGAAAGAAAATGGAGCCAGAGTAGGAAGCACAATAATGTGGGATGTGTGACATCACAGGGAGGAATGTTAGTGGTGCGGGGACTTGATTGACATCAGCTCGATCATGATGAAACAACAATTAGAGCAAACCTGGTGAAGGAGACATGTGAGGAGCATACGGGTTGTTGACGAATGAAAACACATTTTGAGCAGGTCCAGCATGTGGAGCTGACCACGCCCAGAGGAGTGTGGCGAACCGATGAGAGCAACCTGCTGGAGACGACACGACCTGACCGAGGTGTGACTGGAACGAAGCAGTTACGGAACGGACACATGCATGAGGGTGCGGACAGATGAGCTTAAGTTAGGATTGGATTTTAGTGTTGATAGAACTGCTCGTCCATGGGGTGCACGGTTCTCGACTGATGCTGGGCCTGAATGTGGAGCCTGGAATGAATATGGCTGTAAGCCCAAGTCCAGACTACAGCACCGAGGTGTGTGCTGCCAAGTGCAGAACTTGTGTGTTTAACAAGGTGGTTGTGTGCGAGAGAATGTAACCTGGATGCGAGGCAGCTTGGCGACTTAGCAGTATGGCAGCAGGTTGAATGTGTGGAATGTGAACACTAAGCTTAAGGAGAATGTGTTTAGCCTAGTTGTGTGGGAGTCCTGAGCACGTGGTTAATTGCAGTGGTGATGAAGAAATAGGTCTAGAGGTGCAAGGGGAAATAGAAATGCCATCCGGACAGAACTTGACACAGGGGATGGAAACAATATGGACAGCTTCCGCATGGGTTCTTGGCGAGTTGGAGGTGGCTGTCTCCAGGGCAGCTTTAAGAATTGGTTTTTATTTCTCTCTAGCCTCAAAGGAATTCGGGGATTAGACGAGATGAGTTAGCAAGCGGCACTGGCATGTGTCCTTGGTATAAACCTCTCTGAGGAATGGGTTCAGCTAGCTGAGTGGGGTTATCTGTCTCCAGGGAGTTAGAGAGAAGAGGGGAGGCGCTCCCCCCAATTGGGTTTACTGCTTCCGCAACTGGAGAAAAGGAGGTGGTGGAGCCACAACCGGAATTGAGCTCGTCACCTTGTTTGAGCCATGGCGAAAGGCGGCGGGGCTAATGTATGGGTAATGGGGATCGTATCACTCATCCCCTGTCCACCATGGCAAGAAGAAGCCGTATTGGAGTGTAAAAATTTTGATTGAGATTATATCTTAGAAGTGTACTCTGCAACTTGAGAGGACTGACAGAAGGGATAAATGAGACGAGCTGGATTGTCCGAGCGTGATTTATATAAAAATTATATTCAAAGAAGCAAAGGACCAAAAATTAAAATATGTCGGCACGCATCAGACAGGCAGGGCCGTTAACACACCTAAGAAACAAGGTGAAAAATGACTCAAAGAGTGGCTATTGTGGTGAGAGAAATAGACCTGAAATGCCTGGTTAGCACACATGCAGAGGTTTCCATGCGGAGCTAGGTGAAGACGATTAAATTGGATATATTCATTGTTTGAAGATGTTGTGTAAATAACGATTAGGGCATCGTATGGAGGAGGGCCAGCAGACTGAGGTACCTGTAGTGACAACATTAGATTGAAGGAGCTTTGATCTGTCTATAATACAAAAATGAGTGGTGATGCAGTTAAATGTGGATGACTAAGTGGATTTCCAAGGAGTATGATTTGTTGCCTTAACATATACAAGGTGAAGGTGTATAGGATATAGTGACTGGGTGTTGTGGCACTGTTGGAATGAAAATTAACTGTTATGTGGGGGAATGGCCGCTGTTGGAGCAAGAATTGAGGAGAGCATGAGCTGCGAAGGAACGTACCAGACTTTCGTATAGGTCTTCTCACTCTGAAGCAAGTTCAAGTGTGAGGCTGTAGAGGGAGGCATTAGGAGGGATGTCTGACATGCCATGAATGCGGTCTCTTGGTCTCGCTGAGATTCCCCCATCGTGCAGTGTGTGTTCGACGGACTGCATAGGGGTAGCGTGCACCGACGCATGCGATGGCCTAGTATGCGAGCGGGTGGCCAGTAAGTAGTATGATGGGCGCTGTCGGGAGAGAGGGCACCAGGGCTTGTGGGGGCACTCCTATCGTCACCCCTGGCAGGCTTGAAGGCTGCAGAGATGGTAGGAGAGCACAGTAGGTTTTAGTTCCAGACGACAACAGTAGGCGTTTTTAGTGCCCAGGCAGAGCAACAGTAGGTTTTAGTGCTAGGAGAAGCACGGTATGGGGGCGAGAGAGGAGCCACCCACTTATTTTAGGAGCGCGCCCCAAGCGTGCAAAGAGCACGCTTCAGGGTGAACACCGACGACCGCTCCCGAGGTGCTGGGTGCTTTTGTAGGCCACCAACCACAACCGCTATTGGAAAGCAGGCAAAGAGGCCTCTGAGCAAGTAGTCGCATCTCACCACAGCCAGCGAGTTATGCTGGCACCACCAAATGAAAAAAAGGACTATAGGGCCTTGGCGTCAGGTTAAAATGAATGGACTGTGTGCAGTGGTAACAATTTGACTGCATTAGGGATGACATCGATGCTAGCCATATAGCACGGGTTGTTTATTGTTTTATGAGCTAAAACGTAAATGGTAGGTTCGATGAACCTACTCCTCCGCACCCATTCATGCGTGACACCGCTGGTACGAGTAGTGTTGATGGGAAAAGTTTGTAACGAAGGGCTACTAGGTCACCCTCTCCAAGTCCAGGGAGGCCCGCAGTGTGTCATGAGCACACCACCCATGAAAGTTAACATTTGATTAAGAACACACCATCCTGTTTGGCTTATAAAAAATAACAAATGAAAAACTAGTATTAACGAAGCACAATCACCAACACAGGTCCTGGCGCAAGCAACAAGGTCAGGCATCAGGTAAAGGTTAAGGTACACTCTATTCTCACTGCGTCAATAGGAGGTCAGTCACCGGCAACAAATGAGCGAGATCCCTCACATTCGTCGGCGCTCATCTCAAAGAGACCTCCATGAGCTGCATCTGCTTACCATCGATCATCACAATGCGCAGTAGCTAGCCACTAAATCGCAGGCTCGTGCCACCTGCTGTCAATGCTCGGCTGAGGCTAACATGCCATTGCGCTGCTGACTCGCAGTTCGCCTCACAAATGTGGTGTAGGTCTCGGCTGAGTGCTGGATGCGAGCCGGAGTCACAAGTTACTGTGTTGGTGCGGCGATATGGGCCGAAGGCATTGTCTCTAGGTGGCAGCAAATGTGACGGCACGTCAGAGGAGCATCTCCACGTGGCTGCGACATTCTATGGGATGGGATGACACCAGTTGCCTGCCGTGAACATTCAGTGCCATTGGTTTAACTGCACTCGTGGGACGGCAAGCAGTGGGGCCTGTGTGATGAGGCTGTAATCACAATGGCCTGCTACTGTGGTAGAGTTAGGCAGGAGCTGAGAGGCAGGTACCTCGGAGACAAGCGGGAAGCCTCATTCGACGCTAAGGTGAGAACGGGGCGCAAATACAGTGCCAGCTACCGAACGTAAAAAGGTAGAGGAACACACTCTCAGAGGTGAAGAGACACATACTAGCGGGAGGGTTTGGGCATCGAAGGACGAGCGAACACGTCGCGGGCGATACCATCTTGTGCGACCTTTGATATCGTCGGGCCATGGCTCTCTATGCACTAGTATGTGGTAGCCTCTAGCAAAGTCTCACAACATGGGACCTGTATGCATCTGTTCCTCAGTTCACCAATGGCCATAATTGCGTAAGCAGCCGTTTAGAATCTAGTGATGCAATGTAGAGTCGTCGATGGAGGCATCATTTAGGCTAAATGCTAGACTAATTTGATTGGCTCTCGCAATGTGGGTTCCTGGGTGATCATCGTCTTGGCTGCCGACCTAGCACGTGTCTGGAGGCGCTGGAGGTGAAAGATAATGGTGAGGCGTGATCCGATAAGAGTGTCAGGGAAGGAAGACAGTAGAACGACTAGTTGACTCAGCCGTTGACACCGTCTTGGTTTGTTTATATGGAGTTCACACGATGGCTTCCAATAATTGTGGTTAGATTAAATGGGAGATTTGTGCTATACGTTAGACAGGGCCATTACCGATGGACCGCTGCCCCAATGAGGCGTCGGGAGAAAGGTGGGCTTAGTGTATGCTTGGGTAAAATTGCGCCTATTTTCGTGGGTATATATATTAAATATTAGGAGGGCACACCAAAGTCCCCGCCTTTGAATGCACACTGATTTTTAGCCAGGCTCTTGTTTGCCATTTAAAGTACCCCGCATACGTTAGCTAGTAGTGCTGTCGGCAGTGCTGTAGACGACGGCTGTCCAGTCGGGTATACGTTAATCCACATGTGGCGGTAGTAACCCAGAGTAGGCATGACTTACATTTTGCCGTATTTCTCACAGCCTTAGGCTAATCAATGCCAACGCCTACCGTACACCCCTTATATAATGGCACTAGAGGGCCCATGTCTGCATAATTAATAGTATATATCATATAATGATATATATATATAGAGAGGTATAGAGGTAGTTAGTGATATGGATTTTTGGTTCTATACGGCTGGAAATGCGCAGACAAGCAGAACGCCCTGACAGTCAGTCAGCAAGACGTGCCAGCAAACCCATTGCGGAGAGTGCTTTGCGGCTCAACGATAGACCGCAATCACGTGTGCCCGGAGGCGTCCGTAAGGCCATGAGCAAGGCGAGAGCGAGAGAAGCGATACTGTCTTGTGTACTGTGGCTGGATCTGGAATTATATTACTTGGGGAGTAGGCTTGCGAGTACATTGTTCACGTTCTACTCGGCCGCAACAACCCTATTTAGTGATATAGATCCGCGAGTCAATCTGAGAATGGTGAATTCATTCGAGTCGTCAAGCGATGCGTGTCATTCTTGAAATTCAGCCAAGTAAGCAAAGCGGCGCTTTGTGTCTGACGTGTCGACATGTACATCTACATGTGACACCTCGATCGTTGTGAGCTCGATTCCCTCGAACTCCGTCTGCATATAACCCACTAGCGGTACAAACAACGCACCAAGAGCAGTACGCAATGATACCTTACCTTCGAGCGCACTCGCTACCGGGAGAAAGCGAGCGAGCTCACTCAACCGATTCAAACAGGACCATGGCCAATCGAACCACCGAGAGAGAGCACCATTGCTGCACCGGCCAGTCCGCACCACGTGTGGACGCCGAGCGTCGGGCTGTCTGCAGCGATACACGCGGAGACGCCGAAGTGGCATGATGGCGGTTGAGAGAGATTCGGTCAGAGAGAGATGTGACAGCGCCCACATCTGATCCACCCAATGAGGAAGCGGGGTCGGCTTGGCCCGCCGCCTACCGACGCAACACACGCGAGACTTGGGCACTCGAGATCTGGTAGTACAGGTCACGCGACTGAGGATTTTCGCCAGACTGACTAATATGGTGAGAGAACTCAGGAATCGTGGATACAAACCAGTCCCACCGATCTCTTTTCGCTCTTGCTGCTGGGGCCTTGTGGGCGACGTCTCATCGCTGTTAAAATTTCATCCAAATCGGTTAAGAATTGTGACCTGTAGAACGAATAGAATTTTTTTTAAATTATGCCAATAGCTAAAAACTTTGACGTCATACGCTTGTGAAAACTGTCCATAATTTGTACTAACATGCATTTTAACAATTTAGATATTCCATTGAAGTTTGTTTTTGCATCAACAGAAGTGGCTACGGCTTCCGGTTACTGAGTTATGTTCAAAAGCTTTTCAACTTTTTTGACGTAACGTGTGACGTTAAGTGTGATTATGATAGTGATTTGATCCCAGACTATTTCAGCAAGATTGGCTATCACGTGTTAAAATTTGAGAACGATTGCTTCAGTAGTTTCGGCTGCACCGGCGTAATATATATTTTTAAAAATGACGTCAATAGGCAAAACTTTGACGTCATACGCTTGCGAAAACTATGCGTAATTTGTAATAAGATGCATTTAGTAATCATTTAGATATTGAATGAAGTTTAATTTGGCGTCAACCGGAAGTCGCTACGACTTCCGGTCACTGAGTTATGTCCAAAAATGTGTTTTCACATTGTGTGATGTCACGTCTGTGACGTTTAGTCCGATTAAGACGGGGTTTGGACGCGGACCGTCTCAGGTGGATTGCCTATCAGGTGTAAAAATTTAAGAACTACTGGTCCAGCGTTTGGGCTGTAGAGAGTTTCGAAGGTCATGTTCGATACCAAATATGACTAAAACGTCAATTTTTCATGTTTGTTTGTTCCTGGTACGGACATTAACAAGAGCTAAACCAACAAACGGAACAGACCAACATACTTGACAAAATAGAAGATTTCGCCAAGTAACAAACAAGAAAACGGAGTGAAAACTGAGTACTCTCTTCCTTCGGCACCCGGCGATGGCGTCGTGCATCGCCTGGATATGGAATTGGGAAGGAGCGGTGCACATTGAAGTGAAACAAGATCATTTTCAAAGGACCACAGGAATTCATCTATAGGTTGTAACAAAATGGATACAGTTGCAACATGAGGCTTCAATTGGAATGTTTTGTGCACTCCTAAAATTTTGCAGAGCTTGAATTGGAAACTTTTTTTTTTTTGTGCATTTGCATTCAAACTTCAGAAAAATAAGTTTTTATTTTTAGAATTAACAAAAAAGAAATTGTATGTTCTAAATGCTATTTCTTAGTTTGTGAAAATGTGAAAGTTTCTTAAATAATTTTTCGTTTGGGAATAAATATACACAAAAAGATTTATATCCAATTTGCACTATTTTGGCAAAATAAGGAATCTAAAGTGAAAGCATTTTAAGATGATGGTGAAAAACCTTATGTCGTGGTGTTCTGTAACAGTACGTACAATGATGATTGCCCTTTCTTGGAGGGAAAATCTTTTATTTCTTATTTTTTTTAATTTTTTCCTCTTTCCAGGTTTTCACAGAAACTTCTTCCACCCCATTAGCAAACAAAGTGTGAGATGCCATTGATTTGTAGGTTTTCATGTTTGCTTAATCACAGAGCAGATTGTTAGAACAAAATGGTTGATAATGTCGGATATTGTTTGCTTGATATGTCGGATATTGAACTTGATATGTTCAGCAAAATTGGGTTTCTTCGGGCCATAACAATCTCTACCTTCAGATAAGCCATCTATGCTCTGCATTAGGGGCTCGGTCATAGAAATAACTTTGCCAATGCCATCATGCCAAACCAAAATGGTGGATCGGAATTGCAATCCAAAGTGATGTGACATCATTGCAGCCATGCCTCCTGAAATCTGTTCCACATTGGGAATGTGAAATTCAAATCTTGAGCATTAAAATGGATGCAAGCTGTGATTAAAACGTTAACTTGTTGAGGCTCAATTATATTTTTTCTGGATGTTACCTTGTTACAATACCCTCTCCTCGCCAAAGGAGAGGTTATTGCATTTGGGTCTGTTTGGTTTGTTTCTCTGATTCTGATTCTCTGATTGCTCTTTTTTCTCTCTGTTGAAGCAATCTCTGATTGCTCTTTTTCTTGTTTTATTTCACACCGGTTTTCATGAGAGTGACTTTCACATCAATGGTGTTATCAGAGAGCATTTTGCTGATAGTAGTTGAAATTAATAATTGACATTTCATTCTTTCCACAGGATCAAAGACCTGGAAAAAGTATTGCAAGTGTGAAGCATGAATCAGAGGAAGAAAGCGTGTTGAAGAGGCAATTTACTCCTCGATTTTGCTGTTTGAGCAAGGCATCGTGCAGAGAGAGTAATAGGGAAAGGAGGTGTAAATTCAGCTTTGCAGCACAGATTTGGAAGTTGTACCCATGTTTCTATCCATTTGAAGTTGAAGACATGGTCATTCGGTAATTGTACGTTTTTTGTTTTTTGCTTTGATCGGCATATGTTGCACCTGAGTGCTCGGTTTTCAAATACCAGATTTTACATGAAGAGCTGTTCATAATGGCTTCAGAGGGCTGTCTGGGTGTGCGCTACTGCTTGGTTGTACTGGGAATTGGAATGCTCAGCCTGGGAATACTCATGGTCACGTGGCAGTCGTTTGTGGAGGAGCCAACAACGTCGGGCAATGAGAGCAGCGGTAATCTGCCTAGCACTTCAATTGCTCCGCCGCTGACGTTTGATCAACCGGATTTCACAACGTATGCTTTTTGCATCGCTGGGTCCTTGCTGCTTGCTGTTGGAATTATCTGGTCCATTTACCAAAATCTAAACAGGTCCCCAGGAGCAGAGGATGCACATCCAGCCCAATCCTCAGAAAAGTAAGCATAACTTTGCGAACACTTTATTTTATTCTCTTTCTCTCTCACCCACCCTTTCTATACATTTTTTTTTAAGCGACCTGAGCACATCTACATCTATACAATGTGAATATTGCTTCTATGCGAGTCTTAACTTTGAATGAGCCTTGATTTGTACACAAGAAAAATTTAAATGATGCTTCAGAAGGCCCAGGCTTTTTGTTTTGAGGAAATGCAATCGGCTCTGTAATGTTTAAATATTGCTGGTCTAGTCTGCATTCGATTCTCAACCTGACTATAAACTGTCAGATTGGTGCTTCACAGGCAAGGTGTTAGGTCACAAAGTGGATATTAAATAGGGTGTCCCACAGCATTAGTTTGTAAACGTTAAAGGATGTGAACGTCAAAGGTCTTTTGCGATGAGTTGGCGAGCTGGCACCCCAAACAAATTACAATTATTTTTTTCAAATTATTTTATTTTTATTTTTCCCTTTCAGTCGATTATCAGGCCTGGTCAACCAGTTTGTGGACCACTTGGATCAAAATATTTACCTTGCTGGCCTTGCAGAAAGCTGGGAATATGGGCCATTAAGCATGTGCACATGGGAACAAAACTGACATTTTGCCACGTTATGTTTCAAATTGCAAACTTCCCTGAGTTTGTGTGAACAGAAGTCAAACGTGTTCCTACGAGGGCATGTTGAAAAATAATGCCTCCTATTCTTTTTCTCCAAAACGTGTAAAGATATTCAAATGAAACAAAGCACAGTCCATACTTAAGTTATTTTTGCCATTGGTTTTGAAGTATTGTCCTGTAATTCTGACATGTCTCTGCTCTGTTAGTATGCCTGGTGTTAGCTTAATGGTTAGGGTGATGGGCTTGGGATCCTCGGATCCTGAGTTGAAATCCTGCTCAGCCATTGAATTAATACCAGGTGGAGTTGACTAAGCCTATCATCCTTCCGAAGTCGGCAAAATGAGTACTAGCTTGCTGGGATGATTGAGCCATTCAAGTATCCTGCGTCGGAGTGGTTGACCCAGCCAGGATTGTGCCCAATTGCCCAGAAGACTGCTTCAGCAGCACCGATGCTCTGTACAGAGTATGGTCCCAATGGAATGGATGGATGGCTATGTGAGTCAAGATGGCAGAGTGAAGCACAGCATTGACAATGCTGTGATGAGAGTTGGGATGACTGACTGGGGATGAGAGGTGGGTGCACCATTACAATCCTGAGAGTAAGACACGGTCAATGGCGTACTGCCACAAAGGATCACCACCCCTGACTGAGCACCGTCAGATTTTCTTCTTTTCCCCAAATTTGAGGAACACCGTGGAGAACATGTTTTTTTTGATGATATCAAGGCTGCTGTGAAGTGCTGTTAAGTCAGCAGGGCACACAGTTCTATTGTGATGGCATCACAAAACTACTTGAACGTTGGAATGTGCCAAAGTGACCACAACTTGATATCAGCATCTCAAGATGGGGATAGGCCAGGCATCTGCCTGGGGGATGGCCAGACGGTGGCCGCTGGAGTACCGGCGGAAAGAGGACTCAGCGATGCGCTGCTCCGGCGCATGCTCCCATACCTGACCTGACCTGACCTGACCATGTGGATTGCAGTGGTGATTATGTTCGGAAATAAATGTGCTCCATGGTAGAATAAAGATTTGATGTTAGTGTCTGTCTAATTTGAATATTTTTACCTGTTATCTGCTATAAATGGATGAGTTGTATCTTTGTGAGGCATGTTTTTTTTTTTGTGGAATTCTACTGAAGCGTTCTGATGTGGAATGTAATACACTAAAATGATCATCATGATCTCCTGAGTTGATCAAGCTAATTAACTACAAAGAACCCGGGAGAATTCCCATGTTTTAAACGCATGCCATGTTCAGGTGTTTAGAGCAGCTTAATACGTCATCCTGTGGCATGGCAGTCCAAGCACAAAATAAATAACAAAAGGATAACATTGTAACAGCATATATTTACGATCATGCTTTTCATTTAGCAATAGTAATAATAATGAACGTATCCTGGCCCAAGCACATCTGTGCTTGGTGAAAGGCACGCTAATGCTCAAGCGATACGGCAGGTGGGTATGCTACAAGGCCATGAAAACCAATAAAAATTTGGTCCAGTGGACGAACAGGTCCACTCTTAGAGAAAAAGAATAGGAGCCATTACTTTTCAACATGCCCTCATAATTAAAGCTTAATCTCCCTCGTGTATATGACTGGTATTGTGTTGGCACAATTGTCACCCGTGTATTTTTATACAGGCTTGATGGAGTGATATGGTTTTAAATTTTCAGTTTGAGCCAAAAATGTGATTTATATTGCATGAGCATCACAAAACACCCACCCACTGTGAGGGAGAAACATGCTTTACATGTCCCAAATTAAGCTTTAAAGTAGACTTGATATGCTTAGAATGATCCTTCATTCCAAACTTCGACCAATTATTGGATCCCCATCTTTATTTATTTCCTTCAAAATTGTCAATAAAATGAAGTTAGTCGGTTGATTTATAATCCCTCCCTCCACCACCCAACCTCCAACTCCACACAATGCTGATTGCAACCTGAGGCTGAGGTGTTTAGGTTTAGTGTCTTGGTCATTCCTAACCTCCTTTCAAATACCTTTTATTTTGTTTTTCTCTTTTAAATCTTGCATTTAAAGGTTTTATTTCCTGACCAGGTGCCAGGTGTTTAAGATATCTCTTTGCCCCTCTTATGTATTTATTTATTTATTTATTCTCCTTGACAGTACATTTCCTTTCACCTTCAAATATGGCACCATTTTCATGTTGTTGTTTACCAATTTGGAGAACCCGATTTGTCATTTCAAAGATATTGCTTTTATTAGTGTTTCTTGATTTTTATTAAGATCTATAATGCAGGATATGAGTCATTGTGACTTTTCTCTGGATGGAGTTGGGCGTTGTAGAATTGGGGGGGGGGTGTAAGTGTGACTTCCCTTCTTTGGTTAAAAACACTATTGACAAATCTGTCCATGTAATGTTTGGAGTCTTGCTGATTGGAAGAAATGTCGGATTTGCAAAAAATGTTTTTGTTTGCTTTCCCTTTAACTGTGACCTAAGTGCACAACAATTTTCTCAAATATGTTTGTAACTATTGGCAATGCCATGTGTGCCCTGCTTACAGATGTGTCCTTTTTAACCAAACTCTGTTATGGTTTGAGTGGCTGCTCTGAGTCTGGGAGGTCGGCGGTTCGAACGTCATCTCGGTCATATCAAGGCCTTTAAAAACAGCAACCTGCCGCTTCCTTGCTTGACGTACAGCATTTAAAAAGATAGAGCATGGACAAACCATTACGCAGGGCTTGATTGGCTGAATGGCCTCCTGTGTTGAAGCTCCTTGTAAGGAACTCTCATTTGTCAAATTCAGACACCAGGTGCTTTTTCTGGTTGTCTTGTATACCACAAACCTCTCTGAGCCACTCAGCATGACAAATATCAAAATGAGTTTGCAAACAACTCAAACGGATAATTCCATGGATAAATTGTATTTGAAAACTCTGGCTCCATTTTGGATTTTACTCGCAGATGAAACAAGGGAACCGGGTGTGCTCTATTCACATCATGGGCAGATTATTGACCTGTTTTCTTTCCACCTCTTGTGACCTTTTATGTGTATATATATATGTATATATATATATATATATCTTCTTCTTTCGGCTGCTCCGTTAGGGGTCGCCACAGCGGATCATCCGTATGATCCGCATAGTGATTTGGCACAGGTTTTACGCTGGATGCCCTTCCTAACGCAACCCTGGTCGCCTCTTACGACACAGGGATATAGTACACCTATTTTAACCGGGGC
>CM068954.1:103887760-103899510 GCA_035128595.1 Eptatretus atami
CGCGGAGATGGAAAAACTCCGGAAGATAACGAACAACTAAAAAGGCTCAGAGAGAGAACGACTCAAATGGAAAGAAAATGGAGCAGGAAGTAGGACAGCACAATAATGTGGGATGTGTGACATCACAGGGAGGAATGTTAGTGTGCGGGACTTGATTGACATCACTCGTCAGATGAAACAACAATTAGAGCAAACCCTGGTGAAGGAGACATTGAGGGGAGCAAACGGGGTGTTGACGAATGAAACACATTTTGAGCAGGTCCAGCATGTGGAGCTGACAGCCCCAGAGAGTGTGGCGACCGATGATGACCAACCTGCTGGAGAGACGCGACCTGAACCGAGGTGACTGGAACGAAGCAGGACGAGGGCACATGCATACATGGTGGCGGCGAATGAGCTAAGTAGGAATTGGATTTTATGTTGATGAGACTCTGTCCGATGGGGTGCACGTATGCGTGAACCCCTGAATGTGTGGTGTGGAATGCCTGTGAATGAATGCTGTGAGCCCACAGTCCAGACTACAGCACCGGTGTGTGCTGCCAAGGCGAAACTTGTGTGTATACTCACGTGGCGGTCGAGAATGTAACCCTGGAATGCGAGGCAGTTGGTCAGTATGCAGGCAAGGTTGAATGTGTGGAATGTGAACACATAACCTTGGAATGTGTTTAGCCTGCTTGTGTGGAGTCCTGAGCGTGGAATGAGTGGTGATGAAAGGAAATAGGTTGAGGTGGCAAGGGGAAATAGAAAAATGCCACCAGGACAGAACTTGACACAGGGGATGGAAACCATAATGGACAGCTCCGCATGGGTTCTTGCAGAGTTGGAGGTGCTGCATCCAGGAGCAGGCTTTAGAAATTGGATTTTAATTTCTCTCTCAGCCTCACAGGAACTTCGGGTAGAGCGCAGATGAGTAGCAAGCGGCACTGGCATGTGTCCACTTGGTAATCAAACCTCTCTGAGGACATGGGTTCAGCTAGCTGAGTGGGGTTTATCTGTCTCCAGGGAGTTAGAGAGAAGAGGGGGAGGCCGCTCCCCCAATTGGGGTTTACCTGACTTCCGCGAACCCTGGAGAAAAGGAGGGGGTGACCACAACCCAATTGAGCCGTGACCCCTTTTGAGCCGTGGCGGAAAGGCGCGCGGGGTCATGTAATGGTTAATAAGGGATTCGTTCCTCACTCCCCTTCCAATGCGCCAAAAGAGCAGGCCATATTGGGATGTAAAAATTTTGATTGAAAATTATATCTAGAGTGATTGCAAATTGAGAGACTGACAGAAGGGATAAGAGTGGCACGAGTGGATTTGGGTGATTAAAAAATATAAAAAATTAAAAATAGTGGAGCAATCACAGGCAGGGCGTTAAACACACCTGAAACAAGTGGATGACAAAGAGTGGCTTGTTTTGAGGAAGAACTGAAATGCCTGGTTAGAACCATGCAGAGGTTCCATGGGGCTGGTGAAGAGATTTTGATGTTTTGTTTAAATTTGTTGGAAAAAACGATTAGGGCAGTATGGAGGAGGCCAGCAGACGACGAATGTAGTGACAAATTGATTGGGGTTTGATAAAAAAAAAGTGTATCAGTTAAATTTTGATGACCAAGTGGGATTCCAAGGACTGGGTGTGTTTTTGTTTTAACATAAAAGTGAAAGGTGTTGGATGGTTTGTGGACTGGTGTGTGGCACTGTGGAATGAATAATTAAAAGTGTTTGGGGTGAATGGCGTGTTTGGTGCGAATGAGGAGAGTGAGTGCGAACAACGTACCCTTTTCGGTAGAGTCTCCTAACCAAGTTAGTGTAGGTTAGGGGACTTAGAGGATTTGACATGGATTCTGGCTGCTGTTCCATGTGCAGGCGGACTGCTAGGGGTAGGTGCAGGCCAAGGTATGGTGGTACTGGCTGGGAGTGTGATATGGTGTCGGAGAGAGGGCACCAGGCTTTGGGGGCTCCTGGAGGTGAAAGGCTGCCAGAGATGGTAGGAGGCACAGTAGTTTTTAGTTCCAGGAGAGCACAGTAGGTTAGTGCCAGGAAGCAAGTAGGTTTTAGTGCTAAGGAGAGCACGGTATGGGGGCGAGAGAGAGCCACACCCTTATTAGGAGCGCCAGAATGCACGCTCAGGTGAACCCCGAGGTCGCTGGGTGTCCCCCCACCCCCTATTGGAAGCAGGCAAAGAGGCTAGAAGTAGTCGCACCTCCCCAGCCAGCGAGTTATGCCTGGCACCGACCAAATGAAAAAAGACAAATAAGGGCCTTGCCCCAGGTTTAAAAGAATGGAACAGTGTGCCAGGTTGGGAAAAATTTGTCATTAGGATCATTCTGCCATAGAGGGTTTTTGTTTCATTGTTTAGAGCTAAAAGTAAATGGTTTGGTTCGATGAACTCTCCTCCGCACCATTTCATGCGTGACACCTGGTACGAGTAGTGTTGATGGGAATTTGTTAACAAGGGCTAGGCTAGGTCACCCTCTCCAAGTGCCAGGGGAGGCCCCAGTGTGTCATGAGCACAACACCCATGAAGTTAACATTGATTAGAACCACACCATCCTGTTTGCTTAAAATAAAAATAAAAACTTATTAGAAGACCATACCAAAAACAGGTCTGCCAAAACAAGTCAGGCAAGGAAGTTAAGGTACACTCTATCTCACCTGGTCTGAGGTCATCACACCCACTTTGCGCCTTCAAGAACACCTCCAAACTGCAATCTGCTTACATCGATATCACTGTGCCACCATTGCTGTGCCACCTGCTGTCCAATGCAGGGCTTGTTGCCTGCTGCTGCCTCGCGGGTAGGCCATTGCGGCCGAAGATTCATGCCATTTTGTGGGGCCGTTGTGGCCGAACATTCATGCCATTTTGTGGGCTCAGTGGGCCGAATAACTCTCTGTGAGATTAGGCCACTGGGCCAACTGAACTCACCTGGTGAGAGGCCAATAGGGCCACGAAGTGAGGAAACCCTCAGGGGTGAATAGACAATACTGCCGGAGGGGGCATGAAGGAGCGACCACGTTGGGGAACTTTTGAACCTTTGAATGTCCTGCTTCTATGCAAATATTGGTTGTTAAAAGTAAAATTGAATGCCCTCCGTTCAAATCCATAATTAGAATGTTAAGGTAGTGTGGCATAGAGTGTGAATGTGTTTGTTTAGATTGGTGATCCGACACACTAGGATAGGGACATGCCAATGTTACTGTGACATTTGGTTTTTGGAGTTAAGTGCTTCCAATATTGTGGGTTAGATTAAATGGGAGATTTGTGCTATAACGTTAGACAGGGCCATTAGCATGGGCTGCCCCAATGGAGGCTCGGGAGAAAGGTGGGGTAGTGTTTGTGGAAATGCGCCCTTCGTGGGTTATTATTAAATATAGGATTAGCCCAGATCCCCCCTTAAATGCATGTTTAGCCAGGTTGTTTGGTAATCTGACGTTACATGTGTGTCGGGAGGTGTAGCAGGCTGTCCAGTATTCATACAGTGGTGGTGTACGAGAGGTGCCCTACTTTTTTCCTTCCCCCTTCCAACGGCCCCACCCAGCGCCCTGACAGTCAGTCAGCAAGACGTGCCAGCAACACCATTGGCGGAGAGCTGCTGCGGGCTCAAACGATAGACCAATCACGTGTCCCCGGAGGCGGTCCGTAAGGCCTGCCCGCAAAGACAAGGAAGGAACTGCTTGTGTCTGTCTGGATCTGCTTTATGGGGAGTGGTTGGCCGGCTGTTTCCTCCTCGGCCATGGATCCAGCCTGCAGGTGATCCACAGGTTCATCCTGAGTCCAGCCACGGGGCCTCTGACTGTCTTACTCTCTGGACAGCTCGACACGTCTTTGATCCCGTCGATCCACTGCGGAGTCCAACACCCAGATTTGGCCTGGTCTGGTGTACAGGTCAGGCCTGGATTGCAGACTGGACTTGTGAGAAACCAGCTGGACACACCATAGATCTCTCGCCTTGTGCGTCGACCTTACGGGGCTGGATGCACCGAGGCTGCGTGCTGAGCGGTGCCGACAAAAGGACGTCGTCTCTGCCATCTTGCCACGGGGCATGCGGAGCGGCGCCGAAGGAGTACGAGCGCCATTTGGCCACGCTGCATGCTCGAGTGGGCGGCTCGAATCCGACACCATCGGCTTGTCACGAGCCGCATTCGTGCCTTCGACACCTTTCTCTTCGTCCATGAGGCACCACTAAGTACTCTGTGTCTTGTCTGCATGTGTCCAGGCCTAAGGTTTATTTCGCTGGGCTCGCTTCGAAACCCGTATCCGTAGCTCCCTAGATAAGAGCGGTTATAGATGAATGATTAAGATATCGCGAATGTTTTGCTTGTGTCGTTTCCCCGATGTTCCCCAATAAATCTGACTGATTATACGAGATTTGCCCTGAATTTATTCTGCCACGCTGAGGAACAATCCTTGATTTGTATTAAAACCAAACGGGCTAGGACTGGCAGACTTCGCTCGGTCTCTGATCAAAACCCAGTCTGTAGCCGGGGTCTATATCCCCAACTGGCAAGGCCAGGGGTACTTTGGTATCGTGATCTGAGGCGCGTGACCCGAGACCTGTGCCGAACTAGCCAGGCGTTATAAACCCTGGATCAGCACCGCCGTATCTCAAGAATATATATATATAATATGTGTGTGTGTATGTATATATTTCTCCCCCCATGAGCAAGTTCAGATGTTGAAGCTCTGGGAACAAAGGGTCCGTGTCCCTATTCCAATTGGTGCAGAAGGCTGAGTCAGGCATGTCATTGTGATGCTTACTCATTTTCTGGCACGATGCTTTGTCACAAAATGTAAAGTTTGTAGCTTCTTGCAGATGTTCGTGCACCATCACAGCCACGAAACACCATTAGCGTGTCAAAATATGACTTTTGTTCTATAATTTCTAGGCTGACCTCTCTAAAACCTTTTGGTTTTCTTTTTCTTTTCTCAATTGCTCATTTCTGATGCACCAAACCACAATAAGCATGCAGGTGAACCACTTGTGGCAGTCACGAGTAACAGTCTTGTATTCTTTTGCAGCCCTCCGATGCAGCTGCCTGAGCAAATCTTAATAAATCTGCCGTAGGCAAAAGCACATGATGCCATTTCGGATGCAAACACAATGCTAAGGCAATTATGTCATGGCACTGCTTATGCCTGGTCAAGTAAACCATGCTGATGTTTACAGACTTTCCAACTTGACACTTCGTAGCAAATGCTGTTCACCAGCAGAATGATTCTTAAGTACAACATGCCTTTCGATTAAATCCGTCGGCTAAACTACGGGTAAAACTGCTCGTTACTCTGAATATAACAGTCTTGATGTTCATACACTGAGTGTCCAGTCCACTCAACAACGGTCGAAAGATGTTATGCCCAAGGCATTGTCTGATTAGCAGTATAGTATTGTAGACTGTTTGTGACTTCCATCAGTGCATCGTCAAACCCCACACATTTTCCTGTATGGCATGCACAGATGCCTCATTTTAACTTGCTCTGCCTCATCCTTTTTCTTGTCCTGGTCCTGCTTTGTGAAAGCAGCCTCGATTAATTTGTCTGGCTCTGCGTAGCATTCATCTCTTTTGCTTGAAGCCCAGTGCAGACTCACACTGTCGTCTCAGCACATTTAAAACAGCTGGTGTATACGTTCTTATGAGCAGGTCTTCTTGTACACATCAAACACTACGTCCCACCCTCTCGTACATGGCACCATAAGAATTCCCACCTTTGGGATGATATGTCTTCTTTAGCATAGTCATCAATATCTTTGAAGTGCGTGGAGGTAGGGCTGATTAAAGTGCTGAGCATCAATGATGACTGCATCTCCCCTTGGTTCTCTCTGTCTGGGATGTTCACTTGCACTTCAAGAATTTCAGCCAGCTGTGACTTCAAATTTTTTTTAATTTAATTTTATTTTTTTCAAAATTTGGATTTTCAAATGGCCAATCGGGCAGATTTTGATCAGAAAAGCCCTGCAGAACAGAAATGCCAATTTTGATGCTTGTATCATAATTTGCACGATTTTTCTGCTATCGCTACACTATGTGTGTCATTTTGAAAGGTCTTTGCAAATCCCATCTTCACGTGATAAATCAAAATCGTTAAAAAAAAAAAAAATGGAAAGCATCTCAAAATGCAAAGCCTGTCACGTCCATTTTCTATTCAAACTAATCTTGACAAAAAACTCAAATATACAGTAAACCTTCAAATTATTGTGGGTTTCGACCAATCGTTGGCAACCTATGTGTTTCCAATTTGGGTTATCACACTTATTTTCATTTTGGGACAATCGCAGTTTTTGAGCTGAGATGAGTCCAACTGTTTTATGTCCGCATATGTATGAATACCTCCCATTCGAGCCTTTTCTTGTTTCTTGCCAACGTGATTGTCATAATCAGGACCAGCATACGGGAACGAAGCTAAGTTTTAATAATGAATCGTCATCGAATAAGAAATGACATACGGAGCTCCTTTAACACTTGATCTACAAGTTTCTAGGAGCCGCAGCACTTAATAAATTACCCAAATGTAAAACTATGGAAAGAATTAATTGTGCCTTAAAAGCTGAGAGAGGTTATGACATTGTGTGAAAAAAAAAATCGAGTTGGTTAGATACATGGCAAGAGGTGAAGGTGCGGCATATGTGGGCCACCCTTACAGAACCAATGCATCGACTGTGTGGTAAATGCGAGTCAAATATCCATGCCAGCAAAGCGCCAAAAGTGTCATTCCAATCCCGTGATCCTCATATTGAAAGGATGAAAAAGTGCTTAATATTTGGGTTCGGACTAAACTGTTAAATTTTTAAAAAGCCTTTGAGTGGCCTGGTGTATTGGAGAAACTTGTGGATTTGCCCTTTTTGAGTGGACCGGCAATGCGGGAGAAATTGGAGTTTACCAATGATTCCACGAGGAAGCCGGAACAGAGCTTATTCCAACAGCCATCAAAAGTTCTACATCCACGTATTTTTAACCTCCACCCTTTCTCTATAGCAGCATCATCTCTGATCCAAGTCTTGTTTTTAAATTATGGCAGAGTAAAGTACGAACAGGACATATTGTTACCCTCACCCAAATATTTTTTTAATTATTATTTTTTAAAAATAAATGTTTTTTGACAAAAGAAAAAAGTAAAATGTATTAATTGGTTTCTTCCATTTTCTTCGTGTTTGTTGAAAATTTGACAACCTCAAATGATAAACTAACACTGAAGCATATAACAAAACCCGGCAATCTCGTACTGCGCAGTGGTGGATGGCCTAATATTGGCTCTTTGTATTTGCTGTGATTTTGCGCTTCGACATTTGGACCCAATTATTCATTAGTCTTTTCCATGTTCTTGTAGTAAAGTTTTTGTTGAAATTTGATAACAAAAACTTGAATGGTAAAAAGGTTGTCTGGATAGACACCCAAACGCACAAACAGAAGCGATTGGCAAACCCTGTCTCCGCTGCACGGAGAAAGGGTTAAAAATCCAAACCTTCAATTTTAGTTGACTTGCTGACTAGTCTATTGTCAGAACCAACATACTTTGGATCGATCTGATTGGGGTTATATTTCAACATAATGGAGGGGGGGGGGGGGGGCGGTGGGAGGAGGGTGGATGCGGGGTTTCTAACATAACCATAGATAACATCAGTGTTAACATTCGTTTAAAAAAACAATGCACATGTATTCCTATTAGAGGCCATTATATTCTAGAGATTAACTTTTTAATCTCATGAGGATCTGTCACCACTTCATACCAAGTGAAGCGAATAGCGGGGTTAAGCAATTGGTTTCATGTCTGTCCATGCGTCTTATCAGTTTATCATTGACGAACAAGTTATTTCAATTTGATGTGATATTTTGAACATGAATAGAAAGACTGTGAGAACAAATTGTTTCCTCCTTCTGGTCTATTAGGTATCCATGTGTCCGTCTGTCCACAACATTGGCAACTATTCTCTGAAACTACACATACCGATATTGATTAACTTGACCACAACTTCATCACCGTATGTACCAAGTTTGTTCATGGCATGAAAAAAAAAAATCGGGCCAAAGGGTGTGTATGGGGTGGGGTGGGGGTTGCCTCCCAAAATAGGTATTTGCTTTCTTCTCAAAACTATACACACACATTTCAATGAAACTTGCCACAACCTTCATCATGTGTATGTACCAAGTTTGTTCACACATAAAAAAAATTGGTCTATTGGGGGTGGGGGGTTGCCCCCAAAATAGGTATTTGTTTCATCTCGATACGGTCGGGGCACCCGCCATGCTCACCAAGCTCCTTCTATGGTATCTAAGGACTCTCCACTCTTGGCTCACAGACTTCCTATCCTGTCAGTCAGTGTGTGCCCTTTAATGAAATTCTCATCACCTCTTCCTTACCTGTCCAGGCTGGAGTTCCTCAAGGCAGCGTTTCTGGGCCCTGTCTTTTTCTTGTTTTCATCAATGATCTCTCTGACTCTGGAAAAATCCTCTTTATCTCTTTGCTGATGACTTCACCCTCTGCCGACCATCTGTCATCCTCAGATGTCAGCAGCAGCTTCTTCACTCTTGTGATCGAATAAATCACAAGCTGGTCCAAATGTGGACATGTCTTCAATCCTGAACAAATCTTAACTCACAAGCCGGTGTGTTGGCTCATTGGTTAGGGTGGTGGCTTGGGATCCCAGGGTCCTGAGCTCAAGCCCCGTAGGCCGCTGAATTTAAGTACACCAGGGGGTTGCTCCAGCCTGTCATCCTTCCGGGTCGGCAAATGAGACCCCAGTTCCAGTGTGTTACTGGTAGAGGGGCACTGCCAATCACGACAACAACGCGCTTCAAGAAATTATACTAGCCCGCAGCTAAGCTGCCATACTGACGACCACCACCACCAACTCTCACTATGTCTCCTCAAAAGGACTGTCTGGAAACCCCCCCCCCGCCCCCCAATCTACTTTCTCAATCCTCGTTGAAATCTTTTCATTCAAACTTTTGGGCCTCACTATCTGCCATGATCTTTCCTGGTAAAACCACATCTCCAAGCTGCCTCCAAATGCCTGTGCGATTTGCATCCTCCGCCTTGCAATGTCCTTCTTGGCACCCCTGAGCTCCTGACCACGTTCAAAGCTTTCATACGTAGCCTGACGGAGTACTGCTCTTCCCCTCTGGCTGGTGCTCGGTACATTTTTGCTGGTACAACCCTAACAAGCCCCCCTCAAATAGGTTTTCCTATAACATTGGTCTTGTTGCATTTTGCTGATCCATTCCATGTTGACTTCTTCTCAGTATCATTATCCGACCAGGGTAAGGGCCCGCGGTATTGGCCCTTATTTTTACTCAAACAGCAAGGTGGGTGAGGGTAAGAATAAGAATATTATGTCTCCTCGTAATTGTAAAACGTAAGACTTGGTTTGTGATGATTATGAATGCTATCTGGAGGTAGGGGCGTGGTGGAGGGGTGAAGGTTAGAAAGATGCAGATGAGCTGGTTGAGGCTGCATTGCCACATAGGAGAAGGCCAAGTGGTGCGTTGCCTCACGTTTCAACCCTGGAACAGATATTTCTGAACTTGGAACAGGAAGGATGAGATTGCATCCTATTCCGAAATAATCGCTGTATCGGTGTGTTGAAGACTTGCTGGCATAGAAATCCCCTTCACTTGATTCTTCTGAGCCTGCGTTGGTATATTTTTGCAGGCATCATGTCTGCCGCTAGCCGCTTCCCAACTAATTTTTACATGACAGATGACTGAATCTCTTCTTGAATTTCTCAACACCGCCCATGCTGGTTAGAACGTGAATAGCTGTCATTGAACTGGAGCCTTCGCCCCGGTGCCTCGTGGAAACGTTGGCTAAATTCCACAATGATATCACGGTCACTTGAAGGAAAATTTTTCCTCGACCAAACATCAGTGCTTTTTCCATTTTTCAATATAAGGGATCATGGAATTGGAATGAAGATCTTGTGCTTTTGCGGAGCTCTGGCAGCAACACTTGCACGGATATTTAACTTTATTATTTTTATTTTTATGGATATACGCCAAGTTAAAATGCATTAATTTCGTGATTGCAGTCCAAGATGGGCAGCACTTTCACCTCGAGCCAACGCTATCAAACAACTGATATATTATATATATATTTTTTTTTTTTTTTTTTTGATGTCAATAACTTTTCTCTGCCTTTTGGCAAACTAATTTTGTCTATTGTTAAATTGGGTGCCGTAAAAGCAGTGCACGAGAAACAATAAAAGGTTGTAATGGGAGGTGAATGGACACGCGGATGCAAATGATGCTCCGACTCAGCTTAAAAACTGCGATTGCCAAAAATGAAATCCCGGGATAACTTAAATCGGTAAACAAATTACAAAAGATGGTCCGTGCTTGGTCCAGCGGTGATATTTGAGGGTTTACAGTATTAACATCCACTGTTATAAAAATTGTCATTACAACTTGTATGTGATTTTGAATTTGAAGAGACATGTTTTTGACAAAAAAAATTGGTGCAGTGTGGGACAATGAAAAGAAATGACTATTTCTCATTGTATTTTGGTGGCTTTCCACAAGGAAACAGCTCCTGGGGGTACAAAGACTGTCATTTTGGGCATCAAAAATATACTGATATATATATAATTTCCTTTCCCCCCCTTCCTTTTGTTTGATTCATCCTTTAACCAGTGAGGAGACTGAAACGGTATGACGACCACGATACGAGAGGTTGTGCAGGAGGCCGAGTCGGAATCGATGCGCAATCATATCATCACTGAAGAACGTTTTGCTTACCATCATATGATGCGCATCGGCTGTAGACATTAGGAAACTGAAACCGAACACGGAGCAAGCACGTCGGAATCCAACGGCGCGTTTTGTCGCGACTCCAACGCGCTCAACAAGAGTCATGAAGCTTCATAATGACCACGCCAGATCAGAAAAGTCATCTCGGAACCCAATTTTATTGAGCCTTTGACACCGCCACCACTTTAAATGATGATGTACTTGACCTAGACCCTTGGGCTTAAAATATGGCAAGGTGCCACCTCTGAACTTGCTCCTGCTGGTCCTAAAACCAAAACGGCTTCTCATTTACAATATAGATTTTGATACAAACGGGTAGAGGATCTTGGAATAGCTCCAATAGTTCCACAAGCAGTGTTGCTCTTGAACCAAAAAATGGACAGCCTTTGTACCAGTCAATGGTCAGCGCTATGCGCACTCGGCCATCTTGCCCGATGGCCGTGGTCACATTGACTTGTGATTTTAAAGGTGGACACGGTTCATTACTATTTCCATTGGGGTTAATTTTTATTCCTAGAATACTTTTTGTTGTTTGTTGGAAAGAGGGTTACTTGTATTGTCGTGTTGCTTGGGTTTGAACTGTAGCATCTTTTGTCTGCTTTTATAAAAAGTGAAGTAAAGTTGGACAATGATGGTTTATTTCTAATGAGCCAATGTTGAAAATGTTTGGTTTTAATTGCTAGTTAATAAACTTTTTTGGGTTTGAACCCTGTGTACCAAATGTGCCTGTGAATGAATGCTGTGAGCCCACAGTCCAGACTACAGCACCGGTGTGTGCTGCCAAGGCCGAAACTTGTGTGTATACTCACGTGGCGGTCGAGAATGTAACCCTGGAATGCGAGGCAGTTGGTCAGTATGCAGGCAAGGTTGAATGTGTGGAATGTGAACACATAACCTTGGAATGTGTTTAGCCTGCTTTGTGTGGGAGTCCTGAGCGTGGAATGAGTGGTGATGAAGGAAATAGGTTAGAGGTGCAAGGGGAAATAGAAATGCCACCAGGACAGAACTTGACACAGGGGATGGAAACC
>CM068954.1:103922610-103932678 GCA_035128595.1 Eptatretus atami
GGATGGGGACCTCCGAATGACCATTCTGAAGTTTTCCAATTGGTGCATTAAGTAGGGGGCGCTGCTTGAATTACATGTGCCCTTCCCCCAAAGTCAGTTTAAATTACATTTTTGAGTACATCGATCAAACTGGTGCCAAAAGTTTCATTTTGGAACTGTGATTACAGATGTGCCATTCTTAAGTGACGAATTTGGTGCAAAACGCATTTAATAACGGCCTAAAAGGGGCGCTACTTTCACATTAATGAAACTTTGTGGAAATATTCCTTTGACCTTCCTGATGAAGGATCAGTAGTTCTTAAGTGACCCTTTTGGTGCAAAACCCATTTAAGAAGCCACGATGTATGGAGCTAAGGAAAGTGCAAACACCAGCCTGAATGAGTGTTCGTACGAGAAGTTCATGAAGACATACAGACCAAAGGGATATGGGAAAAACCTACTAGCCAATCTGAGGGGCATGGATGCAAGTGGACTACCACCTTGCAAATTTGAGCTCAATACTCACATTAAGCATGCTTCCTTTGTTGCCAACATGTGGGCAAGAGCAGATCAAAATCATAGAGAGCAGCATCCCACTGAAGAAAATGGCTGGCAGTTGGTTGATGACCATGACAAACCGGTTTGGTTTGAAGGGGAGAAACTTCCCGAAAGCCTTATCCCAGAGACAGAGGAATTAGAAGCAATGGACAAGGAAAAGGAGGATGACATGGAAATTGCATCTTCAGATGAAGATGACAGTTCTGACGAGGATGACTAGAATCTTGTAACAGACAGGCAGGCTGAAACCATAATTATACCAACACTAATAAATACTAATGAACTCATGATTACAGACATATTCACAGTATAGGAATAGAACTTTTGCCTAAGAGTATTGTGTGACTCAACAGCAGTTTTGATGCTTTGTCTTGTAAGTTTTAGCGATAGATTGATATCATTTTAAAATTTAGCATGATATGGATATGGATATCAAAAGGTAGTCAGAGTTGGCACATGACAAAAGTTTGGTTTCCAAAGAGCATAACCACTTGAACATAGGCACGTTAGTGTCCTGTTGCAACATATAATTAAATACAAATGTTTTACAACAATAGCTACTTAGTGGATGCCCTCTTTCAAAAAGGGTGAAACATTAGACTAGAAAAACTGTTTAATTTTTCATGATTCATGATGCTTGTTCCATGTGCACTGAATGTGTTGGAAAAATGCCAAGTCCAATTATTGCTTTTACTGATCACTGATGCTCCTTTTATGTATCGATGGCAGATCTAAATGTCACACTTGATTTTATCATCGAAATATACATAGTTGATAGAAAAGTTAAATTGATCGTTTCTTTGTTCTTCTAATCCATCAGTCAAATTTTAAGGCATTCTCTATGTTTTAAATCTTTCACGTCTTAAAAGTATACATGTTCTTATCATGTTACCAGAGAACATAAATAGGATTTATTTATAATTTTTATATATTTTTTTATTTTTTATATTTTTATTTATTTATAATATTTATAATAACCATAATTTACCATAATTTTCTTTAAATTCAGAATGTAATGCAAAATTTATTTTGTACCAATTTATATATTTTTATTTATTTATAATTTATAATATCCATAATTTACCATAATTTTCTTTAAATTCAGAATGTAATGCAAAATTTGATATCTGATAGAATCTTACACATTTTACTGGTATAATTACAAGGAACAATATAAATATTTTCCTTCATTAAGGGTGCTGTATAATGTTATCTTTAAGAAAATTCATAAATAATTTGTTGTAAAACTCTGTGCTCTCATCACTACACAATTTTTTTGAGGTTTTCTCTTGCTTTTATTAAATATCTGTTGGAAGGCTAACATAAGAGTATTACCTGTTTTGTTTTTCAAAGGGACAACCCACGCATATGTACTCCTCAAATCAATAACGGTTAAAGCATACTTGTACCCCTTATCATAATTGAGTTCAATTAAATCAGCGGTCCAGATATAATCAACTTCTTTGGAATAAACCTTCCTTCTTTTATACTTTGTGATTATTGCTTTATGTAATTCATCAGCTAATTGCTCTTCAATCTTAATGACAGCATCTGAGCTTAATAGTTTTTTTGATAACCCAGTACAAGTCTCAAATTTAGCATGTTTCATCTTCTTCATGATGAACCTTACAACTTTCTCTCAAGGGTTGTGATTTTTATCAGACAAATTGCACTAAACATGTTCTCGATCCGCTTTGCTGTTTTTTTTCAACCAGGTCGTGCTAGTTCCCATGAAATCAATTAATTGTGGTTTCATACACACTTCATCAACCCTATTTTAGAGGTTTAGGACCAAGGTTTGAGGATTGTTGGCCTCATCGTAATCTTTTAATCCAAGTTTTGTTCCTGGAACCACAGAAAGAATACCCTGGTAGATGTAATTCCCTCTGGTATTGCCAGTTGTTGAATTTACTCCCGATAGAAAACTTATGTATATTCGTCCCCCACATTTTGTTTTGGAGATGAATTCAATCTTTTTAGAGCACACCAAGACATATGCCCTTTTTGGTATAACCCTATATTTTTATAGCGCTGGCGACATCGGCTGTTATATAATTGGCTAATTCCGTCCTGTGTCTTCTGTCACCGTCTTCTTGTCACACTTATGGCGCGTACGTGCCTTTGATATGAGGTGCTTATAAATTAAGAAATTTGTCCAACGTCACAAACTCTTCCCATCTGCATGCTTAATTCATCCGTGTCTACATTTAAATTTTTATAACTGAAATTGTTTCATCATTCTTAACCTCGACTTTTACTGCCCCCAGCCGTGCGATATCGAAGTATTCGCTTCTTGTTACTTTTAACATAAGAGATATTTTTAGTATTGGTTTTCTTTTTACATTTGAGACAATAATTCATTTATTTATGAGAAAAATTCCAAAAGAGTGCGAAAACCTTTTTAGTCTCCAACATATATATTTGAATCTTATTTTTTACAATATAAAGAATCCTTAGAAATGCCTTCACTCTCTCCTGATGTATTGGTTGTAATTGGACTTTTGGTAAAGTTTTACATTTTTAGCTCGCCTGTTCGAAGAACAGAGAGCTATAGCGATACCCCGCGGTGAGCGTCAGCATCAGCATAGCGTGAAAATGTTTAAAAGTCTTTGCGTGCAAGTTATTTAGAAGCTTGTCATTCATTTAATAGGTGTACTAGGATGCTGATATTTGGCATGGAGGTTCCTTTGGGTATATTATGTGATGTAGTGAAGTCTGAAATTAAAAAAATAATTCAAAATGTTAAATTTTGCCCTGTTTTTGAACTTAACTTTTTGTAGCACATCAACGTTAAAGTTTTTCCTTTCTAATGTTTTTATCTACCACACTATTTTTTTACTGATTACAAATACCAAATACATATAAATATGCTTAAAATTATTTGGATCAGACTTCACTGCAATCTTTATTAAAAAAATATTATTAGACTAGTCTTTTAAAAACGATAAATGTTATAAACAAGTGAGCAATTGGTGCTTTGACACACTCTCGCCTTCAAAATAAATGTAGAGAGGTGCAGGCATTTCTAAGGATTCTTTTATGTAAAAAAATAAGATTCAAATATATAATGTTGGAGACTAAAAGGTTTCGCACTCTTTTGGATTTTTCTCATAAATAAATGAAATATTGTTCAAATGTAAAAGAAAACCAATACTTAAAAAATTCTTTCTTTATGTGTTAAAAGGTAACAAGAGCGAATACTTCGGATATCGCACGAGCTGGGGGCCAGTAAAAGTCGAGGTTAAAATGATGAAAAACAATTTCAGTTATAAAATTTAAATGTAGACACTTGTGATTTAGCATGCATGATGCGGAAGAGTTCCGTTGTGACGTTGGCAAAATTTCTATTTTATTAGCCCTCAGATCAAAGGACGTACGCGGCCATTAAGCTGGTGACAGGAAGAACGTGACAGAAGACACAGGACGGGAAGTAGCCAATTAATATTAACAGCTGCGGTCGCCCCGCTATAAAATAATAGGGCTTATACAAAAAGGGATATTTTGGTGTGGCTCTAAAAAGATTTAAATTCATCTCCAAACAAAAATGTGGGGGAGATATACAAAGTTTTTATCGGGCGAGTAAATTTACAACAACTGCGAATTACCAGGGGGAATTAATCTACCAGCGTTATTCTTTCTGTGGTCCAGGAACAAACTTGGATAAAAGATTAGATGAGGCCAACAATCCTAATACCTTGTCTTAAAACCTCTAATAGGGTGATGAAGTGTGTATAAACACAATATTGATTATGGAAATAGTATGACGTTTGAAAAAAAAACACAAAGCGGATCGAGAAAATGTTGTGCAATTTGTCTGATAAAAAATCAAACCTTGAGAGAAAAAGTGTTAGGTTTCATCATGAGAAGATGAAAAGCATGCCTAAATTGCAGGACTTGGGACTTGGTTATCAAAAAAACTATTAGCTCAGATGCTTGTCATTAAGATTAAGAGCAATTAACTGATGGAATTACATAAAGCAATAATCACAAAGTATAAAAGAAGGAAGGTTTATTCCAAAGAAGTTGTTATATCTTTGGACGCTGATTTAATTGAAACTCAATTATGATAAGGGTACAAGTATGCTTTACCGTATTATTGAGGAGTACATTATGCGTGGGTTGTCCCTTTGAAAAACAAAAAATGGTAATACTCTTATGTTAGCCTTCCAACAGATATTTAATAAAAGCAAGATGAAAAACCTCAAAAAAAATTGTGTAGTGATGAGAGCACAGGAGTTTTACAACAAATGTATTTAGAATTTCTTTAAAAGATAACATTTATTACAGCACCCTTACATGAAGGAAAATATTATATTGTTCCTTGTAATTATACCAGTAAAAATGTGTAAGATTCTATCCAGATAATCAAATTTTGCATTAACATTCTGAATTTAAAGAAAAATTATGGTAAATTATGTATTATAAATTATAAATATTTATAAATAATAAAAATATAAAAATTGGTACAAAATAATTTTGCCATTACATTCTGAATTTAAAGAAAATTATGGTCAAATATGGTTATTATAAATTATAAATATTAATAAATAAATTAAAAATACTAAAAAATAAAAAAATTATAAAAATTATAAATAAATCCTATTATGTTCTCTGGTAACATTGATAAGAACATGTATACTTTTAAAAAACGTTGAAAGATTATAAAACATAGAGAGTGCCTTAAAATTTGACTCTGATGGAATTAGAAGAACAAAGAAACGCATCAATTTAACTTTTCTATCAACTATGTTTATATTTTTCGATGATAAAATCAAGTGTGAACCATTTAGATCTGCCATCGATAACATAAAAGGAGCCTTCAGTGAATCAGTTAAAAGCAATAATTGGACTTGGCATTTTCCCAAACACATTCAGGCAACATGGAACAAGCATCATGAATCATGAAAAATTAAAAAACAAGTTTTCTAGTCTAATGTTTCACCCTTTTTTGAAAGAGGCATCCACTAAGTAAGCTATGTTGTAAAAACATTTGTATTTATTATATGTTGCAACAGCGACCTAACGTGCCTATGTTTCAAGTGGTCTATGCTCTTTGGAAACCAAACTTTTGTCATGTGCCAACTCTGACTACCTTTGATATCCATATCCATATCATGCTAAATTTAAAATTGATATCAATCTTTATCGCTAAAAACTTAAAGACAAAAGCATTCCAAAACTGCTGTTGGTCACACAATACTCTTGCGCAAAAGTTCTATTCCTATACTGTGAATATGTCTGTAATCATGAGTTCATTAGTATTTATTAGTTTGTCTATAATTATGGTTTCAGCCTGCCTGTCTGTTTACAAGATTCTAGTCATCCTCGTCAGAAACGTTCATTTTCATCTGAAGATGCAATTCCATGTCATCCTCCTTTTCCTGTCCATTGCTTTCTAATTTCTCTGTCTCTGGATAAGGCTTTCGGGGAAGTTTTCCCTTCAAACCAAACCGGTTGTTCATGTCATCAACCAACTGCCAAGCCATTTCTTCAGTGGATGCTGCCCTCTCTATGATTTTGCATTGCTCTTGCCCACATGTTTAAGGCAACAAAGGAAGCCATGCTTTAATGTGAGTATTGAGCTCAACATTTTTGCAAGGGTGGTAGTCCACTTGCAATCCATCCCCTCAGATTGGCTAGTAGGTTTTTCCCATATCCCTTTTGGTCTGTATGTTCTTCATGAACTTCTCGTACCAACCACTCATTCAGGCTGGTGGTTTGCACTTTCCTTAGGTCCATACATCATGGTTCTTAAATGGGTTTTGCACCAAAAGGGTCACTAAGAACTACTATCCTTCATTCAGGGAAGGTCAAAGGAATATTTCCACAAAGTTTCATTAATGTGAAATTGCGCCCCTTTAGATGCCGTTATTAAATGCGTTTTTGCACCAAATTCGTCACTTAAGAATTGGCACATCTGTAATCAAGTTCCAAAATGAAACTTTTGGCACCAGTTTGATCGCATGTACTCAAAAATGTAATTTAAATGACTTTGGGGAAGGGCACATGTAATTCAAGCAGCGCCCCCTACTTAAATGCCCACAATTGCGAAAACTTCAGAATGGTCATTCGGAGGTCCCCATCCCACCATCTTGATGAGTTAGCTCTCAACCTTTTGTAACTCGAGATGTAATACCAAATCTGTTACTCCAGATTAGTACATAGCGTTGCAATTTAAAAAATGTATTGATTGGGCCCAATATGTTACTTTCCTGGATCAGGCATTACGTTGGCTGGAGCGTAGCCGCCCCACCGATTACCCTTCTTGCTTTTTATACATGAAATTGCCCAAAGCAAGCAATGAACGAAACACGGTCACCTGTGTCGTTTTGTTTCTTCATTTGGTTCTGGTATCGGCTCGAGCGTGTTAAAGCAACATAATTTTTAATCTCGGGTTTGTTGTCCTAATTGTCTTTGATAGTTTCAAGTTCCACAAAAGAATCGCGAAAAGAAATTGCTTTTACTTTATTTTTGCCAATTGACCCAACACAATGCGTTAGATAGCTTCTTCTTTTTCAGAAGGTGTTGGAGACATTAATTATAAAGACTGGATGCAGGAACATTTAAACAAATACAACTTTAATTAAAGGTAGTCAGCATGGGTTTACCAAGGTAGTTCCTGTTTAACAAAATCTTTTAGAGGTTCTATGAAAGCAATGTGATTGGGTTGACGAGGTAAGGCAGTGGACATAGTTTATTATCTCGACTTTAAGAAGGCATTGGATAAGAAAACCACATTCGGAGCGTGTTAGCCAAAAGTTGAGGACTTGTGGAGTGGTGGTCAGGTAAGATAATTGGCATTGCAAACTGGCTTCGTGCATAGGAAGCAAAGAGTGGCTGTGAATGGAAGGATGTCTTGCTAGGAGGATAAATAGCGGGATAACCTCAGGGATCAGTACTCGGACCATTTACTATTCATTATTTACCATCAACGATTTGGATAATGGGGTAAAGAGTAAGCGTTCAAATTTGCGGATGACACAAAGCTTTCAGGTAAGGTTGGATAGCAGAGGGACGGTGGTGAGAGATACAGAGAGTATTGATACTTGTATGGAGGGCAAAAGATTGGCAAATGGAATTTAACCTGAGCAAAGTGTAAGGTGTTGGGGATGGAAAGGAGAATGAAATAGAGATTACAGGATGCCCAAGTGGTAATTTTGGAGCGTGTCACATAGGAGAAGGATCTGCGGGTGTGCGTTAATCGATATGGGAGGTAAGCAGACAGCACATTTACCAGGCAGCTGTAGGTAAAGCAAATAGGGTGTTTAGTTGTTATAAGGAGGGGGAGGGGATCAATTATAAATCAAGAGGTGGTGTTTAACATGTACAGGTATTTAGTGCAGCGCCACATCTAGCGGAATATTGTGTGGTTTGGTCACACAGTTTCGGAAGGACATTTAGATGCCATAGAGAAGGTTCAGCGTAGGGCTACTAATTATTTCCGGGCCTACTAGACTCAAGCCTATGAGGAGCGGCTGAAAGAGACAGGCTTATACACTAGAAAGAGGTGGTTCGAGGAGCATAGATAGACGATGTTTCAAGATAATGAAAGGTATCGATAAAATAAAGTGAAGATGAAATTATTCACCAGAGTAGACAGTGACAGAAACCAGGGGCCAATCACCTGTGCAGAGTAAGAAGCAGGAGAGTTAGATGGTAGTAAGTTCAGCGGGACTTTCACTCAATGAGTAGTTAGAGCATGAATGGTTCTCCCTGGAAAGGTACGTGGCAACAGAAAAGTAGATAAGTTTAAATTAGAATTAGATTAGATAGATTACCTGGAAGTTATTGGAGATAGCAGCGAGGGGTATGGGGATGTTTAAGACTTTTTAGTAGTTTGAGTAATTGATGGGTGATTGTGCTACAGAGGCTGTTGTGGGGTCTTTGAAGGGGGGGGGGTTGTGTGGTTGATGTTGTGTTTATTAACCCCAAGCCCATAGGCCCTCTCGCAGGGAAGAAAGAAAAATAAAATTAAAAGTAAAAAATTACAACAAAAACACTACAAAAAAAATTTCTCATCATCTAAAATGATCTTGCGTTTCACACAGGCATGATGCTGAATGGCGTCCACCTGTGTTGGATTTCTTGGTCCTCATCATTTTGCGTTCTTTGGTATCGGCTCGAGCGTACGGGTTGAATTCAAACAAATATTTTATCTCCCAAAATGTTCATTGGATGGTGGGGTCACTCAAGCCAATTCTGGCTCTTGTTAAAGTCTTTGAATCAAAAAGTATTTTAATTTGATGCATTTATGCGTTTATTTCTTCAAGATTTGTTGATAATTTTCCACATCTTTATGGTTTCACTTATATACCAAGACTGATTTTTCCACACCTCAGCTTGAATTTTTACTCAGTTTCTATAAAAGCCCGATTTTATTAAGATGTATTTATTGCTAAAAAGAATAAGAAAAAAGATGGTTAGAAATGGCTAGGCAGGGTTGAGGATGATGGGTTTCATCTTGCTTGCAAAATAATGCTTTAATTTTAGAATGCAGATGGATATTTAAAGCGGATGAGGTACATGGGGTGTGATGTATGTGAGTGAGGAAAGAACCTCCCCATCCACCTCACTTCAGTAGGAAGGGAAATGTTCATTGGGATTACATTTAAGATTTTAGGGCTGATGCACAAGCACACATATTGATATGTGATTTATACATTTTATACACAACTCGAAGAGGTGATGCTGTGAGACCCAGGAAGGCTCCATTCCACATACGGAGATAACCAGACACACACACACAAACAAAAAACTTTGTGGATTAAACCCACAGCTGCCAATATGCCAAACACAGTTGTCAATTGCATACATGGGCAAGTTGGCAGGTGATGAAAACGGCTGGTAGGAATCTAAAGTGGCGCGTTTTTATTTTATTTATACCAAACGTGGAAAAACGTGTATTTTGAGATGTCATGACAAAATAAAATCAGAATACCAAGTAGTCGTTTATTGATGAGCGTTGTCCTTACAGGTGTTAGAACTTCATATCAAATGTTTACTTACCGTCAGAGTAAAAGTATAGAATCATCTTAAACGGAAGCGTCGGGTATGCTGCTGCTGTGCCGCCTCTGCCAGTCCACTGTACTCATTTTTGCCGACCTCAAAGGATGACAGGTGAGTCACCCCACCTGGTGTTAATTTCAGCAGGTAACAGGGCCTCAAACTCAAGACCCGTAAGATCCTAAAACCAGCCACCCGAACCACCAAAAACCAACAAAACAGCGCTTACAAAATGTGCTGAACTACTGCTAAACAGAAGGGCCAAATTCGTGGCTCATCCATCTGCCATTCTTATCAATGATACAAGCCTGGGATGTCGCTGAACGGTTTCAGGTGGCTGGCTAAGGATCTTGACTCTCGGAGTTCGACCCGTCGTTCTGTTGAAATAAACATCAGGTTGGGTTGACTCAGCCAGTCATCCTTCCAACATCAGAAATTGAGCACCAGCTTATCTCATACAATCAGCGGCCACCAATCACGCTTCCAGAAAAATGATGCAACCACCAAAGCAGAGCGCGCTATTCTCTC
>CM068954.1:103963035-103973847 GCA_035128595.1 Eptatretus atami
ACTAATGGTCTATCTTGTTTATTTGTTGAAAGGGAAGCTGCAACATTCGACTGAGGCTCAACGTCATTGACTGAGTTGGTGATATTGATATTAGGGCAAGGATCGTCACCAACAGAATCATTAGTGTTGAGGAGAGGATCGTTATGAGCACATTTAGTGACATTGGAGGCAAAGTTGTTATGAACAGTGTCAGTGATGCTGGCGGGGGGATCGTTACCACCAGAGTCATTAACATTGGGGGGAGGATAATCATTTTGGGTGAAAGTGAAAGTATCAGTCTGAAGATCATATTTAGGAGCATTGAGGGAAGGTTGTTTCTGACTGAGCGGACAGAACTGTTTCATATGTCCAATCGCTCCACAACCAAAACACTTTAGGCGAGAGAGATACCTCATTCTCCCAACTGGGTTTTCTGATCACCATGTTGTTGTTATGCGGTTTCAATTGCCACTAGTTAAGAGGGGAGCCCTTATTGGATAGTTTTAAACCAGCACTTCTTCAAAATGATTTATTTGTTACTTCCTTTAAAACCTTTTGGGCACATTACATCACGATCGATCAGAAGTTCTCCTTGTCAACGTCAGTGTGGACAATACTAAAGTTCAAATTGGAGTTTTCTGTCAAAACTTCTCAGACACAGACTCTGAATCGTGACATTGACATAGAATTAGTGAAGACACAAATTCTAAACTTGCAAAAATACAGTGTCCTCCTCTAATGACAATAGACAGCAGCAAATGTTGCATGAAAGAAAGCTCTTCTGAACGAGTTATTGGTCCGAGAAGGCAAAAGGTGCACTCCTTCGAATGAGAATGATTCACCTACACAACAAACACTCCCAGTAGTTTCTTCTTCAAGTTGAAACAACTTCCAAAAATCGAGAAACAATATATCCTTGTTTCTGGCTGATGGAAAGACGCTGACTGATCCGAGTGATATTAAACTCACTGTTAAAAATTATTTTTCAAACCTCTATTATGCAAGCGTACTTCCCTTAAAACGCACACACATTTTTACTACTTCCTTACCTGCACTTACTGATAACGACAGAAACATTGACTGTTGAGGTGAAATAACCTTGATGAAACTTACAAGTTTTTAAAACCTAGCCCACTGCAAAGCACCTGGGTAGACGAGGAGTTCGCCACAGCTGCGAACTCCTGCACTAAAATTCTACACGCGCTTTTCCTGGACCTCTGGGACCCATGTCTATTAACAGTCTTTCAAGAAAGCATACAAGCTGGTGAACTTCCTTTGAGCTGCAGACGTGCTATCCTTCACTAATCCCAAAAAGGTGACCTTCACTTGTTGAGAACTGGCCCCATTCTCTTCTACTTCTGCTGATTAAAAATCCTGTCCAATATACTTCGCCATCGTTTAAAGTTATAATAGGACACATTGTAACTCCTGACCAGTCTATTGCATTCCTGGTCGATCAATACTTTAACAATATATTTTCTGTTTCGTGATTTGATTCGATTTGCCATTGTCAGAACGTCAATACTGGGCTGATTTTTCTCGATCAAGAAAAGCTTCGATAACGTTGACCATTCATATTTATTTGAAGTTTTAAAGGGTTTGGGTTTGGATCTTTCTTTTTTCCTGCATTAAGTTGCTGTATCAAAAATCCAGTCTACTAAACATTAATAACAGTTTGGTGTTCACCTTTTCCAGTTCAGCGAGGAATTAGACAGGTTGCCCTCTTTCTGGGTACCTGTACTCCCTTTTTCATTGAACCCTTGGCTCATTCATTTACGCCACAAGCTCCTCTGGTTTTTTCATTGTACCTTCAGTTAAGGTCTTGCATATGCTGGACGATCTGTGTGTATTGTCAATACTCATCTGATATTGCTGCTCTTACAAATGCTATACAAAATTTAATCTTGCATCTTCTGCTTACTGTTAACTGGAGAAAGAGTAGAGGCTTGTGCCTTGGTCCTTCAGAGTTATTTATTCACCTCCGCTGCCTAAAATGCCTTGCAGTGGAGGCATGATGGTGTAAACATCTGGGTGTTTCCTTCGGAACGTGACTTTCTCTTAAAAAATTGGGATCAGATGGTGGATCAATTCTCAGCACACCTTAATTGCTGGAAAAGTTTATCCAGCTTACTGTCTTACAGAGGTAGAGTGCTAATTAATTCAATAATTTAGCTGCTTCCAAACTCTGGCATCGGATGATTGCTTACAACCCCCAAATCACTAATCCTGAATTCTGCAACGAATCCTTGTTAACTTTTTCTGGAAGGTATGCACCGGCTCCGAGCAGGATCTTCTGAGTGTCCCGCCTAGAAAAAGGCGGTCAAGGACTCGTGGATATCACCAGCAAAATACTGTCCTTTTCGACTGACTACCTTGCGTCAACTTCTATATCAAGGAGGTCCTGTCCTGGCGGCCGTGGCTTCCTGTTGTGCTCCTGCAAGCTGGTAACTCAAGTGTGGACTTGAACTTGTTCTACTTGATCTGCAGCGAGTTGACACCCTCTTACTGCCCTCCTTCTATCAAAGTCTCTAAATGCCAGTCAATGCCTCCTTCCAGTACGAAACAAGGATTCGTATAAATTTAGTAAATTTCATGCGTGAACCTGTTTTTTACAACAGCCTCTTTCAACATGACTTTCAAAGCAGGTCCCTCATTCAATCCTTCATTGAATCTGGCTCTTCCTTGTGGAAGACTTTGTCAATCATACAATTCTGAATGGCAGACTCCAACCAGATATTGGAAGCTTGCAATGTTAAATCAACACAATAATGGACTAATTCTACGTTCAATTGTTTAAAGTTTTCAACTTTTTAATTTTATCGTGGCCTCCATCACATGATGTTCAGGTGAAGTGCAACGCAACCTGACTTCCCTGATTTCGTTTTTTCAACGCTCCTTCCATCAGCCTCTAAAACATGTACAAAGACTGCTATGTATGTGCAATGTCTCAATGTTATTACCTCGTGCCAACCCCAATATGCCTGATTACCCACTGGAAAGAGCTTCTGCCTGCAGGGGTTCCATCATCTCCCACCTGGTCTTCCATGTACACGTCACCTGTATCAAACGTGCCGGAGACATACAGTGGAGAACTTCGCAACCTATTCCTTGACTTCAAACGTATTTCTCAAAAGATTGAACTTGTTTCGTCCGATGAATGTCCTTTTTGCCATCAATCCGAGGATGTTTTCCATGCTTATGTTGGTTGCAAAAGGTTTGATCCCACTGTTTAAACTCTTGAAACTTTTTTTCCCAAAGATTAGGCTTTTGCTTTTCATATCCATATTTTATTTTCTGATACCGGTATCTCACAAGAATGTCGGAATTGAAAGTTGCTAATTTCCTGCTCGCTGAGAGCGAAACTCGCGAATATAAGTCACTCGAGAGGATGATTTCTGGTGTTAATTCTCAGGAATGCAGCGAGCTCTGCTTGCCTTTAAAGGCTCTGGTGTGTGCCCGTCTAAAAATGGAATTCCGTTTTTACCGAGAGAAGTTCGCAAGAACTTAATGAGCTTCATTGATAAATGGTGTAAATTGAAGTATTGTGCAGGGTGAAGGAGAAAAATTTAATTCTTTTGTATTTAATTTAACATCTTAAGTATTCCTCTGCCTGATTCACGTTTTGATTGAATCTGCACAATGTTGCATCACTTGTTTTTTTTGTCATTTTGTAATAAAAGGACATAAAGAGTCTAAGTCTCTTTCTCCTCTCTCTTCTCTCTCTCTCTCTCTCTCTGCTCTTCTCGTCTCTCTCTCTCTCTCTCTCGCCCCCTGCTGGTCGTTTGTTTTCTGGCGTGGTGTCATGGCCGCCGTGGGCTGCTGCTCTGTGTTTGGTGAGTTTCAGTGTCGTTTCGTCCCTCCCTCCCCCTCCTCCCCCCTTTTCCTTCCTTTGTGTTCTGTGTGTTTTATTCGTGTGTTTTTATCCTCTGTTATCGTTGAGAGAGAGAGAGGAGAGCTGGCCCTCCCTTTGGCACGGCCTACCGTTTAGGTTAAGGATAGATTTTGCTTGAGTTTTTGCTCTCTGCTTAAACCTGTTTTATTTAATATTTTGTTATCTTCTTTTAAGTTCGTTTTTTGTTAACTCCTCTTTCCCAAATCAGAGGAAGTTGGATTGCCTGTTGACTTCTTTTCCCGAGGTAGGGAGAGGTTGGGCCCCGTGTACTAAAACATGGCGGCTGCTCGTTCACAGCAATATGCTGCATTCGAGCATTTATCACGTAAACACGGTATAGCTTGCTCTCCACCGGAAGGTGTTACGGTGGAAGGATTGTCATGGCAATCGGGAACATAATCGGTTTGAAAAGGTACGTGCTGCTTCACGTATGAATAAGCGTGTGATCATTTTTGTATCTGATGAAGCGTTCGTTGCTCAAATTGTTGAACAAGGCTTGGCCCTTGACTCTGGACATTTGTAATGCATACCCCCTTGACTTTGTGCACAAAGGTAGTAATTAGTAATCTCCCACCGTTCTAAAGAATGACTTAATACTTTCAGCCTTGCAGCGCTATGGTGATTGTGTCTCTCCATTAATAATGCTCCCTGTCGGCTTTAAAGACAAACGGGTAAGCCATGTCATGAGCTTCCGCAGACAAGTATTATGGTACTAAAAAGAATATGCTTCACTAACGTTATATGAAGTTCACTTCAAATGGTCATAACTATCAAGTATATGTTCTACCGATACCCTAAAGTGTTTTGGTTGTGGAGCGATTGGACATATGAAACAGTTCTGTCCACTCAGTCAGAAACAACCTCCCCTCAATGCTCCTAGTAATGATTTTCAGACTAATACTATCACTTCACCGAAATGATTATCCTCCCCCAATGTTACTGACTCCGTCGGTAACGATCCCCCCCCAGCATTACTGACACTGCTCGTAAGGTCTCTGCCTCCAATGTCACTGACTGTGCTCATAACGATCCTTTCCAACGCTACTGATTCTGTTGGTGACGATCCTTGCCTTCATATATATCACCAACTCGTAAATAACGTTGAGCTTCAGTCGAATGTTGCAGCTCCCTTTCAACAAATAACAAGATAGGTTTAGTAATTGAACGAGTTGACACAAGCATTTGTAAGAACAGATGGACACCACCAAGAGGGGTTCGTTACTGTTTCTAAAGTTAAAAAACGCAAGTCTGTTGTCAGAAACGTATCACCCTCCGGAAACGACCAACCAACACGAGCATAAATGGCACTGAAATCTCACTTTCCAACCAATTTGCCTTGTTAGAAGAAGAGGAAAAATCGGATGTTTTACTCAATAATAATATTAATGATGATGGAGTAGATACCAAATCATTAATATCGAAAGACTGTATTCCTGACCCCTAGAATGTACCGCTTCACAAAAGGGGCTCTCCCCATAAGTAGAGCAGTGTTACGAAAGTTGATAATGCTAAAACACTACCCGAACTGACAAAACTGGTACTCCCACCGTGCCTGACGAATCTGAGGTCCCCGGTCAAATTGATGAACCCCATGTACAGTTACCCCAGTCAAAATCAACACACCGGATGTACAGATTGATTGTAATTTGGAGCAGCGCGCCTGTGACATCTAATCAAGTCCTGCTGAAGAAAGCAGGGTATTGTCGCAGATAGTATGGGGATATGAGTCTGACGGACATCTTCTTCTGTTCCGTTCAAGTGATGGCGGTAGCGATACTTCTTCTCTAAAGCTCGAAGACGCTTCTTCAATTTCCCCAGATACTATTCACACCTTCTTGCACAAAAGTTTTCGAAAAAAGAATGTCAAATTAAGACAATTTTCCAGTTCTAGAAGACTTTATTCAAGTGACCCGAATAATGATTTCCAGACCTGATCGATACAATCTTACTGACCCTCAACGTCATCGTTTGAGGAAATTTTTAAGTCGGCTCGAAACGAACTCAAAAATAATGGTTGATGCTGTCTCCGATGACCTCTGTCCTTTCCCTCTTCATACTTCGATGAAAATTCCATTGCAAGCTTAAATACAATGGTGGTCGTAATTCTCTCCGTAAAGTGCAAGTTAAACAACTAATCGAGTGCAACAAGTTTGATATCTTATTACTACAAGAAACTCATTCCACTGACTCTTCTTCAGCTGAATGGGAATTATTTCTTAAAGGACATTGGTTCTTTAGCAGTCTTTCAAGTCCGATTGCGGATAGCCATCTACTTTCAGCAAACTCTTCCTTTAACTTTAGTCTCCTTCAAGAAATTGTAAAAGGACATTTAGCTTCCCTGACCTTTTCCATTCGTCAGCAGCTTTCACCATTGTCAATCTATATGCTCCTAGCACAAATCCTGAAAGATCTTCTTTTTTGATTGTCTTAAATCATTTCTTGCTAATATCCCCCCCGACACTTTCTATGTCTCGGAGGTGATTTTAATTGTACACTAAACCCCCTCTTGATAGGAATGGTGCTGAGCCACATGCAGCCAGTACGAGAGCTCTTGCTCGCTCCATTTCAAAATTCAAGTTGACTGACATTTGGCGACTGCAACATCCGACGCAACAACAATTTACTGTGTGTAGCTGTTCTAACAAGAGTGTCTTTAGCTCGACTTGATAAATTCTATGTTTCCAATATTTTCTTAACCTTGTCTTAAACACTCAATTCTCCCATCTGGGTTTTTCTGATCACCATGTTGTTGTTATGCGGTTTCAATTGCCACTAGTTAAGGGGGGAGCCCTTATTGGAAGTTTAACACAGCACTTCTTCAAAATGATTTATTTGTACTTCTTTAAAACCTTTGGCACATTACATCACGATCATCGAGAGTTTCTCTTGTCACGTCAGTGGTGGGACAATACCAAAGTTCAAATTGGAGTTTTCTGTCAAAACTTCTCACGACACAGTACTCTGAATCGTGAATTGACATAGAATTAGTGAAGACACAAATTCTAAACTTGCAAAACCAGTGTCCTCCTCTAATGACAATAGACAGCAGCAAATGTTGCATGAAAAGAAAGCTCTTCTGAACGAGTTATTGGTCGAGAAGGCAAAAGGTGCACCTCCTTCGAATGAGAATGATTCACCACAGCAACTAACACTCCCAGTAGTTCTTCTTCAAGTTGGAAACAACTTCCAAAAATCAGAAACAAATATTATCCTTGCTTTCTGCTGATGGAAAGACCTGACTGACCGAGTGATATTAAACTCACTGTTAAAAATTTATTTTTCAAACCTCTATTCTGCCAAGCGTACTTCTTTAAACACACACATCTTTTACTACTTCCTTACCTGCACTTACTGAAACACAGAAATGACTGTTGAAGGTGAAATAACCTTTGATGAACTTACAAGTGTTTTAAAAACCTTGCCCACCGCAAAGCACCTGGTTAGACGGGTTGCCAGTAGAATTCTACAGCGCTTTCTGGGATTCTCTGGACCATGTCTATTAACAGTCTTCAAGAAAGCATACAAGCTGTGAACTTCCTTTGAGCTGCAGACGTGCTATCCTCTCACTAATCCCCAAAAAGGTGACCTTCAACTTGTTGAGAACTGGCCAATCTCTCTATCTTTCTGCTGATTATAAAATCCTGTCCAATTACTTGCAACGTTTAAAAGTTATAATAGGACACATTGTAACTCCTGACCAGTCCTATTGCATTCCTGGTCGATCAATATTTAACAATATATTTTCTGTTCGTGATTTGATTTCGATTTGCCATTGTCAGAACGTCAATACTGGGCTATTTTTCTCGATAAGAAAAAGCTTTCGATAACGTTGACCATTCATATTATTTGAAGTTTTAAAGGGGTTTGGTTTGGATCTTTCTTTATTTCCTGCATTAAGTTTGCTGTATCACTAATAATCCAGTCTTACTAAACATTATAAAGTTTGTGTTCACCCTTTTCCAGTTCAGCGAGGCATTAGACAAGGTTGCCCTCTTTCTGGGTACCTGTACTCCCTTTTCATTGAACCCTTGCTCATTCATTTACGCCACAAGCTCCTGGTTTTTCATGGTACCTTCAGTTAAGGTTTCTGCATATGCTGACGATCTGTGTGTAATTGTCAACACTCAATCTGACATTGCTGCTCTTACAAATGCTATACAAAATTTTAATCTTGCATCTTCTGCTACTGTAACTGGAGAAAGAGTAGAGCTTGTGCCTTGGTCCTTCAGAGTTATTTATCCCACCTCCGCTGCCTAATGCCTTGCAGTGGAGCATGATGGTGTTAAACATCTGGTGTTTTTCTCGGGAACGTGACCTTCTTTTAAAAAATTGGGACAGATGGTGATCAAATCTCCTCACACCCTTAATTGCTGGAAAAGTTATCCAGCTTACTGTCTTACAGAGGTAGAGTGCTAATAATCAATAATTTAGCTGCTTCCAAACTCTGGCATCGGATGATTGCCTTACAACCCCCCAAATCACTAATCCTGAATTTGCAACGAATCCTTGTTAACTTTTTCGGAAGGTATGCACCGGCTCCGAGCAGATCTTCTGAGTGTCCCGCTAGAAAAAGGCGGTCAAGGACTCGTGGACATTACCAGCAAAATACTGTCCTTTCGACTGACTACCTTGCGTCAACTTCTTATAAAGGGTCCTGTCCTGGCGGCCGCTGGCTTCCTGTTTGCTCCTGCAGCTGGAACTCAATGTGGACTTGAACTTGTTCTACTTGATCTGCAGCGAGTTGACACTCCTACTGCCCTCCTTCTATCAAAGTCTCCTAAATGCCAGTCAATGCCTCCTTCCAGTACGAAACAAGGATTCGTATAAATTTAGTAATTTCATGCGTGAACTGTTTTTTACAACAGCCTCTTTCACATGACTTTCAAAGCAGGTCCCTCATTCAATCCTTCATTGAATCTGGCTTCTTCCTTGTGGAAGACTTTGTCAATCACACATATTCTGAATGCAGACTCCTAACCAGATATTGGAAGCTTGCAATGTTAAATCAACACGAATAATTGGACTAATTCTACGTTCAATTGTTAAAGTTTTCAATTTTTAATTTATCGTGCCTCCATCACATGATGTTCAAGGTGCAAGTCAACGCAACCTGACTTCCCTGATTTCGTTTTCTCAAACGCTCCTTCCACAAGCCTCTACAACATGTACAAAGACTGCTATGTATGTGCAATGTCTCAATGTTATTACCTCTGCCAACCCCAATAATGCACTGACTACCCACTGGAAAGAGCTCTGCCTGCAGGGTTCCATCATCTCCCACCTGGTCTTCCATGTACACATCACCTGTATCAAACGTGCCGGAGATAACAGTGGAGACTCGCACACTATTCCTTGACTTCAAACGTATTCCTCAAAATATAACCTTGTTTCGTCCGATGAATGTCCTTTTTGCCATCAATCCGAGGATTGTTTCCATGCTTATGTTGGTTCAAAGGTTGATCCCACTGTTTAAACTCTTGAAACTTTTTTTCCAAAAATTAGGCTTTTGCTTTTCATTCCATTATTTTATTTTCTGCATACCGGTATCCAACAGAATGTCGGAATTGAAGTTGCTAATTTCTGCTCGCTGAGCGAAACTCGCATATACATCACTCGCAAGAGGATGATTTCTGGTTTTTCAGAATGCAGCGCTCTGCTTGCTTTAAAGGCTCTGTGTGTGCCCGTCTCAAAATGGAATTCCTGTTTTATCGAGAGATTCGCGAATTAATGACTTCATTGAAAATGGTGTAAATTGAAGTATTGTGCAGGGGTGAAGGAGAAAATTTATTTCTTTGTATTAATTTAACATCTTAAGTTATTCCTTCCTGATTCACGTTTTGATGAATCTGCACATGTTGCTCTCACTTGTTTCTTTTCGACTTTTGTAATAAAAGGACATAAAAATCTCTTTCCCCCTCAAGTCTCTCTTCTCTCTCTCTCTCTCTCTCTCTCTCTCTCTCTCTCTCTCTCTCTCTCTCTCTCTCTCTTTCTCTCTCTCTTCTCTCTCTCTTTTCTCGCCCCTGCTTGGTCGTTTGTTTTCTGGCGTGGTGGTCAGGCAGCCGTGGCTGCTGCCTCTGTGTTTGGTGAAGTTTTCAGTGTCGTTTTCGTTCTTCCTCCCCTCTCTCTCTCCCCCTTGCCTCCTGTTTGTGTTTGTGGTGGTTTTTATTCGTGTTTTTTCCTCCTTGTTATCGTTGAAGAGAAGAGAGGAGTGAGAGGGCCATCCTTTGGGCACGGCCTACGTTTAGGTTAGGATAGATTTTGCTTGAGTTTTGCTCTCTGCTTAACTTTTTATTATAATATATTTGGTATCTTCTTTTTAAAGTTCGTTTTTGTTAACTCCCTCTTTCAAAGGCAGAGGAAGTTGGATTTGCCTTGTTGACTCCTTTTCCCGAGGTCGGAGAGGTTGGGCCCCGTGTTACTTCAACATGGCGGCTGCTTCGTGTCACAGCAATATGCTGCATTCGAGCCATTATCACGTACACGTATAGTGCTCTCCCGAAGGTGTTACGGTGAAGCGATTGTCATGGCAACGGGAACATAATCGGGTTTGGAAAGTAGTGCTGCTTTCACGTATAATAAGCGTGTGATCCATTTTTGTATCTGATGAAGCGTTCGTTGCTCCAATTGTTGAACAAAGGCTTGGCTTGACCTCTGGACATTTGGTAATGGCAATACCCTTGGACTGTTTTGCACAAGGGTAGTATTGTAATCTCCCACGTTCTAAAGAATGATCTTAAATACTTTAGCCTTGCAGCGCTGATGGTGATTGTGCTCTCATTAATATGCTCCCTGTCGCTTAAAGACCAACGGGTAAGCACCATGTCATGACGCTTCCGCAGACAAGTATCATGGTACGTAAAAGGAACTATGCTTCACTTAACGTATCATGAAGTTCATTCAAATGGTCCCTAACTATCCAAAGTAATATGTTCTAGCCGAAC
>CM068954.1:103985346-103999913 GCA_035128595.1 Eptatretus atami
GGACCTCCATCCATTGTTGGGAAAGCAGAAGCAGCATGTCTAGAGTAGAATGACATGGTCTGAATCTGAATTGATGGTTGGAAATCAAGCCATTGGAGAAGAGGAAGAATTTGATGTCGGAAGCTATGATGGATTCCATGACCTTGCTGATGAATCTGTAGTTGCAGGGATCTGTTTTTGCACCTATTTTATGCAGAGTAGTAATGTTTGCCAATTTCCAGGCAGATGGCAGAAGGCCTTGACCAAATGAGAGGGTGAGCAAGAGCAGAGGAGCATGTTTTTATGACACGTGGGGCTGATGCCGTCTGGATCGGTTGCAGAATCTGAGTTGAGGTTTGACAACCAGCTCTCCATCTTGTCAGGAGAAAAGGACCCAGAGTCCAGGAACAGCTGGATGCGGCGACTGGGTAAGGTGGGTACAGAAAGCGATGGGTTTGGGACACGAGATTTAGAAGCAAACACCAAGTTTAGGCATTCAGCCTTTTCACGCACAGTGTCAGCAGTGCAGCCATTTGAGGTAAGGGAAGGGATGGAGGGGGAACATACACCAGAAAAAGACTTAACCAGAGGGCACCAGGATTTAGAGGAGGGAGACAGGTTTGAGAGTTCATACTTGAGATTAGGAAGATGTTGTTTCCTGGCTCTCCTGAGGGTAGACAAACACTTGTTCGGAGCTTTGTGGAAGGAACTGAGATTGCCTTCAGTCGGACTTGCCTTCCACGAGGTGAAGGAAAGTTATTTCACAACAACTGCCTTGCCACAAGCTTCAGTGTACATAGGTGGGAGGAAGGGTAGGACATCTGAAGACGAGATAGGATAAATCTGTGCATGAGAGAGAGCAAATTTCTTTGAAAAAATTCCCAGGATGAGTTGATGTCAGAAAGAGTACAGATGGGAGACCAGTCTAGAAGTTTGATGGCTGCTTGAAGTCCCTCCCAGTTGACCTGAGTGAAATAACAGACTCGGCGCTGAGGTGGTTCTCTAATAACGGCCAGAGAGGTGACCACTTTAACAAGCATATGGTCAGATGAACCGATTGGAGCAGAAGAACAGCAGATATTTTTGGGGAAATTTGTCAAAATCAAATCCATAAGAGATGGAGTACCGTTGGTTGAGATCCGGGTCGGGAAGTTGACCGATTGAGTTGCAGAAATCCTTTGCTGAAATGCCATGGCAGGTGAGAGAGGTACCTACACCCAGCCAACTGGCATGATGGCAATTGAAGTCACCACATACAGTGGGGAGAACAAGTATTTGATACACTGCCGATTTTGCTCAGGTATATGTTCCCACTTATAAAGCACGTAGAGTCTGTAATTTTTATCATAGGTACACTTCAACTGTGAAAGACGGAATCTAAAACAAAAATCCTGAAATCCCATTGTATGATTTTTAAATAATTAATTTGCATTTTATTGCATGAAATAAGTATTTGATCACCTACCAACCAGTAATAATTCCGGCTCTCACAGACCGTTAGTTTTGTCTTTAAGAAGCCTCCCATTCTCCACTCATTACCTGTATCAACTGCACCTGTTTGAACTCGTTATCTGCATAAAAGACAGCTGTCCACACTCAATCAATCAGACTCCAACCTCTCCACAATGGGCAAGACCAGAAGACTGTCTAAGGACATCAGGCAAAATTGTAGACTTGCACAAGCGTGATGGGCTACAGGACAATAGGCAAGCAGCTTGGTGAGGAGGCAACAACTGTTGGCGCAATTATTAGAAAATGGAAGAAGTTCAAGATAACAGTCAATCTCCCTCGGTCTGGGGCTCCATGCAAGATCTCACCTCGTGGAGCCTCAATGATCATGAGAAAGTGAGGGATCAGCCCAGAACTACACGGCAGGACCTGTCAATGACCTGAAGAGAGCTGCACAGTATCAAAGAAAACCATAAGTAACACTACGCCCTCATGGATTAATCCTGCAGCGCACGCAAGGTCCCTCTGCTCAAGTAGCGCATGTCCAGGCCCGTCTGAAGTTTGCCAATGACCATCTAGATGATCCAGAGAGGAATGGGAGAAGGTCATGTGGTCTGATAGACCAAAATAGAGCTTTTGGTTTAAACTCCACTCGCCGTGTTTGGAGGAAGAAGAAGGATGAGTACAACCCCAAGAACACCATCCCAACCGTGAAGCATGGAGGTGGAAACATCATTCTTTGGGATGCTTTTCTGCAAAGGACAGGACGATACGCACTGTATTGAGGGGAGGATGGATGGGCCATGTATCGCGAGATCTTGGCCAACAACCCCTTCCCTCAACAAGCATTGAAGATGGCATGGCTGGGTCTTCCAGCATGACACACGACCGAAACACAGCCAGGGCAACTAAGAGTGCTCCGAAAAGCATCTCAAGTCCTGGAGTGCCTAGCCAGTCTCCAGACCTAACCCAATAGAAAATCTTTGGAGGAGCTGAAATCTTGGTGCCCACGACAGCCCCGAAACCTGAAGGATCTGGAGAAGATCTGTATGGAGAGTGGGCCAAAATCCCTGCTGCAGTCTTGTCAAACCTTAAGAACTATAGGAAACGCTGATCTCTGTAATTGCAAACAAAGTTTCTTACCAAATATAAGTTCTGTTTTTCTGATGTATCAAATACTTATTTCATGCAATAAAATGCAAATTAATTATTTAAAAATCATACAATGTGATTTTCAGGATTTTTGTTTTAGATTCCGTCTTTCACAGTTGAAGGTACCTATGATAAAAATTACAGACCTCTACGTGCTTTGTAAGTGTGAAAAACCTGCAAAATCGGCAGTGTATCAAATACTTGTTCTCCCCACTGTATGAGGAAGAGAGAGTTTGGAAGAGTGGATAGAAGTTGGTCCATGGTTTCGGTGAGCAACATGTAAATGGAGTCATCACGATTTGGTGGATGGTACAACACACGTACAAACAAGAGGTGGGAGCAGAGGGGAAGCCGTAGCCAGAGGTATTCCTGGGGGTGGGGAGAAGTGAGGGCAGTGCATGCAGAGTGAGAAATCGAGTTTTTGATAAAGAGAGCAACTCCACCGCCAGGACGAGGCTCAAGTCTATCGTACTAGAGGAGGGAGCAACCAGGGAGAGAAACTACTAATTTTCATGCAATATACAAGCAAAAATCTGAACGGTTTTGCAAACCAATGGAAGTTAGTATATTATAACAATGATGATAACACCGCAAGACATTACTTCAGGGGGAATCCAAACAAAATTTTTTTTCCTGAAAAACATTGAAAATCATTAATCACGGTTTAATTTGAATGTAAAAATATTTGAATTTTTTTTTTGACAATCACAAAGTGCCGAAAAAAGCCCTACAGTTTATTTTTGATTTCACCAGTGACGTCACACTGTGAACCCACCGTAATCCAAATAGCGGTTTACATAGAGAAACCGTGCGTGTCGAGCTCGGATTCCGATACCAATTCCACCATCATTAGCAACTCTGAAGGTTCTCGGTATGTTGAAACTGATCATTGGGATTCTGAAGAAACTATTGGAGAAACAATTAGTGATGGAAATTCTTTCGGGGCAATTATGGAGCAGTCTCGTTTTGAGCCATATGCGAGCGATTCAGACGAAGATGGCGGACGCATGTTCACTCCAGAATGGTAGGTTTTGTTTTTATGTTCAAATGACGGTTTATAAGGGATTCATTGATAAAAGTTATACTACTCCAGCAGAAATACAGCACGGACACAATGTGGCACGGACACAGCCCAGGGACAATATGAGTGATGATTGCATTGTCCCACTGACACAGGCTGACCAGGTGTTTTGTATGTTATGGGATTGTCCTGTTTCATACTTTCCCCAGATACCATTTCTGTCTGTGGTCGTACCGTGTCAATGTCCTGCTCCAGTGGAGAGGGGAGTGGTGCTTGGTGTGAGGGGGTGTGGGGAGGTTGTGGGTATTGTGTGGGTGATGCGGTTTGATTGTGGGGGAATGGTGGAGTGGAGGGGGGGGGAGTGTGCAGTGGTGGTGGGTATTGTTAGGGTAATGGTTGATGGGAAGATTGGTGAGTGTTAAATTAACTTTGTTTTTGTTAATTGATTTATTACATGTGTATTTTTTTTTCAGAAATGTATTATTTTAACATCTATAATACTGTATATTAATCCGCATCATGCTATTGACGATGCTAATGGAAGCTATAATTACATGCGAATGGAAGTCTCATCCGACGTGAGCATGCGGACAGCAGGGTAAAGAAATAGCTTCAGCCTGTCTGTCTGGCAGTCAAAAAAAATTAGAAAACCATTCTAAACAGGAAACTTACTGTTTTTAGGGACATCATAAAGAACAAATAACAGGCATGAAGAACTAAAATAACATGTTAAATAAATAAGGTGATGTAAAAGACGGTGTTTCCATAAATGTATCAAGGGCGGTAAACTTCTGAATAATCGGGGTTTTTTTTGTTTTTTCTACAGCCTTTAAAACTTTTATTTCAATTGAATTATATATTTTGAACACTGTACAATGCAAGTCACATTGTTTGTACTTCCAAAAACCTCCAGTTTAGCAGCGAGTTTCCAATATTGTATGCCAGCTCAACCGATCAAATTTGCCGCTCGCGCTATCATGGCGGGGGAGCATTGAGATTCAAACAAAATGGCGCCAACCATGCAACGCCAGAGCTCACTCGTCCAACAAAATCTGTTTCTTTAATGCATCCTCTTCTCATAGATTGTTCCAAAATTGTCAGCAACTCTAAGAAGAGTTGGCAGAAAGTTGGTGATTGTACAAATACATGTATAAACCTCCAAGGTGACAATAGAGTGGATCATTGTCAGCTCTCGACTGTTCCATTTGACTCATCGGCTTCTTATTGTCACTGTCACGCCTGTTATTCAAGGTTCATGAACAAAGCTAATGTAGATCATGCGCGGAAACACAAAGCAAGAGTTGCAAAGAATTCCCATTTCCTTTTTCTCAAGATTCTTTGGGGAAAGGTATTCTATGAACTCCAGTTCTGTCTGTGGAGGTTCCAATGAACATTTTGATATTAAGGGAGTGGGGTAATTGGGGGAAATGAGGAGGGGGAGAGGGTGCACAGTGACCTCTGGAAGCCCACAGACTAACGTATTGGATTTTGCCATGATGAAGTTCTGGTCTCAATGCCCCAAATGCAACATCACAGACATGTACAGGCAGGCTCTCATGGCACATGATTGGTGGTTAGTAGAGTCATACTACCTATGCTTCACCAAGTGTCATTCAGTTCCTTCCACCTATGGAGCAGTTTTTTCTGAGATCTGGAAAGCAATTGTTCTCATCTTAATATTTCTGTTTTACCAGTGTACCATGGGTGGGAGGAAGGGTAGGACGTCTGAAGATGAGATGGGATAAATTTGTGCATGAGAGAGACAATATTGGCAACTCTCTGCGAAACTGAAGGTTTTTGGAAGTACAAACAATGTGACTTGCATTGTACAGTGTTCAAAATATATAATTCAGTTGAAATAAAGTTTTAAAGGCTGTAGAAAAAACAACCCCCCCCCCCCCCCCCCCGATGAATTCAGAAGTTTACCGCCATTGATGCATTTAAGGAAACACCGTTATTTAGGGAAACACCAGAAAACAGAAATCAATTGTTCTCATCTTATCAATTCGTTACTTTGTGGGGTGGCTTTACAACATACATTTGAATACAACATACACAACATACATCGGTGGACAATGCACAGTTAACATGAGGGGGAAGTCAGACATGAGTACCATTTATGTTAAAAGTTCAAAACTTGGCAGCAATGTGACAAGTAAGCCTTCTGCAGGTAAATTGCATACATGACACAAAAGGCAAAAATATTTTTTAAAACTTTCTACTCCAGGGAGTATTTATTCACATATAGGAGTGTAAAATTTAACAGGTGGAGAGGGTCAAAATTCCACAATACCAGCATGTATACTGACAATGTTGCACTCTATAATTTCAAATGCAAAAAACATATTATTGCCAGTTGAAAAAAAAAACAATTCTCACCTGCTTGCCAGTTCATCGTTTGCCTTATAAATTCAGCTGTATCAGTAATGTCTTTCTCAAATTCTGATAGCTTTTTTCTCTCTTGCTGCAGTGGGTCAAGTGTTGCAAGTTTCAAATTATTTTTGACCTCCTTGGCTTGCCAGAGCACTGGATCCACCGAGTGCTGAAAGAATGCTCGATAGTCTGAGTACTCAATAACTCTCTGCATATGATTTTCCAGATTGCAGTGACCCTTTGTAGTAGTTGCATCCTCATGCTCAGGCATGTCCGATTCTTCAGATACATCTGGTTCGTCCTCAGTTTGTTGTTGTTGTTGTTCTTCTTCTGCAGTAACATACTTTCGGAAGACTACACCACATATTTCACAGCGTTTGTTATTAACAACTGCGGGCATAAATGATGTATTTCTAGCAGCAACCCGAAGATGTGATGACATTCTCAAACAAAGCACGACTTTTCTGAAAGCCTTTCTCCACCTAATCTGAGTAGCTTCCTTTCTCTTTTGATTTCGCTGTCGCTGTACGATAACTTCCTCCACAGCATTTTCAAAATATTCATGCTCATCTGCCATTTTTTGCTCTTGAAAGCTGGTTTCTTCATTCAGGTTCTCTAGTGCAGAAAAAGCTCTCTCTCCAAAGCGTTTATGATACACCCTCTGAAAAATGATGGAGTTCTGGCTATAATGACTGTTCTCCCATGAGAAATCTTGAACAAATTCATCATCTCGCTGCTTGAGAAGACCCTCTAATATGTTTACAACATCAATTGGACGTTTAGCAGAGTTCACAGCTCCAACGCATGCCATCAGACGAGAAGGAACGTCAGCAAACAAACTCTCAAGTTTTACCTTCAACTCTGAAAGATACAAGCGAATAGGAATGTCAATTTTTGAAACAATACCAGAATTGACCAAAACAACAAGACAAAGGACAACAGCACGCTCCATCTCCCCAGACATCAAGCATTCCTTTGAGAAGGTCCTTGGAAGACAAGAACTTAAGCTATCAACAAGGAATTTCAAATGATTTGTTAACCTGCTTTCTACTCCCTTCTTTGCCGCATAGGTGTTGATTGCATTTTTTCTGTTTGTGAGGTTGACATTGACCAAGAGCTCCCACAGATTCAATATGGTAAGATAGCTTCTTGGCAAGCAGATAACTTGGTGTTTCACACGCATAAAGAGTGCAAATGTCAAGAGAAATTGAAATTCTAACAACATGACAAGATTCCCCATGCTGGGAAGCAAATTATGATTGACGCTTTGCCTATCCTTTATAAGCTTAAGGAAACGATAAAAGTAATGCATGCTGTCTGCTAGCTCCCGGTTTTGAAAGTATGACATGGAGTCAACAAAGAGACGGAAAAAGCAAATACAATGTCCAGCGTTCATAATCATTCCTTTTTTGCCAGGCAAAACATCAGACTTTGTATTATTCTTCATTGCTATAAAGTGTTCCTCTTCTTGATGCAACAACTCCAAATGCTCTTTTGTTTTAGACAGCAACTTGGAAGCACAGAACACTTTGATCCACATGTCTGAAGATTCCCTTCTCTCCTTCGCTGAACACTGCTCAACACAGTCTTTCATGTACTTTGTTATCACAGGTGCGAAGTATGATCCATTTCTTATCCTTCCAAGGAGAAGAGAGAAACTCTTCCGATTTTCTGACAAATGCCTAAGATGGAAATGTTTGGGAAACAAAAGCGAAAGGAGACCCTCACATGCCTCAAACTTCTGTTCTGGCATAAGGTTTGTGACAGCAACCCAATCATCACTCTTGAGTTCTGCTTCTGCCTTGAGAAGGATGCCCAACAAATGGATGTCATTGATCTTGGTGAAAACGAGTTCATTGATATCATGTTTGGAAATTTGACGATGCAACTTTTTACAGCCTTCTTGTTGGCATGCTTGTCCCAAAATAAGGCTGGGACAGATTTCAATCGAATTTTGCTGAGAAAAATCCCGTACCTTGTACACAAGGTATTTTAAAAGTTTCAGCATGTGGGCTTGCAAAATTTCCCGTGCCTTCTGTAGCGATACCTTTGAGGCTGCAAAATGGTTAGTCGACCCATCGTTCAAATCGAACCACAGTTTTTGGAATCTTGATCCTTCATATTTCAGGATCCTGTATTCATTTGGTTCTTCATGTATGCCATAAAACACATGGCAATGATTTATATCTTGGGTTTGTGCGTCGGTCAATTGAGAGCCTCCAAACTTGGAACAAAATGCAACAATGACATTCAGTAGGCCTTCCAGGGCATCCAACAGCCATGCCACACAGTCAGGTCCACCTTGCCCACAATCCAGGAAAGCAGCCAATGCTTCTACTTTGCCCATTATGTGGCCAAGTTTGTCAAACAGATGGTATGCCAATTTAAGTGCCTCGGCATCACTCTGCAGCCGTCCCAAAAGAAAGTGAGCTTCTGCTTGTATCAATGGAACATGCACTTCCTTACAGATATCCACCAGACCACTTTCCACCCTCATGAGGAGTAACCGAAATGGCTGGTCAACATCTTCAGAGTGTGCGAGAGCAAGGTGCATGTGAACTCTGACATCACCGAGGAGGCATTCTGCCGCCATTTGGCTTTTTGGTTCTGCAGCTTCTGCAGCCTGAGCCAGCTGACCATTATCCCGAAAAAGAGCAGCAGCTTCGTTGCGTCGTCCCATTTTGATTAAGAGATTGCCGGCAGGCCCAAAGCGCTTGTACGACTTGAGAAATCTGATCTGAGTTTCCGGTGGAAGGCTGGAGAGGGAGTTCAACGCGTCTGATTCACGGTCAGCATGCAAGTGTGCTGCAGCTGCGCGGAGGCGCCAGTTTTCTACACTCAATGCAGATGCAGAAGGATTCCTGAGAGTCAAAAAGGTAAGGAAGGAAAAAAAACAAAAAAAAACACACAGACATGCATGACAACATGATGATGATCTTTTCCCATACACGGCTAGATGCTATGCATAGCAATGTTGTTGCAATAAGTAAGAATTAAAGTACTGTATGTTGGTCAGTGAACAAATTTTGACCAAAGTGATGGTGAGGAAAACAGAATAAGCAATACCTTGACTGAAATCCCATGCTTCAAGCATTTTGGTGTATGGTGTAAGCAAGGCATAAAAAAAAAAAGTTTAAAAAAATGCATTTGTAATGTATTTTATTCTTTCTCTGGCATTATAATTTTAAAGAAGATACAGATGGCATTGGTAACTGCATTACAAAAATGATGTTTAAATCAAGTGGAATTTGACTTGGCTTGAACAGTGAAGCCTGCAAGGTGCATGCATTTCATTTCACGAGCAATACCCAGCATAAGACAAATGCAAAATAAAAATCTATGGATCAATGGCAGTAATGTACAAAGAGCTTTCAGTGAGGATGGAACATAATGTCTTTACACATAATCTATTGCGAATACTTTACATCTATCTACAAGCCTTTGACAATGATCTGTATTAAAGTAGATCTGCATAGGCACACCAATAGCCTCAGCTATGCTGTCCCTTTGGGAAAGGGTAAAGCTAAATACAGGGTGGCAAATAATTAATGAACATATTTTAATCATGAACAATTCTTCATAATAAATACCTGTTTTTTTTTTTTTCAGGTGACGTGAAGGACTAAGCTTTGGAAAATTGAACCCAATCATCAAAACCAAAAATGGACAAATGGAGCATGGAACACAGAGCGGCCATTGTGTAGCTATATTTTGCCAATCACCAGTCTATAACGATTGCTCAAAGACAGTTTCTGGCAAAGTTTGGTTTGTGAACATGGTCCACACGTAATTCAAAATTGCACTATGTTAAAGTACACAGGACAACTGGCAGTGTAGCGGATGCAAAAAGGTCAGGGCGAAGGAATTCAGAAAGAACTGAAGAAACAGTTGAAAGAGAGAGAAGCAGTCCAACAGAGCCCAAATAAGTCGGCAAGAAGGAAACCTCAATAGCCAGGTATTAACAGGGAAACTATGTGTACAATTGTGAAGAAGGATCTTAGTCGATATCCCAACAAATTCCAAGTGTCACAGCAGTGAAACCGACAGACAATCCCCGATGAAATAAGTCACATTTCCTCTAAAGCACTTCCGCACGTAATGGAAAAACTTTTTCCGTTGCCGTGAATGCATACATTTCAACGGGAATTATCTGACATCAGTCATTTTCAAGAAATGAAGAAGTGTGAATGTCATAAATATTTACCTCTGCCACCGAAGGTGGATGGAGGTTAGGTTTTCACCTCAATCTGTCTGTCTGTCTGTGAGCAGGATATCTCAAAAAGTTGTGGATGAATTCGGACAAAATTTGCTGGACAAGGAGGGTGTATGATGAGGACGAATTGATCCTGATCTCGATACTATAAAAAATTTTTTTTAAAGAAGTGACTCTTCTCCATCGAGTGATTGGGCTAAAAACGATATATAGCACGATATCTCAAAACATTATGGACGGATTTGTACGAAACTTTGTGGCCAGGTTGGGTGTCCGATATGGACAAATTGATTCAATTTTGGTGAAGATCCGAATCCGGATCCGGATCCAGATCGGAGAAATTAAGTGATTCTTCACCATTGAGTGATAGAGCTAAAAACTGTATACTGTCGGACCCCGCTGTTCGCGGGGGATATGTTTCTGGAAAATACAACGAATGTCGAATCCACAAATGTCGGGGCATTGTTTCAATGGGAAAAAGGGGGATAGGTTCCTGGCGGTACGTGATTCATAAGGAAAAAAATCAAAAATCCCATGAAAAACCACGAATACGCCCACGAAAAAAACCAAAAAAAACCAAAAAACACGAATATGCCAGCGAAAAAACAAACAAAAAACATGAAAAGATGAGGCACAGAGCCACAAATGTTGAAGCAGATTGCATTTTATTAGCCACAAATAGCAAATCTGCAAATAGCGGGGTCCGACAGTATAGCATGAAATCTCAAAATGTTATGGATGACTTATGACAAAACTTGGTGGATGAATTGGTTAGGTGATGAGAAGAAGCCGATTCGATTTTGGTTCAGGTCCAGATTAGTGGGATACAAAACGTAAACTGTTCAGCCTGGTGGAGGTACTGTATGTGCTCTACCGAGTGCCATTTTAGTTCCATACTATGTTCTTTTAGATATCTGGTATAAGGTATACTGTTTCAATAAAACAATTTATCAACAAAACAAATGTGTTCATGCATTGTCACCCTGTATAAGCATTAGAATGCAAACAGCACTGTTTTAACAATGTTTTAACAAATGCATGCATTGTGGAGAATCTCCACTTGCTTTTTAAATAACTGCAAACTACAATACCTATTTTCAAGATTTCCCTCCTTCCCCCAAATAATCAGAAAATGGTATAAGTGGATGCAAAAACTTAATAGCTCTGCCATAACTACGTCGTATAATGGCAACTGTTACTATTGACAATGCAAAAAAAACCAAAAAAAAAACACAAGGTCTCACCTTTCCACCACATGAGCAACTTTGTCAAAGCATTGTGCTTTGCTGTACCAATTCACAGCCTCCTGAAACTGTGGGACATGCACAATGGAATAAAAATGGTTTGCCACTGTAGAAACATCACAATGTCTGAAAATAGCTGGAAATATTTCCCACATATCTCCTTTCATGTCAGAGACTATGTAGAAGACTATGAAGAACTTTCATGTCAGAGACTATGTATGTGATGACAATCTCAGGAGAGCATGGAGCGGTGGAATTATCCAATAACAGTTTGGGTACAGTAAACTGTATTGGGCACATTTCCAACATTAGCAGGTAAAAGTACAGCGCACTTCTAACTTTTTGGTCTCCACGGAGATGTCTATTTAACACATATGCAAAATGGGACATTTTTGATAAGTTACTTCCCTCCCTTTAACCCATTTTCCTCCCAACTTCCTATCCCTTCTCTATGCACATGCCTCACATTCCCTACCCTGTTTAACGCAGAAACAGCACTGTTCAAGAATGACATTAATGCAAACTTGTAAAAAAAATCGACACGACTATTGCATGCTGTCCTTTTTGGGTGGTACTCCATAGCAATGCACAGTGAAGAACTTACCCTTGATCAATGATTAATTATTTTTAGTCAAATTAATCTTTCTCTCTCTCTCTCTCTCTCTCTCTCTCATCTCTTCTCTCTCTCTCTCTCTCTCTCTCTCTCTCTCTCTCTACGAGTGCAGCCTGTGGCTGCTGGTTGCATCATTGGTTGGGACGCAGCTATGCCGCTGATGCAGTGTCCCCCTTACCGGTACACTGGTACTCATTTTGCCGACCTTGGAAGGATGACAGGCTGAGTCAACCTCCTGGTGTATTTTAATTCAGCAGCCAACAGGGCTTGAACTCAGGACCCTAGGATCCCAAGCCGCCACCCTAACCACGAAGCCAACACCAGGCTTAATCTTTCCCTAAGAGTAATTCATTCACTCATTATGCTCAATACTCAAAGATATGCAGAAGCTATAAAACCCATCTTTTTCTTTCACCTTTATGTGCCTCTCTTCACTCGTTTTCCAACTCTGATCTCCACTTGAATTTCTACCTTTGATTTCTCACCCACCCCCCCCCCCCCAGTCTTTGACATTGGAGGTCTTTGTTTTTAACACTGTCAAGAGTAACCAATCAGAGTGGCCTCAGTCATGACAGATACAAAATAAATAGATGGCCAAAGTGAAATGCTACAGCAAATTTGTGTTGTAATTACACTTTGCAGCCATATTCTGGTGAGCTGTCATTTATTTGTGAAGACTGTAAAGTAATCAAAATAAGCATTTTTCAGAAGTAATCATTATTCGCAGCAAATCGGATTTCAAACTCCGAGATTTCAGGTTGGTGCAAGTTTCCTCATTTCGCGGACAAACCTTTCCCATCCGTTCACAGAGCTCAGCACAAAGCATGAACTCCTTTGCATTCTGAAGGCACTTGAGCCCAAGCTGGGGCATCCCACACTCGAGATACGTTTTAGCCAAGCTCAGATACTGCTGTGCATTCCTACAAGAACACCCAAACCAAAAGGTAGGATTAGTGAGATAAAAACAAAGATTTAAGAACAAAATTCGTTTTTGACACTCCAATGTGCAAATGATGCAATGAATTATAAAATTTGAACTTACTTCTGGTTGCCTTTCTCAGGTCTCAGCTGAAGCACTGTGTTGTGGGCAAGTGCAAGCTTTTCTTTCATCGAGTTTTCACCTTTGTGATAACATTTTGCTGCCACCTGTGAGATTGGAATGGTTAGTATGTGCTCAGCAAAAGTGCACTTGAACAGTTTCATGAGGAACAAATGTAAAACCCCCAGACAACAGCTCATTGAGAGGAACTGCTATCTCGACACACCTTCCAACGACGATGCTTGAAAAAGTAGTCTCCTTGGGTATTCCATTCCTCAACTGAAGACGACTTTGCAAACAAGTTGTCATCAAGTACTGCAAACAAATTAATTATTTTTCCATGAGGACAGCTTCTCTTTTGTTTTTTTAAAGGTCCAAATCCTTGTTGGAGGCCAAAGATTTAGTTACTGAGTGAGATTGTAGACGTCTCAGACTCATGCAGACAGATAGTAAATGAAACATATGGACAGTGCTTAGGAAAGATGGTGTAAAACCTAGAAATATACATGGCCTATCATTAGCACAAGGATTTTAAGCTGAGACCGGAATGTATGAAAAGAAAGCACACACGCACACGCACACACACACAGCCGTTTTTACAGCCATTTTCCCCTGCTGTGCAGGGGTTAGCTTTTCTTGAGGCAATGTTTTATGGCCGGATGCCCTTCCTGACGCCAAAACCCTGGTCGCCTCTTACGACACACAGGGATATGGTACACCTATTCTAACCGGGGCATACACCGGGACCAGTACACTGGTACTCATTTCGCCGACCTCGGAAGGATGACAGGCTGAGTCAACCCCCTGGTGTTAATTCAGCAGCCAACGGGGCTTGAACTCAGGACCTTAGGATCCCAAGCCAGCCACCCTAACCACTAAGCCAACACCAGGCTCAATGTATGAAAAGAAAGCCACCAAGATAATAAATTTCAAAGCAGAAATGTCACATTTTTAATTGTTCTGAAGCCATCCAATCAGAATCTGACCTGTTGGCAACATGAAATACCCCTCCAGAGATTTTATGCAAACAGTGCATTCAGACTAGGTGGTGGAGATAGTTCGGTGAAATAAGAGCAATGAGCCAACCAACGTGCACAAAAAGGACACATTCTTTATCAATTAAAGGCTTAAAAAAAAACGAACACTAAATAACCCTGGCTGTTAATAAGATGACATTAGAAAGTAGACTGTAAGAATAAAACATATATTCAACCAAATGTTGAGGCAAACAAGGGGGAATACCCAAATTAGCAAAAGTCTGATGCATCTGTTCACAATTTCTGCAAAGATTTGCTGAATCACAGATAACTGTCACTCCAAAACCAGATATGTGTTTGCCCACATTAGATGTCAACCTACTGTTATGACATATCAATTAAAGGAGAAATGAAAAAAATAATAATTAAAGTCAACATAAAAGGGTAAACATCCCATGAAAGAGAAAAGAGAAATTTAGAAGAGACAAGATCAGATGCTTCTAACTT
>CM068954.1:103999923-104022011 GCA_035128595.1 Eptatretus atami
CTGCAAAATGATTTTTCAAAGGGCACATGACCTTTCACTTGTTGAACCCAAAATTGAATCAGTTCATCCTCATAATCGCAGTCCATACTTATGCCAAATCTGGTTTAAAAATGCCTTCAGTGGTTCACAAACTATTGTGGTAACAAAGATTTTCAATTCAAGAGCATATGGCCTGAAGCTTTTGACCTGTTGAACCCAAAGTGTAAACAGTTCATCTTTGCATGATAGTTTATACTTAAGCCAAGTTTGGTTGAAATCCAAGTCACAGAATGATCTATGTTTAAGGAGATCCGAGAACACGCGCGAATAAGCGAGCGGAAGCACACAAATGCAAGCACGCACACACCTCAGTCCAATTATACAGTTGGATTAGTGCTTCGTTGGTAGGACACTGCATTTGCAAGGATGTTAAACTGGGTACCTTTCGACTGGCATTAGTTTATGGACATAAAATATCCCACGGTGTCTTTAACAATGAGTATGTGAGTTATCACCAAACAATAGACAGTACATATCTTAAGTTCCTGCCTTGAATGATTGCTGTAAAGGCAAAGGCACACAATCCAGGCAGCACCACCGCTCTGTCGAAGGGGAGAATGAACCACCACCACCACTTCAAAATTTTAAGTCAGGCTTTTATGCTTATGAAGAGAAATATTTCTTACTAGGATAAAAGCCCGTGAAAAATGACGGGTTGGAATCATTTTATTCAAAATATTCAGAGGCGGGAAGATATGGTGTTTTGCAACAAAAAAAAGCGTTGTTTTAAAACACCACATGTACAAATGTTACCCTATTTTCTTTATCTTCTGGGAACTTTCATTTTGAGGGTACAGCCTCGTGAGCGTGCCAGAGCCTGACGCCTCGGCCTAGCATCAGGTGTGCTTATATTTTTATTTATTAGACATCAGGCATATGTAAATGAACACTCATTTTACTCTGCGCACGTGACACATCACGTGCAGCTTATTTCACCTCCCTGCGCCTTGTATTTATTGTTTGTTTGTTTTCAACGCTTATGTGCACCGCCATTGAGGGCCGGTTACAAGACACCGTCTACATTTCCAAAAGAAGAGACGTAATTGCTCTTTGATGGAAAATGTTTTTCGAGTTTTATTCTGAAAAACACACCGTAGTGAACACACAATCGTGTTGAAAGATTGGCCTTTAAAACCTTTCTTAAATCATCCTTTTGAAGGGGAACAGACATCACACAAACAAATACACACATTGTGTTTTATATGGTGAATATAGTATACAAATGCTCAATTTAATTTCTAGATGAATAAATTAAAACAATTATCAACTTTTTCTGAAATAAATCTACCCAATCAGCTGAAAACCAAGTGCCGTGAATGCATAAAATTCCTCAAAATGCCTCGACCTTCCATTATCCCAAACACAAACACTTATTTATATTGCAAAAAGCGGTCTGGGACTGGGTACAGTGGAGCAACAACCAACCAAAAGAAAACAAAAACAAAAGTCTTACCCCCATCTTCCTTTTTGGCACGGATCACAGAGACCAGTCCGCAGCGGATGAAGTACTCAAAAACTGGTGCACGCTTCTCTTCATTATCATCAAATATCCAGAGGTTGACACGTGCTCGGGTTATAGCTGTGTAGAGTTGTTTCAAGTCGCTGTTCAGGACCTGCATTTCACACAATTTATGGTTTGTGGGCTGCCGCTTGCTTATGCTCTCAGTAAAGGATGAGTTGGGGTGGGGGAAATAGATTGGGAAAAGTAAAAGTGATAAATGGAAGAACGAGGGGGTAGGATACAAGAAAGAAAGGAAGTGAACAGAATATGGGTTAAATGGGGAAAGAGAGAAGAGGGGCTGGGAGGAGATCAGATAAAACTTGAAGGGAGGTAAAGAAGCATGTCTGGAACACATCAAGATGCAGAGGGTAGGCGTGTCAAAAATTCCACCATTTCTGTATACGTCACAAATGGATGGTATCTAAGCAAGATCCTCAATAAAAACTGTGGTTCAATGTGACAAAACAACTGCAACTGTTCAAAGACAACAAAATAAGCTAAATGGTGAACCACATACATTGTCGATTAAACTTTGGTAAAAACTAATCTCTCATGTAATGACAGGAATGGTTAATATTAATATTTTCACCATTACCTTGTGTGAAACAGCATCAAATTCCAGAGGTCTAGACTTGGTCACAAGGTCATCCATCTTGATTTCTGTCACGTTTTCAGATCTCGAGTCATGCACATCTTCAGGCTTGTAAGAAGACACCACTCGCCACTCTTTTACAGACTTGATGATAAGAAGTGCAACAAAGATGAGCATTATAAAAAGTTTTAAAACCGACCAAATTAACAGACAAGAAAAATAATGAATTGTCATCGAATTTTTTATATTTTTTGTATACGTTGTCGAGGCTCATATTAACTTTTCTAGAGCACTACTTGGTTCCTCCTAAGATCACAAGGGCAGAACAGCATGCACATGAGATTTTTTTTGAATGTGCCTTATTTTCTATCGTCTGGCATTTTCCACAAGCCATGGATTGTCCCTTCTTTTCTATAGTTTGCCACATGGCACATACCATAGAAAAGGGGCCTTTTCCCCAAGAATATCTTGGGTGATGAAGGTTGTGGTCAAGTTTCATCAAAATTGTGTGTGTGGTTTTGGAAAAGAAAGCAAATATCTACAGGGTGTCCCAAAAGTCTCCATACAAACGGTAAATTAACACTTTCAGCAAAATGTCTCCCAAAATTCTTCATACATAGCTTATATCTTCATATTATTTTTTTAGATTCCCTTCAAGAATGCCTTTGCCAAAAGAAGAACGTATTGAAACCATTCTCATGGCTGGTTCGGGAAGCTGTCGCAAGGTTGCAATCGACTTTAACAGGAAACATGGCAAGCACATCACACACGACACACACGACAAGATTCAGAACATGGATCATTTAAAGGAACGCATTCGAGTGGAATTACTTGCATAACGCCAGATGTGTTGACACAAGTTCACCATGGTGGGAGAGACGACTTCATGTGTGTTTACAAAGAAATGGCAATCATGTAGAGAACGTTTTGTAAATAATGTTACATTTTGCTAAAAGTGATAATTTTCCCGATGTATGGAGACTTTTGGGACACCCTGTATTTTGGGAGGCAACCCCCCCACCCCCAGGAGGATTTTTCAGTCCTTGTGTTAAAGTTGCATGCAGAAACTGTTCCATATAAAGGGAGGGGCGCTTCATGATTCCCTTGATTGCTGCAGGAGTCTCTGCTTCTAACAACACCACCGTTGCATACGTGTACCGCACAAGAACAGTACTCAATCTAATAGTTAATTATTTTGTTTTGCATACATTGTCGAGGCTCGTATGAGAGCTAACACACAACGCACAGCAATATTGGGGGGGGGGCATGAGACAAGAGGGCAAAAAAAAGATAATGAGCAAAAACTATCAAAAAAGCAAAAAGTATGGCACTTGTGTGGAATTGGTTTTGAAAGCCATTAATTAGATGTATTATCCAATGTATATTCCAAGTAGGTCCCACTGCAAGGTAGGTCCCACTGGCCCCTGGCCTATAAAGCATAGTGCAAATGAGTTATTTTTCTGGGAACATCTTTTTTCTGATACTTGGGATATATATGAACACTGTGGTATCAGTGAAAAAATGTCGCGGGGGGGGGGGGGGGGGGTGCAAGGTAGGTCCCACTGGCCCCCAGCCTACAATACATTTTAGGCGAACGAACGGACGGACAGACAGACAGACAGAAATGTAATTTTTGAGGTTTTTCGTTAAAAACTCAAGAATGCCGAAATGGACGTTGCTGAAATATGGAACATATTACCTCGATGTACAAATGATTTACTTCTGAAACTTGCAGCCAATTTCATCCAGTAGAAGCCGAGAAACGAATTTTCAATCCCCATGTTAAAGTTGCATACAGAGAAACCGTCCCATATAAAGGGAGCAGCGCATTGCGCCTCTCTTGATATGAAAAGGGAAGGAAAAGGAGTAGGGGCTTGGAAGAGAGGGAATTGAGGAAGAGAAAGGAAGGGGATATGGCTCAAATGGTTTGTCAGAGAAGATAGAAAGGATGGGATAAAAAAAAGAAAAAGAAAAGAGGTTATGAGGAGATCAGAATAAAAGGAAGGGGGAGCAGGGAAGTGCACAAGGTAACATAGGAAGGAAATAGGTGTTAAAAAATTGAAAATAGAACTTGAGGAAAATGTGTTGATGGATATACATTCACCCATATTAAATGTCAACTCACTGTTATGTTTGATCTTAATGAAATGTCACATGCGAGAGAGAAAAGAGACAAGTTGAAGAGAGACAGACATCAAATGGTTCTAACTCATGATGATCGGCAAAATGATTTTCAAAGGGTAATTGACCTTTGACCTGATGAATCCAAAATTTAATCCTTCAATCTTTGCATTGCGATCCATACTTGTGCCAAGTTTGATTGAAATCCCTTCAATGGTTCACAAGTTATCAAAGTAGCAAAGATTTCAAATAAATGTCACATGACCTTTTGAACCCAAAATTGAATCACTTTCATCTTTGTATTACAGTCCACACTTGTGCAACGTTTGGTTGAAATCTTTTCAGTGGTTCACAAGTTATCATGGTAACAAAAATATTGATAACAGATGAACAAATAACCTGAAAACACAATTCCTCCGGCAATCCAATGAGGAGGCATGAAAACGCAAGCTCTTTGCATCTATCTGCAAACACCAAGGTCAAAAAAAAAATCCACTTTCTCAAACAAAGTACATCAACATGTTGAGGGTTTCTTATACTAATGACACTATGAAATGAATGGCTTTCATTTTCGAACAAAAGTGACAAAAATAATTGAAGTGCAAACTAACCTCAGAGTCAGAAAAGAAATTGTATAACAGGACATCATCAAACTCGAGACCTTTGGACTCGTAGATGGTGAGGACCAAGCCAAGGCTGAGTTCCTCTGGAAGCCTTTCTTTTGCCTTGTCATTGGCAACCAGAATCACCTGCGGTTCAAAAACACCAATGGAAATAAAAATTTAACACAAAGAGCAATATGAAGACAAAACTAAATAAACATGAACATCAAAAAATGGACACCCAATAAAAGTAAGAACTCAATAATACCTGGTGTGCTCCAAACTCGATTGGCTGGGACTCTCGGCGATTTCCTCGGAGGAGGATTGCTAGGTCCTCGGAGGTGCAAAGATCGAGGATCGCAGGACGTGGACCATGGAAGAGGCCACGGTCTGGAGGAAGGCGGTCAAATGAACTCGGGAAGAACTCAATGAGCAAGTCAACCACGCTGGAACCCAGGTTCAGGATCCCTGCAAAGAATTAGTAAGTTTTTGTATCATCACTGAATGAGTATCTTTTTCTTTTATTCAGTTATGGGGGTGGAGGCTTAGGGTGGCACTGCCATCAATCAATGTCACGTAACACATTTTCGTACTGATCCCAAGTTGCCTTGAGGGCATTAAATATCAAACCACAATATGCAGACAAGACCAGGAAGGGAAGGGGGATTACTCATTTGCTGCAGGTCATTGATAGGTCAGCTGTATTTAATTGACAGTCTACAGACACGTCAATTCTCCTGAAATTAGATCAGATTCTAGAAACCAAAAATAAAAAACCTTCATACTGCTGCCTTCAATTGCATTTCTATCCACAACCTCTCAGGATGTCAATCCAGTGCCTTCATCACTTGGCCACCACCAAAAAGATCACTTCCCCAAAACAAAGACTGTAATTAGTCACTAGCCATTTTATCTTCCTGTTCTTTTTTTCTTTTCTTTTTCCAATGGTTATTACACCAATGACATAACTGGTTCCCACACTCTTAAAAAAGAGCAATCAATTTCACAAATTTTACATGCAAGTCTTACTAAAAAAATAAAAAATAAACAAACACTGCAAGCATTTCTGAAAATCAAAATAAGGAAAATGGGTATCTCATGGTGTTATGACTTGGACATGTGTCAGTTTCCTGAAAACTTGACAACATTTGTGCATATAAGTTTACCGATCCCATTTGGCAACATTTCACTCAGAATTTTTTTTATTTTTAGCATATAGTGTGGTACGGCTCTGGTATGCAACAACTGGATTTGAGTTATTTCATAATGGCATCCATGATTTCTTTTCATACGAGCAAGAATCGCTATGAGGACATTTTCTGATTTCATGGAGGAGCTTCTTTCGATACAATAAGCAACAGGCAATTCTGATACCAACATTTAATACTTTCCTCGTAAAAAAAAAAAAAACAACTCACTTTTATTGAAAACGACTTCATTTCATTAAATTAGGATTATATTTTTTGCATCCTTCTGCATTATTGTCAAACATTCCCACTGATAACAACGTTCAATCAAGGTTGGGATATAAAATTACCAGAATGGGAACGGTAGTTCTGGGAAAGCTGGTAAATCCGGTGAGGTACACGAACATTGTGCACTCTGGAGGACCCCACCTTCGCATTGGCAGCATAGTAGAAGAGTGAGCAGAGATCATTGAAGCGAAACGAGATCCCACGCATAATGCACTGAGCTGTGTCCCCAGTCAGAAACATCATGTTGGGGTCATTGTTGCTGTTCATAAGCAGAGAAAGCTCAGCCTGGAGAGAATTTTTATTTCACAGTTAAAAGTGTGATGACTCGTCAACAACACAACCAACGCATATCACTCAAACTACTTTTATGGAACTTTTACTTTTAAAATTCTGAAACTCACAGAGCAGTAAGGATAAACATAGGGGCAATACCCCTGGGTGCTCACGCAGTAGTGGCTGGATAAGATAACCAGGGAACCACTGGGAGGCATGAATGACCAGCAAAATATGTAACAGAGAAGAAAGTAAATACCTATGGATATTTTTTTAATGCCGTGGAAAAAAAACTTTAGTGCATCAGCACTGAGAAAGGTTATGGTCATGTTTCATCAAAAGTGTATGTGTGGTCACAGAGTCGAAACCAAATACATATTTTGGGGGCAAATCTTTGTCAGGTCAGCCAAGATGAGATTTGCGACTTGCTACAGGTACCATGTAAACCTGTACTAACCAGTTTCGTGGTCAGGTTGTCGGCGAATAAACCGACTCCCCCACCAAGTTGCCTGGTGAGGAAGGTGTATGGATATGGATACCCAGCAGGATTAAAAACAAAACCTGTCAAAGGGTGGAGGAGCTCCTTGTGAGCCAACGGTAATCCATATCTAGTGCCAAACAGTGTCTGCAGGACGTCCTCCTGCAGTGGGGTTACTTTATTTTAGGAGGTTGGTGGCAGGATTTGCACTCCAGCCACCGTAAAACCCTTCGCTCTGCAAAACACAAGAAAAACGCAAATAAAAGTGAACACCGACTCTGTGGGAGTACCTCCTGTGCAACTGCCCTTCACAGGGCAGGCCACTGGATGACAGGATTGGGGCAAAGCCTTCAGGACCCCCACTCTTTGATGATAGGAGGAAAACCAGGGGTGACCTTTCCGGGTCAGATTGCGGTCGTGTGTCAGGGTGGTGCTGAGGTGTCGTCCACCAGACGGCAGTCTCCTTGGGTTAACCTGAAGTGGTCCCTTCTACCCCTAAGTCCTACCCCTAAGAGAGGATAATCACCTATCTCTGTTATCATGTGAGCTCAAGCGTATCATCATCGGTATTGCAGCACTCTCTGAGGTTCAGACCGGAGAGTGGCAAGATCATGGCCGGTGGTTCCACCAACTATTGGTCTGGGCGCTCTGATGGTTACCATGCTCAAGTAGTTGCTGTAGCTGTGTCCAATAAGCTGACTCCAATGATAATTGAGGTAACACCGGTCAACGAGCATATTATGAGACTAAGGATTTCTAATATGAGACTAATATGAGACGTATTGTGAGACCAAGACTCCTTGGATGTCGTTTCCCTGGTCTCTGTATATGCTCCGACTGAAGCGAGTGATCTCACTGTGAAGGACACATTCTATGCCACGCTCAAGTCTATGGTTGATCAATGCTTCAGGCGAGATACTCTTCTAGTCTTGGAGGATTTCATTACAGACTAGAACTCATAGGGATGGTTATGAAACATGTGTTGGTCCCCATGGGTCTGGAACTGTGAAACAGAATAGCACCAAGTTTGTTGGCTTTGCAAGAAGAAATGGACTTAGGGTGGCTGGTTCATGGTTTAGGCACCCACAGGCTCAAGCCCGTCCCTCGGTGCACTGCAGTTAGAGAAGAGGGTGGTGGGCTCTTGACAGAGGAATCCGAAGTGACGCTTGCTCAGCCGGTTACTTTGAGCAGCTGCACCAGGCTGATCCACCAGCTGTTGAGTTGGATGTCATGGGTGTTACTATCCCTGTTGCTGACCCTCCAATCAACTGTGATCCACCTTCGTTTGTGGAAACACAGGCTGCGGTGAACCGGTTGAAAAGGGGGTAAAAGCTCCACGGACCTGTGGCATCCATGCTGAACTTCTCAAGGCTGGTGGAAATGCTGTACTCATGTCGTTGCATGTAGTTCTGTGCTCTGCCTGGAACACAGGCATCAATCAGCTGACTGGAAGAGGGGCCTTGTTGTCCCTCTCTGGAAAGGTGAGGGTGATCGACAGGATTGCAACAACTACCGAGGGGTGACGCTCCTCTCACTGCTGGGCAAGGTCTTTGCGCCGATAATTATTGATAGGGCTGCCACCGTCTGCTTGAGCACCAGCACCCAGAGCAGTCAGGCTTTACACCAAAGAGGTCAACAACTGACTGGATCCTTGCTCTTCGGGTCCTAACCGAACGCAAACAAGAGTTTCGGCAGAGGCTGCTTGCAGCCTATGTTGACCTCTGCAAAGCGTTTGATTCAGTGAATCGGCATCCCTCTGGAGGATACTTCATCTTCGGTAGGTGCCACCAAAATTGATCAATCTGATGTCTGAACTAAACTCTCGTACTGAGAGTGCTGTGAGATGTGGTAATACCATCTCCGACTTATTTCCAGTTGTTACAGGAGTTCTTCAGGGGGTGTGTACTGGCCCCCTCACTTTTCAGCACTTGTACGGAATGGATTCTGGGGAGGATGTCAGAAAGATCAAGCTGCGGTGCATCGTTCGGGAACGTCAAGATCTCCGACGTTTATTTCGCAGATGATGCAGTCATCTTTGCGGATACTCTGGATATCATTTTGGGGGCCCTCGAGGTGGTGAATGAGGAGTCGGAGCCGCTGGGATTACAGGTTTCCTGGGTCAAAACTAAGATCCAGGCTTTCAATGACATCTTGTATGCTGCTATCTTGTTTGTACCTGTTTGTGGTAAGGATGTTGAGGTCACAGAGTGATTTACTTACCTTGACTGTAATATTCATGTCTCTGCTGGCTGTGAACCAGAGTGCAATAGACATCTTGGTCGGGCCTGGGGAGTCATGGATTCACTGGATCAAGGGGGTGTGGCACTGTTGGTACCTGTGCAAGATGAGGATCCGAGTCTTTAGGTCCATGGTGTTGCCAATCTTGCTCTCCGGATGTGATACTTGGACTCTGACCAGGGATGTGAGACGGAGACTTAATTCCTTTGGTTCCAGATCTCTTCGGAGAAGCCTTGGCTATCACTGGTCCGACTTTCTGTCAAACGAGCAGTTGCTGAGAGAGACTCAAATGAGATATGTTACCTGCATAGTCCGTGAGCGTCAGCTGCGGCTGTATGGACAAGTGGCTCATTTTCCTGACACTGATCCTGCTCACCAGATTCTCTCAGTGAGGGAGCCTCGTGAATGGAGGAGGCCAATTGGGCAGACCATGTTCCTTGTGGTTGCAGCAGGTTGATCAACATCTCAAGGACATTGGGATGGACCAGGCATCTGCCTGGGGGATGGCCAGAGGGAGGCCCCTGGTGCATGCTCCTATTCCTGACCTGACCTGACACCACGTAGAATCCCTTCGACCCCAATTAATTTTACTCGTGCAAACAATCTTTGGTACATCACGGGTGATGAAGGGTGTGGTAAAGTTTAAACAAAATTATGTGTGTTGTGTCGAAGAAAGCAAATACATTATTTTGGAGGGCAACCCCCCTTATGCCCATGTTTCTAATGTCAAGAACAAACTTTGGTATGTCACGGGTGATGAAGGTTGTCGTCAAATTTCATCGGAATTGTGCGAGTAGTTTCAGAGAAGTCGAAAGTGTTTGTGGACGAATGGACGGACGGACGACGTGCCTTACCATAAGCGCCCCGGAACTACGTTTCAAGTGAGCTAATAATACATGATCAGGTGAAAACAATATTACTGTTTGACCCCAGTTTACGTCGGGGACGCGTTCCTGAAAAGTGCAACGAACATTAAAATAAACCAATGTCACCCGCAGGGTGACCCGTATCTTGCCAAAAGGTGACCACGTGTGACTTTGTTAAGGTCACACTGAGGTGAACAGAGCTGCTATCCACCAGGAGCGACTCCTTGAGGAATATCTGCCTACGAGAGATTCCGATGAGAATCGTTCTACAGAGTAACCATGAAAAATATGCGTTTGCCTCATAACGTCACCAAATGACGTCATAATGTCTCAAGCTGTATATATCTAGAAAGCACTCATCGAGGTGTTCAATTTGAGGTACTACACGATATGGTTCCTAAAACTTGAAAATTTGACCTGGGTCAAATATGTTTGACGTTAGGCGCTAACCATGAAGGTCAAGGCCAATCGCCACCAAAAATTAATCGCTGAGTGCCAGACCATGAACTATATTCCCATGAAGACGATCCGATCAAAATTACTCAAAAAATAAGGGTTTCGTCGACTCCCCTGATTTGCGACAAAGTGACCTTGACCTTTGACCTTCAAAATTTTATGCGCTGAAAGGGACCTCTATAGGCCTCTGATATGCGAAGTTACAAAAATTTCCAATGAAAACTGTGCTCTGCAGAGTGATTTATACGTGATTACAGACAAAAAAATAAAAAAAACAACAACAAAAAAAACACATGAAGGTCAAGGCCAATCGCCACCAAAAATTAATCAGCTGAGCGCCAGACCATGAACTATATTCCCATGAAGTTTGAAGACGATCCGATCAAAATTACTCAAAAAATAAGGGTTTTGTCGATTACCCTGATTTGCGAAAAAGTGACCTTGACCTTTGACCTTGACCTTCAAAATTTTATGCGCTGAAAGGGACCTCCATAGGCCTCTGATATGCGAAGTTACAAAAATTTCCAATGAAAACTGTGCTCTGCAGAATTTTTTTTCGTGATTACAGACAAAAAAAAAAAAAAAAAAAAAAAAAAAAAAGCATACAGACTGACTAACATATCTTGCAAAAACTTCGTTTTGGCAAGATAATAATGCAAATCAAAGCAATTTTTCTCACAATAATTAATGGAAAAAGGAGGGGGGTGGAGGATGCATTCCTAACGTCGCCATTTCACATATTATATTTTGCTTTTTACCTATGATTAGATATTACCCTATTTTGATTAATGACTAATATTCAAGTACACATACAAACAAATAAATAAATAATTCAGACATATTTAAATAAAAATACACCTCTTCTGTAAATGGTCAAAGTTGGCAGCAGCTCTTCTCCTTCCTACTTCTTCCATCAACGCATTTTCATGGATGGTACACATCATAGTCAGAGGCAAACATAATAACCCAGTGACATCAACCACACGTTCACCAACATCCATTCGATGAATAACATCTAATTTCACTTCTGAAGTAATACTCTTACAATGCCTCTTAGATCATCTATAGTACAGTACATTTCTGCAAGTGTGAGTTAAAGTGCTGCAGTTCTTTCAGTGATTTTGCGATCTCCTGATTTGGTACTTTAGCGATGTATTCTGGCGTCTTTTTCAGCCTTGTAAGTTCTGAAAATGCTCGAGAATTAAAGGTATGGCTTTAAAGCGACTTAAGCGCGAGTTGAGGCGATGTAAGTTGGGTAGTGGTATTAATAACGTGATGATGTATTTGCAAAACGACATAAAAAGGGGAGACCTAAATCAGGGTATTAATGTACCATGATAATCACAAAAATTGAGAGTCTGAGAATAAGCATCCATGCAGCTTACCTGTGTGAAATCTTGAATCTCATCTCCATAAACCTGGTGGATGGACCATGGAAGGTTTTCCAGCTTGTTAAGTCGTGAGTAGATGTGGAACACCAAATCTTCTTCATCAAAGTAACCCCACTGGGACTTTACATGGAGGTAATTCTCAAACAACTGGAAAATCTCATCTCGATCGCCACTGAAGTTCGGTGCCCTCTTCTGGCCCATTTCTTTGTATTCGGCAAGGTTCAAATAGCCCCGCGGGCTGTTCAGTGCCTCCACAGAACCCTTGAGGAACGACTTGATTTCCATCCACACCAGAGATGGGTTGCACATTTGCTTTCCTTTAATCATTGCAGGCCATATATCACAGGTAAATGTTTCGTATGTCACCAGTTTTCGACTGTCTTCCTTTTTGTCTTCTTTAACAAACTCCGTTGAGGATTCATCAAACTCAGGGTCATCAAGGTCTTCATCATCCAAAATTATATCGCTTTCTTCAACCAACCAGCCTTTGATTGTTTTTTTGAGGCTACCATCTTCATTTCTTGGGAAAAACGGCTGTGGTAAAGAGGCATCCAACAGCAACAAGAACTGCCTTGATGTCAAAAACAATGGGAAGTTTTCATCCTTTACCTCCTGGAGCCTGTGAACATTCGCATCCAATGGAGTAAACTGGCAACTCAGGCCAGATGACTTGAAAAGCTCGGTGAAGTTGCGCTTGACTTCATTGCACAACACATGGTTTTTCGTTATGAACAACTGATGCAGATGCTCGTACATTTCAACAGCCTCACATGAATCCTCAGAAGCCACAGTGTTTGTTTCACAATCATCATTTTGCAGGTGCTTTGAACTGCACAGAACTTCCTGTTCACTTCCTCCTTGTTCCTTCATCACATTTTCTTCATCAGCCTGAGCATCTTCGAGTGAGGACACCCTCATCGAAGAAACTGGCTTGCAAATCCAGGGATCTCCAGCCTGCATAGCCCTTTCCCAGTAGCTCAGAAACACTTTCCACAAGCGGTAAACAAGGCATGTGGTCTTTCCAGTACCAGAACGACCCACGAGGATGATAGCCTCTGCTGGCTTTGGGTTTAGATTGATTACAGCATGCTCCAGTTCACCCACACGAAAGGGGTATTCAACATGCGACCCCGTTTCATGACTCTGAAGTATATTGAGAGCCACTGCTGTGCTAAAAGTGTGAAACTTCATGATATTGTATTCATTTTCTATTGAACTGGCTGGAGGAATATATTCAGGAGCCTTCTCAACATTAGTTTGTGATGCATCATTGGATTCAATGTAACACAGTGGAAAGCGCTGCTGAACAGCATTCACGGAACTGAATTTTACTCTGTCTATGCCTTTCAGCTTCCGACGTAGCATGCAGCCAATTCCCCGATTGTATGAGCTGACAATCTTTTTAATTATGTGATTGATGTCTTTGTGAGCCAGAGCAATATCCCAAATTCGGATAATTTCGCTGTACACTTTACTGACTTTTTGGTCCCCAGTGGAGGACTCTTCTGCTTCAATAATTTTCTCTGGAACATCACTTAGTCTTGGTGAAAAGTCAACAGCAATTTCCCAAAGTATCCGTTGAGCCTTGTCAATCTTGGCTTCATAAAGTTTGATATCACTTTTGTCTGTGATTCCTTTCACTCGCTTGATCCGATGCTTGCTCCAATCTCCACTGCCAAGAAAATGAATGATTCTCAATATCTTGTTTTTCGTTTCTGGTGGCAGCAATTTATCATTCAAGGTTCGCAGTACATCCCTGGTGCATTCAATCTCCCAAGTCAGTCGATCAAAGTCATCATAGTCCTCAGAACCAAAGGAATTGGCAAGATTTGCTTCTCCATTCACGAGCTCGTCATTATCCTCCTCGGAAAGATCACTCGATGCTTGAGCCGCAGACAATTGGAATTGCTGAAATGTTTCGGCTTCAGAAGGTGACTGTGGGGAAATTCCCCCAGATTTCTGCATCGAGTCTTGCCTCATGGCACGCATCGCCTGAATCATTGCTGGATCAATGTCCAAAATAAGATTCTTAATATCTGTGACCAAGGCCTGCTTGAAAGATATATTTTTTGTAAGTGGCATTTCAGTGACCTTGCCTACTTGGTCACTCTCAGCATCACAATTTGGCTGTGGCTCAGCCAAAGAAGAATGGGTGGTCAATTCAACACGTGCATTGGCAGAACCTCTGGGTGGTGTTGCAACATCCTGTTTTTTTTTCGTCTTCTTTTTTGGAAACTGCTTTGGTGCCACTGCCTTCCACATTTTCTTCCGGGGGTCATTCTCCTTCACACCCCAAAAAGCATCTCTCCCTTCATAGTTTCGAAATGACAAATCAATTGGGTAATCAGACAGGACTTTGATGGCATCTGAATGGAGCCTGCAAAGGGGAAACTGAAAAAACAGATGTAAAAGGGTGTTTCCATTTTTGTCCTGGATATTTACATACCAATGTTCCTGCAAAAGGAACTTCAGCATGTGAATCCCACAATCATCTGTAAAAAAACAAAACAAACAAAAAAAACCCTCAAAATTAAAGTGTGCACAAACAAACATAGTGTTCATAAATGTTTTGCATAAATTTCACCATTGGTGAAAGAGGCAAACTTGGTGAGAAAGAAAGGAGCGGGTTAGGATGTTGACTTCATAGAGGCTACCTACATTAGCAATATGAAAGGGTGAGTGAGGGAGGGGAGAGGGGTGGGGAGGAACACTTAAATTGAGAAATATAAAATTGAGAGGAAAGACAAAAATAAATAAATAAATACAAATGGTGTGCACTGCTTCCTTGCATGGCATTCAGCATTTAAAGGATAGAGCATGGAAAACCCCCATATGTTGGCATTTATAGAGAGGAGGAAAATCCTCAATTGCCCTGCTGAGTGCAGAGAGAAAAGCGATCTCATAAAGATGGCATCACAGGTACACAGAGTACTCTGGGAAGCAAGACACTTCAACCAAGCTCAATGGCTGCGTTTGTCTGATGTCAAGTCTAGTGTTGTCCAAGATATTTGCCTACATGTCTGTGCATGTCTATTTTTGTGTATGCTCCCTTAAAAGCCTTGGACCCTGTAAAAACCCCCCAAAAAACCAACTTGATTACAAATATTTTTGGGTTTATGAATTATTGTTTTTATCCCCAAATAAGTTTCAAAGATCTTCAGGCAGAACCGATTGATACAATGATGAGCCAGTCTGCTTCAGGATTATGTATACAGTACTAGTGTTGGGCACCGATAACCAAAAAGTTAACTTCGATAACGATAACTGATAACCCCAATTTTTAAATCCGATAACGATAATATAATACAAAGTTATCGGAAGTTAACGATAATCCGATAACGATAACTACTTTTTAACGGAAATTCAAAAAAACAAGGAAAAAGCTTCAAAACCCATAGAAAAGGCTTATTTATGCTAAACCCAAGAATAAAATAAGCATTATGCATCTTTTTAGAGTCTATGACACAATGTGCTGGTTGCCCTTGAGGAAGACCAACTTCTCAAAGTTAGGCCCAGCTGACAGTCTTGACCTCTTGGGCCACAGGATGTCCTGCTGAGAGAGAATAGCCGTTCCACTGCGGCAGAGACGGAATTGGGGTGTTGTACTTCAGGAAGAGGTTGGTGAGGATCTCCTCCACCATGAAGTCAGAGTCGACCATGCCCTCCCTCCTTCCCATCAATGTCCAGCCAGGTGTCGACAAGTTTCTTGGCCTTCTGCTTGACACTGGTACGTGAGCCAGCGGCCGTCCACCCAGCGAAGAGGTCGTCATGCATGCTGCTGTCGTCGGAGCTGGTGGTGTTGTCGCCGTTCCGGTCCCTCAGGATCCTCAGTGCTCTCTCGACCTCGTCCTCCATGGCGGCCTTGACAGAGACCGTTAGGTTTCTGTCGAAACTGTGCTAAAAAAATTATCGGACTAAAAAATTTGAGTTATCGGAAGTTAACTGGTCTGATAACAATAAATGGAAGTTAACTTCCGATAAAAAAGTTAACTTCGATAATTATCTGTTATCGGATTATCGCTTTTGTGCCCAACACTGTACAGTACGCATCTCTGAAAAATAAAACGGCTGGCAAAGGTCAATCAAAATTGACTGTTTTTCGACATCAGTAAGTTGGTGTATTTAATATTTAATATTAATTGAGGAATTTCTTCCACTTATGCAACTGCCCAGTGAATCATGTACTTGTTCATATGCATTGTCCCTTTGTTTTGCTGCATATATGTGTAAAAATGAATTACTCCCTTTACTGCAAACAGGAAAACAATAGTTAGATTTAAAAGAGAAGAATGAGTACTTGGACAGAACCTGATAACAGTACCTCGTTTGCCCAGGGCAATAGACAAGGCCACATGGGGGGGAGTATCGCCTGGATTCAGGACGAGTCCATCATTGTCAGCCCCATGTTCTAGAAGCAATGATGCAAGAGCATATTCACCTTTCTCCATGCAATGTTTCAAATGCTCTGCACCTTTTGATACACCTAAGACAAACAAATGTTCCATTGTTCACTTGGGTGAGAATTTATACAAATACCAAACATTTCATTGAGAATATAAGAATAAAATAGAACGGCACTCAGGAGAGCACATTGCCTCACCGTGCGTGCTCGTTCTGAACAAAAATACCATCATTAACGAGGCCCACCGCTATTATGGCCCATATACACAGATCATCCAATGCACCCTGCTATGTCACATACATTGCCATTATACGTAGCTTTATTGATTGATGATATCTAACAACCACTTTTGTGCACATTAAGGCTAAAATGCAGCAATCAAACCATGTTGTTTTTTTGTTTTTTTGTCCAGACTATGTCTCCCCCCCCCCCCCCCCTCCGGCCACACCGCGATAAAGAATGCATCAATCGTGTGCAGCGTTGTGGGCATCGGGGAATGTCATTGGCAGAGAATGGCTTCCTGTGCCACCCACACACGGAATAGTGCACCTCCTTGCTCCGGGCTAATCACTGCAAACCTTTCTGGTACATTCCCCACACACAATCAATGTTCTCCAAAGGGCTGAGAGCAGGATTTACCAGGCCTGGCACAGAATACACAAAGCATACTTTTAAAAGTCCCTGTGCATGCCCTACTCTTACCCTGCTTGAACGTGTGAGGAAACACCAATTAAAACTTCCACCCTAGCTCAAAACATCACTTTTCTCGGTGCACGTGAAACAGGACGACTTCACTCGAATGGGTTTCTGATTAACGAAAATGTTTTCACTTACATGAAGACACGGACCACACTAACTTAACATTTTGGGTAGTGTGTACCCCCCTCCAACATCATAACAATGCAAATACAGCACGCACACGACACGCAAACAATTATTGCATATTTTTAAAGGATGACCTCAATGCATCCTGAATATATGCAGGAGGATTGGCAACTTTCAGAACCAGTTTATTCATACTTTCTATATTATACTGTTGTTGGCAAGGGTTCAGTGGTGACAAACGACCACTAGGTGGAGCAGTAGAGTAGTTTCCACCGAACACCCGGAATTTAGGTCGTGACTCTCGGATAAGTCCGAAAGGTCACGGGTCCCTTAGCAGACCGTGGTCGCCAATATTTTGACGGCGTGGGGTAGGGTTAATTGCCAAATTTCAATAGACCTAAGTATCCACGTCATCCAACTACCGGGGAAAACCACACCCTCAACGGGCTCTGTCGAACCGGGTCGCTCTAGCGACCTCAGTCCAGTATAACCGAGTGGAATTACCAGAGTCCGTCAGACCCAAGTGAACAATGACCGGCCCAAACGGCCTTCCTACTTCTCAATACGCACCATGCTAGGTCAATGAAAGAAAGCACAGAAAACGAGCTGGTACATTTAACAGGGGTTTATTTATAAGGGAGGGCGACACAGAGAGCAGAGTTAAACCGACTAAAAGCAATGCAGGTATGGACAAGGCACTTAAACAATTCTACTTAAGGGACTGGCGCCACAAACACACACACAAAAGAACTGGGCCGGCCGGCCTTTATTGAGGCCTCCAGCTCGGAAGGAAAGGTGAGCCGAAGTCCAGGGTCTGGCTTGCACCTGTCCGCCTCGTGCGGTGGACGACGATCTGGTCGCGTGGCGGGACTCAAACCACACTTTCACGCAGCGCCAAGCACCAGGGACCGCGCTCTCTCAACCGGCCACGCACCAATGAACCAAGACCAAGGAGAAGATCAGAGACGACGATGACCCAGGACCAGATGAACCAGCCAGCACCAAGACCCCCAAGACGACCAACCTCCCCAGCCTGGCGTTCCTTTATATCTTTCTTGCCCGGGGGTGAGAAAATCGCCATCTGAGGCGGTCTCCAACCCTCATTGGCCAGGGTGTCGGGGAAAGTCGCTCTCATGGCCATCTCAACCCACATGTGCCGGGGTGTCGTGGAAAGTCCGCCTCTATGGCCATCTCAACCTCATTGGCCGGGGTGTCGTGGAAAGTCGCCCTCTGTGGCCATCTCAACCCTCATTGGCCGGGGTGTCGTGGAAAGTCCCTCTGTGGCCATCTCAACCCTCATTGGCCAGGGTGTCGGGGGAAAGTCGCTCTCAATGGCCATCTCAACCCACAGTGGCCGGGGTGTCGTGGAAAAGTCGCCCTCTATGGCCATCTCAACCCTCATTGGCCGGGGTGTCGTGGGAAAGTCGCCCTCTGTGGCCATCTCAACCCTCATTGGCCGGGGTGTCGTGGAAAAGTCCCTCTGTGGCCATCTCAACCCTCATTGGCCAGGGTGTCGTGGGGAAAGTCGCCCTCTGTGGCCATCTCAACCCTCATTGGCCGGGGTGTCGTGGGAAAGTCGCCTCTTGTGGCCATCTCAACCCTCATTGGCCGGGGTGTCGTGGAAAGTCACCCTCTGTGGCCATCTCGACCCTCATCGCCGGGTGTCGTGGGAAAGTCGCTCTCTGTGCGTGATTGGACAAGGGGTGGAGTCGGAGCTGAGGCGATGAAAATCTCCACCCACGTACGTGGTTTAAACGCACGTGGGCAATGGTGTCGGTGTGCGAAATGAAGTGAAGGAATTTGTTGTAAAAGAAACTTCGCAGCGCACACATGTAATTCCCGTTAGACACAGGTAGGGGGCCCTAACTATAAACACATACTTATCGAGATAACTAAACTTGGGGACTGCTGTCTGTGTGCACAAGGCTTCCAAATTCGTAACAATACCACCCAGTGGAATGTCCAGGTGTTAATGACACTAAAACTAAGTCCAGATTGGATTAGAGTTAGCGTTGGTCCAACTACAGCAAAAGGAGAAGGGAAAGGTAGAGGAACTCATGCAATAAATTTTCAATAAACAGTTTGTGGGATTAAAAACAATGCATGAAACTATAGCAGGGAAGATTTAAGCAGAATTGTTTGTTTGTTTTTTCCTTTTCTTTTCACTCTAAAACCTGATGTGTTCACCTTCACCCTCCAAAGGCTGTACTTGTTCACACCACACATACAAAACACTATAATGGTTACAACATACTCACTTCCTTGCTCCAGAAGCGCCTTCACTAGTTTTACCATTGGAATCTCAACAGAACCCTGCAGCATCTGTTCCACAACTGCTCCAATATCCAAGTTCTCCAGGTTTACGCATGAGGCCAGCCCGCCTTTTCTGACTTGTCTGCCATTTCCACCACCACGGAGCAAGACCAAGCATTCTTGCCAGCGGTAGACATTCAACAACTCGTTGAGTAAGCGTCTCCAAAATGCGACGGGAACGTCACACCGAACACTAGCAGACAGCTCTAGTGATGGGTGTAAAGAAGTGGAGGGGGGAAAGTAAGGTGGAAGCACAACAAATAACATTTCCATTTTATTGAGCCTTTCACAGCTGCTACAACTCCAGTATTAGAAAAACACTAGAGTAATCAATCATTGTGTAAGGATGTTAACCAGGTGACAAAGAAACAATGGTTATATTTCTCAAACATATACAACAAAAACTAGAAAGAGCAATCAGAGATTGCAGACCCTCACCAGGACTTGCTTTTTGTGGTGTATTTTGTGTGGTGTTTGTGTACTGGTGTGTTAATTCATTAATAAGACATAATTAGAACTGCCACTTTATAACTGCTGGCAGTGATGGCTGGGTACCAAGACGTCCCACTTTGATGCAACCCCACTTTGATCAGCCACCTGACCCTGACCCATGACGTTATCATTATTATTCATTAATCAATATAATTTAGAATGGGATTAAAATAAATTCAATTAAAATCAAATGGAAGACCAAATAGGTACAGTCCTGCATTGGAGTAAACAGAAGGAACCCAAACAAGCAAAAAGCAAAGATTAAGTCATCAGGAGGAACCTGGATAGGATTCACATTTCAGCTGCTACTCTACCCTCAAACCAATCCAGGCACAGCCAAATGAGCCTTATTCAAAACAAATAAATAAACAATAGTAAAAAAAGAATCCATATCAAAAAATGAAATAATTCTGGTTGCTAGACTATGCACCCAATCAAAATGAAATTTAAAACATGTATTCTGCATCTCTACTAGATCATAAATCTGAAGTTTCACATCAATTGATTAAGCAAAGCAGCTGCAGAGAAAACATGATTAAATATTTTTCTTCAATCCAATATGGTTGCCAAACCATGTGACCGATCAATTATTCCTTAACAAACTTGTACACCCATGGCTTGGGGAACATTTGTGTGACATTTCCCCTTGATTTGTCCAGCCGTTCTGGAGAAGATCTTTATAGGTTTTAAGGTAAATCCAATATGGCTGCCAAACCATGTGATCTATGACATCACGTGTGAACCTTTTGTTCCTCATGGATAGGCGGTTATATGTATAAAAGTTTTGCCTCAATCTGTTTAGCCACTTCAAAGAAGAAGATTTTTGAAAGTTTTTATTTGAAAAAAACAATATGGCTGCCGAATCAGGTGACCAGTGTGAAAAATTTTGATGGTCATCTAGGGCTAAAATGGTCTCCAGAAAAAAATTTGATGACATCATCGATCAGGTGTAGTATTCTACACATGCAATTATGAAGTCACAACGAAGACACCGATGATATTGTTGTGGGCCGGGGGTCGGTGGCGAGAACGACCACGAGGTGGGGAAGCCTGCGTCGCTCCCACCAAACTCCCCGGAATTTAAGGCCATCGCTCGGATAACCTCGCGAGCCGGCGGGTCGTTGAACCAACCGTGTTGTCGCCATATTTTCAACCGCGTAGCGTTGGGTCTATTTGTCTATAACCAATTTACCTAACTACGCGATTTCGACTACCGGGAAACCACCCCTCGGCACGTCTTGTTCGAACCGGGTCACTCTATCGACTGCGGTAGAGTTCCAACTACGACTACCAACTCCGGTTCGGGTGCAGCCGAGCGGAAACTGCCAAAGCCGTGCCGCTGGAATGAACGGATTATCGGGGATAAAACCCACCTAAACTCAGATCCGAACCATGCTGGACCAATTCAAGAAGGGACGGAAACGAAGTGGGAACATTTCTAACAAGTTTTATTTACAGTAAATGAAGACACAAAGCAAGACTTAACGCGAATATGCAAGAAGTATTTACAATGATCCAAAACACTTATTCAGTTTTACTTAAAGACAGGCCACAGGCAGAACACACACACAAATGAAAAGAAACCCAGAGTTCTTTATTGGACCCTCGCAGCTGTGGAGAGAGACAAGCTGGGGGTGAGTCCGGTTGGGTACCTGGCCGTTGGAGAAAGGGGGTACTCCATGCTGCGGCACCTGACAATGGTCGCTGGTTTGGTCCCCAGTTGCACGTGTGAGACTCGAGGTTCGTGGCAGAGCTCGGGTGTGTGAATAGCGGGGTCCACGGAGGGGTCGGGGTCGCTCTTTCCTTCCTTGTAGAGGGCCAGCAGAGACACGTTCGCCACCTCGACGACCTTCGTAACAGCAAAAACTCTCCAAGACCCTCAAAAGACTCTCCAAGACCCCCCAAAAAGACCACCTGCCTCAGAGAGTGCTCGGGAATTTATTTTCCTCCCTCAGCGGGGAGGGGCCTTGGTGAACACACCTCGTTGTCCGCCTTTGATTGGACAGGGTCCCACGGCATACCTT
>CM068954.1:104057050-104068556 GCA_035128595.1 Eptatretus atami
CCAAATACTTTTGTCAATTTCAACTTATTTTTGGAGAAAATTGTGAGTTATTTGAAAAAAGTGCAAGGGTTCCAATATTTTTGGCCATGACTGTATATTCTGTTTCGTAATGAACATGTAATTCAACTTATCTTTTTTCTTATCGAAAATATTAATGAGTGAGGTCTGAAAAAACAGGCCAGGCATTAACCAGGTAAGGCCCAGCGGTCCCTTGGTCGACCCCGGTAATAGCCCAGCGGCATTGCCATTTGTTTTTTTAAGCTGTGAGGGGAAAATTAATGAACCAAATGAAAAAAAAAAAAAATGTCCCAAAATTTTCCAAAAAATTAAAAGAAACCCTCTGCACGAAGGTGAAGGAGGTTTATGTTTTCAACCCCTTTCTGTGTTTGTTGTACAGGAATTTCAAAAAAGTTGTGGACGGACCGGATGAAATTTTGGAGCGTTAGTGTTTGACAAGGAGAACGAAGACTTTGGTGAAGACAGGATCTGGTCAGACTACAAGAAATTTTTAAGTGATTGTTTCAGCATTGAAGAGATAGTAATTTTTTTTTTTTTTGTATACTTTTCGAGGCCATATGAGAGGATACACACAACGCACAGCAGGGGCATGAGACAAGAGGGGCGGGAGTGGAAAGGAAAAGCAGTGGGAACAGAGGCATTAGATCTGGGGAAACGGAGAGGGATGAATCGGGAACACGGGGTTAAATTGACTTACCGTGGACTTTCAGCGGGGAAGGCACGGGATTTAAGGAGGTGGGTTTGGGGAGATTAAACGGGGTAAAAAGATCGAGGTTTGGATAAGGAAGAATAAGAGGTGGTGGTGAACAAGCTGTTTTGAAGGCCTGGAGGGAAGAATGGGTTTGAAACAGAGTGAGGGGTTTATCTCCAAAGGGGGAAAAAGAGGAATGAAAACGTGAGGTGAGCCGTGATTCGTGATTTTGGTACTTTGTGCCAAAAGGGGTTTTTGGCGGACCTTGAGCGCCGCGGAAGTATGGATGAGGAGAATCACACACGGAAGGAGGGGGGGGGGGGGGAACCAGAGAGGATATGGCAGAACGAAAGACACAGATTGCCTGAGTGAGAGTGAGAGGCCCACAGACTCAACCATCGTGAGAGATGCCAATGATCCAAAATGCCTTGGGTTTTCCAAGTGGTGAAAGCGAGAAAGGTGGGAGGCAGGTAACAGCCAGAGCGGAGGTTAATATCCATCAAGGCTGCAGAATGAAAGCTTGTATGTGGTCAGGAACTCAGGTGGGCCGAGGAGGCTTTGCACGATGGAAGGATTCCCAGTCGGCACTGGCTTTGGGATCCAGGTTGGAGATGTGACTTTTCCAGGAAATGATTGGCAGAATAGTGAGACCCAGAAGCGTTGAAGGAGAAAGGAGTCTTCCAGATGATTGTTGAGAAAGTAACGGGTTTCAAACTGCGTCCTTTGGAGACAACATATGAGAGTGTAAGTTTTCCGGATTGAAGATGCTATGTGTTTGGACAGTTGTTATTTACCCAGATCTGCAGTGAGCGAAGAAGGCAGCTGCTTGCAGGTTCTGAGATGACAGATGGTACCAAGGGTGGAGTATCACAAAGAGATAAGAGGATTTTCAAAGAGTCGGAGAGATCATTTGATGAACCAAGAAAAAGAAAAGGGCAAAGACAGCTGCCTTGGGATCCAGCCTGGACAGGAGAAGGGGATGAAAGAATCCATTTAGGCCAAACGTTGACTGCGACAGGAGAGGAAGTCTGTGGCATGAGTGGGATGGCTTGGATCCCAATAGGAAGAGAGTTTGTGAGCAGGGCAGGGTGCCAGACCATTGTCAAAAGCAACGTATGTCTGGGGATTGTGGCTCTGATCATGTTCTGGCATGGAGGACTCCGTATTGTTGGAGAGCGAAGCAGCATATCCAGGGTAGGCGACCTGGTCTGAACCAATTGATGATGGAAATGGAGCCATTGGAGAAGAGGAGAATTTCATGTCTGAAGCGATGATGGACTTCCATAACTGCTGATTTGATTGGGGAAGGTCTGATTGGTCTGTAGTCTTGCAGGGAATCTGTTTTTGCAACGCTTTGTATGCTCAGGGGCAGTATGTTTGCTGATTTCTCAAGCAGATTGGCAGATGATTCTGAGCAGAATGATTAAGTGTGTAATTAAATCAGAGAGTGAGATGAGAAAGAGCATAGGAGCAGCGTTGTTTAAGGACACATGGGCTGATCTCGTTTGGACTTGTTGCAGACTCGATGTCGAGTGTTTGACAAGCAAGCTCTCCACCTTGTCAGAAGAAAAAGAGACAAGTCCAGTACAGGTGGTGCGCATGGTAGGTGGTACAAAAGCGATGGTTTGGACACAAGATTGTGCAAACACTGAAGTTTTAGTGGCATTTCAGACTTTCATCTCGGTGGTATCAGCAGTGCGTGCCATTTGTATTGGTTAGTGTGAGGTGGATGGAGTGGTAATTCTATGCATCCAGAAACAGATTTGATAGATCGTTTTCATCTTTTTTATGATTTGAAGTGGAGAAAGAGTTTGAGAGTTCAGACTTGAACTTGGAAAGATGTTGTTTTTCTGGCTCCCTGAAGGGTAGATACATCACTTGTTCGTAATCTATGAAGTGACTGAATATCCCTCAGTGAGTTCTCTCATAGGCATGAATAGTGTTCATGGTAAACTTGCTTTGTACATAGCTTCAGTGAAGCATGGACTGGGGAGAAGGGTAAGGCAAACTGAAACGAGAAGGGATAAATCTGCATGTGAGGGAGAGCAAGTTTCTTTGAAAGAATTCCAGGATGATTCGAGTTGGAGAAAGTAGCGATGGGAGACCAGTCTAGAAGTTTGATGGCTGCTTGGAGAACCCTGCCAGTCAGCTTGAGTGAAATCCAGACTCTACGGCGCTGAGGTGGTTCTCTGATAGCAGCATGATACTGTTGTCGCATTAATATTCAAAAATGTATTGGCCCAATATGTTCTCGTGGATCAGGCATTACGTGGCGACGGTATGCCTCACCATTGCCCTTCTCGGTTTATAACTACCATTATATTGTATTCAATCATTATTATTTAATATTATTCATTACTGCTTGTGTGTATTTGGAGTAGTCCGATTTTTCTGATGTCACTTCCACAGGATGCTATTCTCTGGTACTGAGGTTTTGGAGCATTGGCGCCGGCTGCTTGCGATTTCCGAGCATCGGCAGCAGTGGCCTGCGCATTCTCGAGCATCGGCAGCAGTGGCCTGCGATTCCGAGCATCTGTAGCCTGCATTTTCCGAGCATCGCGCCACAGCCTGCATTTTCCGAGCGTCGGCGCCAGCAGCCTGTGGTTCGAGCATCGGTGCTGGTGCCTCTGGTCTAATGTGCATCGTGCTGGTAGCCTGTGGTTTCCATGCACCAGCATGATGCTTTTCGTGCATCAACATAAGCATAATGGACAGCCGATTTTTGTGAATTTGTGTGTCAGTGGGCTGCTGTTTGCGCAATAGATGCTTGCTTCAAATATCTCTCAATTAATTTCAAAGCTTCTATGTTTTTGCCAAATACTCTTTGGAAGCTTTCCATGGATGTCAGCAATGCATGGGTCTGCATGCAAGTTGAGGAGCATTCTTACATCTTCTGCTTGAATATCTAAACAAAACAACAAACATTATTTTACAGCACAGCAAATTTTTCATTGCAAGCAAGTTCTATTAACGTTTTCAATGTGCTGCACAATTTCCAAAGCAATAAAAACAACCAATCTCGGTAAGATGGCAACATCAATCTGACTGGTCTGGACAAAAAGCTGTCAAGTCATCCAGTCATGGACAAAACTTACATCACATCAATACTTTGTCTTTGCCACAATATGATAAAGTCTCTCCACATTTGTTCTGCAAGTTATGCTTGTGTTGTTGTGTCAAAAACAAGTTTTCACACAAAGAAATCCCCTGAAACAAAAAACGAGGGATAAAAAACCGAGAGTGCAATGAAACACTCAAAGCAACTACACACAGTCCAGGGCCAGCATCAGACATTTTGCACCCTAGGAAGGCAGCACTATGCATCCCGCCAAAAATGCCAACTTCGATTTTTTAAAACAGATGTTTGTAGAAGAAAAAAAAAAAAAGCACAAAACTTGAAACTGCTACATTTATTTTACCACATATTCTTACAGTTGACCGAGAAACAAACAAAAAACAGACAGTTAAAACGTCTCAAAAAGCTTTCAATTTCAGACATAAAAATCTCAGTTTGCGTGCCTTTTCCTTATTTATTTTTCTAAAATAATAATTTGCATAAAACTGTGACCCTCTGAGGTCTGCGCCATAGGCGGCTGCCTTGTGGCCTTAATGGTAGCGCGCCCTGCACACAGTACAAGGACTCCTGAAAGATGGGCCTTACGGTGGCATCGTTATTGTCAACCAAATTGTGCTACAATTTGATTTTTGAAGTGTTTATTTTTAATTTGGTAGGTGAAGTGTGGTTGAAAGTATGTGTGTACGTAGCGTTTCACTTTATGGAATCTGAACTGGATGACAGAATGAGTTGAAAGCTGCTGGTTGTACCTGAGGCATGCACAGATCGGTTTTAGGCTGTAATAAATAAATAAAAAACAAAGCAAAAATATAGAATAAATAAAAACAAAAAAAAACAATAAAACATAAATAAAATAAATAAAAAACAAATAAATTAATATTGATAAAATAATAAATAATAGCCCTGTAGGTCAGGGTAGTGGAGGAAATGCCATTCTCACAATGTAATATGTGGACAGGTGGGTGTGTGACAATGAAAATCAATTACGATTTTTGGAAAGATCTGAAGCCGGAATACCAGATACCATAATTTTTTTGAGTGATTCTTTCTCATTGAGATATGGGCCAAAAACAATATATAGCAACAATATTGTTGCAGTTTTGCATATACATCCCAATATGCAGAGACACATAGGTTCCCAGTGAGCTGCATTAATTAGATTTGTCGATTGGATTTCCATCCCTATGTCTTAGTTTGAGGGATATGTGTGTGTGGGTTTAGCTAGGACCTCCCTTCTTCATCTATATATTCAGTATTTTATCCAGTCATCATCCAGTACCCGTTCCCTACCTGTTTTCATCTCTATATTCATGCTTCCCTAAGGCCTAAAGTCACATTTGCCACGGCGCGTGGGGTCTCAAAATCTACGGCCACTAGCAATTATACGGCGGCCGCAGTATTTCCACGGTCACACAATGTAGCAGTCCATATGTTTTTATTTTCGGGGAGCCGCACGGCGTATTTTAGGCCTAAGTCACATTTGCAACGGCGGCCGTGGGTCTCCAAATCTAAGCCCTAGCATTATATGGCGGCCGCGTATTTCCACGGTCACACAATGTAGCAGTCACATATGTTTTTATTTTCGGGTAGCGCACGGCATATTTATAAATTGTGGAGAACGAAAACGTGGGGTGCCGTACGGTCTTTGATTTGATGTCGCACGGTGACCTTAGGGTGTTCCTGCGGCGGCCATATAATTTTCAAGGCAGACGCAAGGTGCCCGCAAGGCGACCGCAGGGGGCCCTAAGGCGAACGTGCGGCCAGACGGATGGTAACGAGTGGGTTCTCTTTTTTTCTTTACCAGTTTTTTTGTTTCGGCTTGTCGAATTGCTACGGCGAACGTAGAAATGAAAAAAGTTATAAACTCCACGTTATAATTCCACGGCGACCTTACGACCTGTAAAATATAGCCAAACGGCGTAGGGCACCCTGAGGCACCGCAGAAACTCTGCGGCGCCGCACGTTTCTGTCAATTCAGAGGGCGTACGGCCGCCGTATCCTCACCGTAGAGCAAATGTGACTTAGGCCTTAGTCTTAGAAATTGTGGAGACCGAAAACGTGGGGTTGCCGTACGGTCTTTGATTTGATGTCGCACGGTGACCTTAAGGGGCCCTGCGGCGGCCATAGAATTTTCAAGGCAGATGCAAGGTAGCCTCAAGGTGCTGCAAGGGGACCGCAGGGGGCCTAAGCGAACGTGCGGCCAGACGGACGGTAACGAGTGGGTTAATTTTTATTTTTTTTTTTACCAGTTTTTTTGTTTCGGATTGTCGAATTGCTACGGCGAACATAGAAATGAAAAATTATACTCCACGTTATAATTCCACGGCGACCTAACGGCCTGTAAAAGATAGCCAACGGCGGTACGGCCACCCTGAGGCCACCGCAGAAACTCTGCGGCCGCCGCACGTTTCGTCAATTCAGAGGGCGTACGGCCGCCGTAATCCTCGCCGTAGAGCAAATGTGACTTAGGCCTAAGTAACGCTTCACCCTTTCACTCTCGTAATGTAACATCACCTGCTCAACCTCTCAAACTCCTTCATCGCTCGACTCCCATCTCTCATAGAAACCTTCATTTGTTGTCAAGTCATTATTGTAAATAAGTCCCGACTAAATAACCCTGTAAACCTGCGAATAACGGTTGAGGTGGAATGTAATTGATGGCAGAAGGGTTACATCTTTTTTTTTTTTAACCACCTAAAAACCTTTCATTTCAAACCACATATTACACTTTGCATTAATGGATCCACCATCACCAAATAAGCATCAATTCTTCTCAGACTAGACAGCGGAAGGACAAACAATCAAGGAGCTAATCCTGAACAATTGTGGAAGCATGACGAGCTGGCCCGTCTGTGGAACCGTCTGGAAGTGCGCGAAACCTTCAACGTGCAGCACAATGAAGAGACGTCACAGCCAATGGTGGAAGGGGAAAGAAAGAGAAGGGGGGGGGGAGGGGAGGGGAAAAAGGGGGGAAGGAGAGAGGAGGAGAAGGGAGGGGGAGGGAGGAGGGCGAAGGGGAGAGGAAAGGGGGGGGGGGAGGGAGGGGTGTGAAGGGGGAGGGGGGGGGGGGGGAGCGGGAGGGGGGAGGGGAAGGGAGGGGGAGGGGAGGGGGGAGCGGGGGGGGGGGGGGAGAGGGGAAGGGGGAAGGGGGGGGAAGCGAGAGGGGGGGGGGGGGGGGAAGGGGAGATAGGGGAGACAGAGGGGAGGGGGGGGAAGGGGGGGGGGGGGGGGGGGGGAGAGGGAAGGAGGGGGGGGGGGGAGGGAGGAAGGAAGGGGGGGAAGAGGGAAGGAGGGGGGGGGGGGGGGGAGAGGGGGGGGGGGAAGGGGGAGGGGGGGGAGGAGGGACGGTTCTGGTTGGGAGAGCGGAGGGAGGTGCGCGAAATCACGCGCCAGAGCGGGGGACCAGGAGAGTGGGGGGAAGGCAAGGGAGGGGGGCTTTAAGCCACACCCGCGCCGGACCAATAAAAAGACAGGCAGACGCCATCAAAGATGGAGCCGCCAGGGAATCGCCGAGAGAGCCGCCAGGAAGTGACGTTGGGAGAGCGAGAACGCCACCGAGGTAGCATCAACGAGGGGTCAGGATCAGAGCTTTGCACAAGTGCATTGTTGGCTGCCTGTAAGGCTTTGTTTGAGTGGGAGGTTACATGCCTGCTCATTCTGCCGAGGCTGGAACTTAATAGCCTTCACGCAACTCTGAGCGAGAGACACTAATGGGTCCCGTGGAGCGCTGATCATCTGCTGTCTCCTCTGCCCAACCATGAACATGGAGGTTCGCAAACATCTGTCCACATCAAACTAACACACCCTTACCCTGAGTACCTCCACCCCCCCCCCCCAGACCACAATTCATATTGGGACCAATGCAGGCCCGCACTATCGGCGTGAGATGAAGTCGTACCAAACCCACTTTCTCATGCTCTCGCCTATCTTCCGGTTGATTATGAGGCGTCATGTGTCATGTGCAGCGATAGATTAGATTGCATTAAATGGGCTCCATAAGTGTTAGGATAATTAATTTCCTCATGTATATTTTGAATGTGCTTCTGTGCTTTGATTGTAAATACCTGTCATTGTGCTTGATTTGATGGCAAATTAACATCTTCTGTTTGATTGTGAATAAATTGTCCTTTACGTGTAATTGCAAACGTGTGTGTTGATTAAATGTGCTTGTGAAGGGCTTGAGATGCTTCTGACCAGTTCATCTGCCTTTTCCTCCATTGGTCCAGCATAATCCCTCGTTATTGTTAGCTGGGAGGTTCACCCACGTGATTTTCTCTTTTTAGCCAGTGCACACTCACTGTATCGCTCGTCAGTAATGGGGTATGCGTTGAGGGCACAAGACCCCCTGCCCCCCCCACACCTTTGGCGGCCATCCACAGGTAAGACAGAAACCGAAGTAGTGAAACCCTACCAGGATTGGAAGTACATCGGCATTTGTGGTTGCTAAGCAACCGCTGGCGCACAGAGTTATCTGTGCCCGGCGGCCTTAGAATCGGGCGTTTGGGAGGGACCGAGTGCTTCCTTCCCCTCGTGGTACCTCGAACCCCGATCCGTAACAATATATACGAGTATTTAATAAATATATATGAGTCGTGGCCAAAAATATTGCACCCTTGCACTTTTATCAATAATGCACCATTTCTACAGAGAATTGTTGCTATTAAAAAAATATTTTGCGTCCACATATGTATTTCTTTGGTTTGCAGTGTGGAACAAAACAAAAAGCTGAAAAAAATGACTAAATCTTAGCTTATTCCACACAGAAATCCAAAATGGCCCAGACAATATTGGCACCTTTTAGAAATAATTAGATTTCAAGCAGGTGACTACTTCACTTTGGACTCAAACTCACCTGTGATGAGTTGCAGGTGCCTGCAATATAAAATCACTCATTCAACAGTTTGAATAGAGAAATGGAGTCATTCTGCTGTTTTGTGTCACTGTGTGTACCGCAATGAGCATGGAGAAAAGAAAGAAAACCAGAGAGTTGTCTGAGGACGTCAGACACAAGATTGTAGCAAGCATCGACAATCCAAGGCTAAAAGTCCATCTCCAGAGACTGTGATGTTCTCGTGTCCACCGTATGCAATGTTATCAGGAAGTTTAAGGTCATGCACTGTAGCCAACCTCCTTGACGGCGAGCAAGAGAAAACTTGATCGAAGATTGCAGAAGGATTGTTTGTAATGGTGGAGAAAGCACCGCTTAACTGCCAAACAGATTCAAGCTGACCTTCAAACACAATGCACGACAGTGTCAACTTACACCATCCATCGCAACTCAATGAAAGGGGGTTCTATGGTAAGAGACCCAGGAGGACCCCACTGTTGAGAGAAGGACAAAAAGAAAGCCCAACTCGAGTTTTCCAAAACACACCTGAACAAGCCAAAATCTTCTGGAGAATGTCCTGTGGAACGATGAACTAAATTGGAGCTTTTGGTAAAGCACATCATCTTGTTTACAGAAACAAAATGAAGCTTCAAGAAAAGAACACCTTCCCTAAAGTCAAACATGGAGTAGGTTCAGTGATGTTTGGGGTTGCTGTGCTGCCTCGGCACTGGGTGCCTTGAATGTGTACATGTCATCATGATTCAGGAGATTACCAAGACATTTTTGAGCACAATGTTAAACCAGTGTCAGAAAGCTGGGTCTCCGTCGAAGGTTATGGGTCTTGCAGCAGGACAATAACGAAACACACTTCAAAAAGCACCAGAAATGGTTCAAAACAAACGCTGGACTATTCTGAAGTTGGCCAGCAATGAGTCCAGATCTAGTCCATTGAACCCTGTGGGGAGATCAGAGAACAGCAGTTGGGAGAAGGACCCTTCTAAAATCCAGGAGAACTGGAGCAGTTTTACAAGAAAAGTGGCCCAAACTGCCAGTGGAGAAGTGTATGGAAACTCATTCATGCTATGGCAAGCGCTTGACTGGAGTTATTTTGTCCAAAGGTCGAGTCGAGGGTGTCATAATATTAAGTCGAGGGTGCCATTAATTTTGTCATGCCATGTATTTTTACCTTCGCAAACTTTGTTTGCGAAGGTTATGTTTTGATCGCTGTGTATTATTTATTTGTGAATATGTGTGTTTGTTTGTTTGTTATTCGCATATACTCCAAAGTATTGAACTGAATCGCAGCAATTGGTGGGATGATTGGTTATTATCCGAGGACATTTGATTAGATTTTGGGACGGATCGGGTCAAAGGTCAAGGTCAAGGTCATGAAAAGGTCAAAATCGTCTTTTACCATAGCGCGTCAATTTGTATCCAATTTGCATGCAACTAATGCCAAAATGTTTAGAATTCAATGCCCCATCTTGTGATATGTGACATGACACAATGACGTAATAACCCTTATTAGCGCTTTGGGAGTCAACAGGTCAGGGGGGCACGACATTGCAAAATGTGCGGTTTTAGTCATAACACGGTCAATTCTTATCCGATTTGCATGAAACCAAACCAAAATGTTGACTGTTCTGTTCCCCACACTCTAATACCAATTACAAAATTAAGAGTACAAAGGTCAAGGTCGAGGTCATGAAAGTCAAAATCGTCATTTTGCCATAGTGCGGTCGATTTTTATCCAATTTGCATGCAACCAATGCCAAAATGTTGTGAATTCAATGCCAAATCTTGTGATATATGATATGACACAGGAAATTTAATGTTTTTAAGCCATCATAACACATATGAGATGCCAGATGTGGTATTGGATTAAATACCCTCACAATCAACGGTTTCTGGGGGGGGGGGCAAAATGTAGCGTTGGCGAACGGTTGCGCTCTACTGAGTGCCCGTTCTAGTTATTTCATGATTTAAAAGATATATTAAGTTCTGAATCAAAAACAAAGGTTTCTGTAATGTTAAAAATAAGAATTGTGGAGACCAAATACTTTGTGTCAATTTCAACTTATTTTGGAAAATTGTGAGTTATTTGAAAAAAGTGCAAGGGTTTCCAATATTTTTGGCCATGACTGTATATCTGTTTCGTATGAACATGTAATTCAACTATCTTTTTCTTATCGAAATATTAATGAGTGAGTCTGAAAAAACAACTATGGTTCAAATAAAAACATACTGTATGTAATTTTTTTCCATGGGAAACAGAGAGCCTCCCTGACTGGGGGGGGGGCAGGGGGCATGGGGCACGTACTCCCTGTTGCCCATGTTAATCTGGCTTCTGCACGTGAGTGACCTCTGCAGACTTGGGTTTTTGGAGGGGGAGAGAACTTGAAAAAGAAGAAGTTGTGGACCTGGAGTTTAAAACTTGAATAAGAAAGGGTGAGTGAGAAACAGTTAGGAAAGGGTGGGTTGAGGTGGAAGGGTTCGAGACTTGGGCTGGGAAAGGGTGGGAAGGGGAGGGGGGGTTCAGGACTTGAAGAGAAGGGGATTGAGGATAGATGTTGAAGTGAGTTGGGATTGCACAAAAAGGGACAGAGCTGGGAGAGGAGTTAAGACTTTAGGGGGGAGGAGTTTGAGGATTCAACAGAAAGGGAGAAGAGAGGACAAAGTTGAGGTGGGGAGGGGGGATGGGGACAGAGCTGGTAGAGGGGGTTTGAAAATTGGAGGTGGGAGAAGGGTTTGAGGACTTGTGTTGAAAACTTGGTCCACATTTTACATAATGTGGAATTTCCATGGGTCCCTGTTTACGCTGTCAGAGGACATTCCTAGCAAACTTCTGAATATTACACACTCAATTGGGAATAAATTCCCTCTGACAGCCCAG
>CM068954.1:104068581-104086945 GCA_035128595.1 Eptatretus atami
TGGAACCGGGTTATCTGTTAGTGCAATATAAATATAAAGAGAGAAACAAAAGTAATGAGTTGACAAAAAAGTAAAATTTGTGAATCAAATTAGGCATCCATCCAGAAAGGACTGAACCTCCAAGAACCACACAAAAGGTGGTTCTATGAATTACTGATAACGACCGAGGAAGAAATTTTGCTGACCTATTCTCATGCTGGCTAAATCTGAATCCGGATCTGAACCAAAATCTAAATCTGCTTGTTCTGCTCACCTAACCCATCCACCTAGTTTAGTCAGAACTCGTCCACAACTTTTTGAGATATCGTGTTGTATATCGTTTTTGGCCCCATTTCTCAATCGTGATAAACATAAGTAGAATCACTTTAAAAAAAAATTTTTAATTCTCATATCCAGATTTGGATCTTCACTAAAATCAAATCAATTGGTCCTTGCACACACCCAACCTGCCCACCAGGTTTCATCCAAATCCGTCCACAACCTTTTGAGATGTCGTGCTATACATCATTTTTGGTCCGATCTCTCAATGGTGAAGAATAACTTTAAAGATTCTCAAATCCAGATCCAGAGCTTCACCAAAATCTAATCAGTTTGTCCTTGTCATATTACCCAACCTGCCCACCAAATTTCATCCGAATACGTCCACAACTTTTTGAGATATCCTACTCACAGATAAACACACAGGTAAGAGTCCGGAGATATATCAATATACCAGTTATATCGATTTAATTTTACACATCGATAAACCGGTATTGGAATTCTGAATATGGTGACATACTGAGAGAAAACAAAAAAAACGATATAATCGCCAACAAATCGAAGAAAGGTGTTTACAATCTTTAAATACCATGCATGATTTAAAAAGCTTTGATGCACTCACAGTCTCGGTTAAACATGGAACGGAACAGTGAAAGTATGACGTCAAGATGTACTAGGAAGTAAGTACAGTACGTTTTAACTTTTAAACCTCAGCATTCGAGCTCATCAGCTCCATACAAGCAATCGCGTTTTAATTTTCCCTCGTGGTTGGTTTTAAAGCAATTGTCAATTGGTTAGTTGTATGAATCAAGTGTGTTTTCGAACCCTGTGCCAAGTCGGTGATCCGAGATAGTCATAGCGGTATGAAAACGATACTGGTATGAACTATGAACTAGTTCCCGTTCCCAGAATAAGAAACGTCTTCAATCTGCATGTAAAATAGACTTCCAGTTCCCACCCGTTGTTTTGAGGGATGGGGGAGGGATTGGTGAGGGAAATGGCGTTAAGTTTAGCCCGTTTCATTCCCTGAGTAATGTTCCCCGACCCTGAGTCTCGACTCTCAACTTTTGTTTTTGAGTCAAACAATCCATTTTCACCCTTCTTTTAACTCCAGCTACCCGTCTACTGCCGGCCCTCCCCTTTAACTTCCAAAAAGTACTCACAAATTCTCAGGCTCACAATCCTGTCCTTTTTGCCTTTCAACCCCATAATTCCCATGGGAAAGGTCCCTCACCTGAAGGCTGAATCCACCAATTTGTTCCTCCGTCTCAAACCCTCTTGTCCGTCCTTCCATCTCACAACACCCACTTACAATTCACGCCAACCTTTTCAACCCCCCCCCCCCCCATCTTCATTCCAATCCGAAACCAATATCCTGCTCCCCCCCCCCAAACTCCAATTACTGTGACTCAATGATTGTACGTCATATATGAATACGTAATGGACCATTGTGTGTTTTTGGACCTGGTTAAAAATTAATTCTTTAATCCTTTCGTATTTATTAATAATATCAATATGCCGGTATCCATCCATCCATCCATCTGGACCATATTCTGTGAGAGCGTTGGTGCTGACGAAGCAGTCTCCTTGGCTATTGGGCACAATCTGGACGGGTCACCACTTCGACACAGTATACCAGCATGCTGGCACTCATTTTGCCGACCTCGAAGGATGACAGGTCGAGTTAACCCCACCTGGTATTATTGAACAGCTGAGCGGATTTGAACTCAGGACGAGGTCCCAACCGGTATGATGCCTCGGTATATCGATATCGAAAAAATGATTACGACAGAGCCTAACAGACAAATACACAGACAGGGGTGAACACAACCTCCATCCAACTTAGGTGGTGGAGATAAAAAAAAATTTTTAAAAACCACGATGCTGCTTCCTTGCTTGACGTTCAGAATGAATAAGGGTAGAGCATGGACAAAATATCAAAACAATCAAGTTGGTAACTAGAGAGGGAGCACTCGTGTAGAGTGCAAAACTCCGGCGCCAATACTGATAGGTCACTCAAGTGAACCTGATTATCCTATTCATCAATTTGATGTCAACAGTGCTCAACGAGTATAGTTTGCAACTTTCCCTTTACTTTTTACATACTCAATTCATTCGTCATAACTAGATTCCTTGAGACAAATTGATTTTACGTGGGTATCACCTGAAATTCCAAAAGCAGCCGTAATTATAATTTTGGCATGTTTTTTGTTGGAAATCACTTCTAACATGTAGAAATGCCAAAAAAAATCTAAATTTTGTTGAAAAAAAAGGTGCAAAAATTTTTTTTTTCTCGAATAGTTTTTTTTCTGGGGGGGGGGGGGGGGTTGGAAATCACTTAACACTGTAGAAATGCAAAAAAAAAAATTCAATTTTTTTTCAAAATGGCGCCGTAGCGGCAATATTGGATTTGACCAAGTCCAAAATCTAATGGCATGATCCTTGGACCATACCTAATCCCCCACAAGTTTCGTCGAAATCTGTGGAGGAGTTTTTCCGTAATACTGTACAAAACAACAAACAAACAGAAAGGGTGAAACAGTAACCTCCGATCTTCGATGGCGGAGGTTAATAATAGCGCAGGCTTTGATGGACCTATTGCTACTCCTGCATCAAAATTCCTTGCAAGAAACTCATATGATGGAGTAAGGTAGTAAGCATATAGAAGGACGATACAGAAAAATGCCACCCTCCCCCCGCCCCCCCCCCCCCCATTCAAATGTGTACACAATGATACACTCAAACTTCTAAAGAGTGAAGTCTAAGCATTTAAAAGCTAAAACATTTATTAGCAAGCATTTTCTGAACTAATAAGACTTAAAAGATGCCAAAATACATCGCTAAAGTACCACACGAGAGATCGCTAAATCGCCAATTTGTACCTCTTGCACCGTCAAAACAATGTAAAACTGTAGCCTGACATACCTCAATAAGTGCTGAAGCCATGATGGTGATTCCAACGCAAGGAAGTCACTGTCTCTGGGTTAGTGCACGCAACCAAAAATTTAAAAATAAATAAAGCATTGTTTTATTACGAAAAGAAATCGAAGGTGAATGTGGACTCAACCAAACCAGACCAGGATTGTGAGGAGTGAAAATGGATGCCGGACAGAACCATTCCAAAAGTAATACATATCAAAACCATCACCCAAATCAACTGAAATGAGTATTAAAACAATTTAATAACATAGATGGATTTAATCCATACCAAAATAGCAAAATAAATAAAACATTAAAAATAAATAGAATGCTCATAACCCGTGAAAAGTGTCGCGGCCATGAGGTCGAGGTCATGTGACCAGCGCCATTTTCGTTAGCATCACTTGGCTGACTCGCGTCGCGGATCAAGGTGGTTTTGAGCGCATCCAAGATTGAAAAAGCCAAATAAATGTTAAAATTACATTTTGAGTGGCAATAAACTGCTCCAATCTGTTACGGGAGGGTTGTGGAAAGATGTTTCACAGGTATTCTCATATGTCGATGAACAGGGATGGTGTAGTTTTACTCTGAAACACCACTGCAGTATCGCAGATTCTTATTTGGCGTTCGTCACATGAACCCTGTTGGTAAATTGATTTGTTGGTCACAAATTGGTTTATAACATTTTTTCATATGGGGGGGGATTAACGAGTGTATTTATGTTAAAGGCCACCATTAATCCTGCCTTCTCGTGAGTTCGGCCGAGGGAAGTTTTACTTAAGTCTTTCATGAACCGGCTGGTACCGGCGATAACTAAAAATCTTAGAGGCGATTGTGTGATGGGAAGTCATGTTTAACGTTCGTCCAAGGGACGGCACATACATTGTTTAATCACCCTGCATGTGAAACACTGGGTGGACAGCTTATAACTGGATCAGGATTCAAACCCAGGCTAGTCAGGTTCGAGGCAGGTGAGCGTGCGACGGGACATCCAGTTTAACGTCCATCCGAGGGACAGCACACACACTGATGAATCACTCTGCCTGCAGCAGACATGCACATTCTCTCGAATGGTCACTTCTGCCAACAATTTGGGTATTACTATACATAAAGTTTGTAATATGTCAACACTTTGATTTGCATCATTTTGGTACCTAATTAAAAATTTTAAAAAACGAAAGGTAGATTCATGTTTTCAATTTGGACCATTAAAAAAAAAAAAATTGTGAAATAAACGGGCAGACTTGATCTTCGTAAGCTTCCTTAAGACGTCCCGAGTTCTTCACGCTCCCAAATAAACAATATTTGCTCTCAAATTTTGAGAAAAGGAAAGTGTTATACTTACAACGATAAAGTTTACCATTGAAAACTATCGCACAAAAGGTGAAAAAACGCGATTGTTTTTCGTTCTAAATTACAAGCAAACGCATGAGGGAAATCGCCAACGCCTCGCATCGAGTGCTAACCAAGATGGTGCCGACCAGCGACACTGGGCTCTGTGTTGTGAAAGGCAATGAGCATTCTATTTATTTTCATTTCAGTGGTGGTAATGCACATAGTGGACTGAGAAAAAAAGCCAGGATTGAGTGGGGAGGAGGAGAATGTACCATAAGCCAAATTTAATAACATAGATGGAATTAATTCATACCAAAATAGCAAAAATATTTTTAAAAAAAACACATTAAGCATTTTATTTTCTTTGAAACGGTATTTGCATCGACATTTCCGCACGATACGTGGTAATCCACATCGTGGACCGAGACAAAAGCCAGGATTGAGGGGGTACGAGGTAGGTCAGGTAGGGTATGGGAGCATGCGCCGGAGCAGTGCATCGCTGCGTCCACTTTCTGCCGGTACTCCATGGGCCTCTGTCTGGCCATCCCCCAGACATATGCCTCGCCCATCCCCATCTCCTTGAGATGCTGATCAACCTGCTGCAACCACGTGGCACGTGGTCAGCCTGTTGGCCTCCTCCACTCATGAGGCTCCCTCACTGAGAGAATCTGGTGAGAAGGATCAGCATCAGGAAAACGAGCCACATGTCCATGCAGCCAAAGCTGACGCTCACGGACTATGCAGGAAACAAATCTCATTTAAGTCTCTCTCAGCAACCGCTCGTTGGACACAAAGACCGACCAGCGAAAGCAAAGAATTCTCCGAAGAGACCTGGTACCAAAATAATTAAGTCTCCGTCTCAGATCCCTGGCCAGAGTTCAAGTCTCACATCCGTAGAGCAAGACTGGAAGCACCAAGGACCTGAAGACTCGGACAATCGTCGTCCTGCACAGGTACCGACAGCGCCACTCCCAATGAACCAGTGAATCCATGACTCTCTAAATCCGACCCAGACATCTATTGACCTTAGCTTACAGCCAGCGGAGACATGAATATTACTGCCAAGGTAAGTGAATATCTCCGTGACATCAGCATTCTCACCACAAGCAAGTCTCACCACAAGATAGTAGCATCCAATATGTCATTGAAAGCCTAGATCTTAAGGCCCTGTCACACCTTGACGATTTAGCCAGCGTATGCCGATTTATGAAAAAATTGGTCTAAAACGCTTGGCACACGTCGAATACGTTATGGTGTTTTTTGTATACGTTAAGACACGCTGAAAAACACTGCCATACGTCGTAGTACGCTGGCTTTCATCGTTGTACTTTGTGGTTGGCCTCAAATTTTAGCATGCTTGAAATTTTACGACGTATGCCGGCGTATGGCACACACGTTCCGCTACGCTGGCCATAAGTTGAGGCACGTTATGCGATCGTTGACACAGTCAGACACACATTACTTGTAAGTTACTCATAAGTCGAAACACGTCGAGGTAATGATTAGCGTACCTAAAACTATTTATAACCTATGAGTAACGGTGTAGGCACGTTACACGATCGTTGCACAACACGTCGAGGCACGTTATGCGATCGTTGACACACGTCGATACACGTTACTTGTAAGTTACTCATAAGTCGAAACACGTCGAGGTAATGCTAGCGTACCCAAAACTTATTTCTAACCTATGAGTAACGTGAATTTGAACCTATGTGTAACGTACCTCCAACGCATATCGACCGTATGTAGATGTATTTGATGACGTCTTCCGGACGACCACATAACTTAATGAACGTGTTTCTAATTTACAGCTACCGTATAATGGCGTATTGGAAGCGTTTAAAAAAAAACAACAACTTCCGATATTTCGTCACGTGCCGTTACGTCACGTCCGATTGCCTCTCCAGTTTGCTCGTCTTATTCTTAGTTCCTCCTCTGTGAATTTTTCTGTTTGAGGATATTGTCACGTCGACGTCGAAACTTAAAAGCAAATGTGCGAATATATTGTTACGGCTGTGAAATTCGCAGAACATCATCCAGGTCCATAGGTGAGTATTTCTGAAGTACATGTGTAGTTAGCTCAAACCCTTGTATAGAGGGAATAATGTGATTCATTCGGGCTGCGATCCTTTTGAGTTAGGCGTTTTTTCTGTTCTACCCTTGTTTTGAGCCAACCACTACAACAACAACAACAACGCCAGCAGCCACAACCCTACCTTCACCACTCGCTACCGCAAACCTCACATCACCGCCATTCCAAACAGCGCCATGGCCATGGACACCGCCGAAACCCTCCACCACCTTCTCCTAACGGTGCCACTCCCAGCACAACCTGTGGAACACAGGCGTCGGGCTATCTGAGCATACACGCGAGCCGCGAGTGCAGATGGCGTTTTTTTCCGAGGAGAATTCGGATCAGGAATGCTAACGCCCACATCTGATCCATCCAATTAGGAAGCGCGGGGCGGCTTGCCCCGCTCCAGACGCGCCTGACGGAAATCGGAATATGCAAATTTGAGGATCAGGAAGAGTCACGCCCCTTTTTCTCCATCCAATCGGCGAGCGTGGCTCCGCCCCTGAGTCGTTTGGATCGAGAATTTGCATATGGTGGGTTCCTGGAGCCGATAAAAAGACGAGCGCAAGGCGAATCATGGCAGAAGTGGGGCAGATGAGTAGAGGAGCGGCAGCTGGAGGCGAACGGCTACGGAGGCGAACGGCTACGGAGGAGATCGGCTGAGGAGAACCTGGAGGCTCGGGTCCGGGGCGAGGAAGTCAGCGACGAGGTCGCGTTGAATCGCGCATCGCGGGACTCGAGCAAGCCAGCCATACTCCCTCCCCAGAGCATCAACAATTCCCCCTTTCCCCCCCCCGCGCTGAGAGAGTGCGACAAGGGGCCCGTTCCCACTTTACACCAGCAGGTGCCCACGAAACCGCCGTGCAGCGACATTTTGCGGCTCGCCACGAGGGCGCGGGTAGGACCCTTCGGTCTCGGGACCTGGCCGCTCATCCAGGTTCCACGCGCATTAGGCCCACGGGCCCAGTCTGACTCCCTTGCCTTTGAGGGGTCTTTCCTTTGCTTAGGTGTGAATGCGTGTTTGTGGCGCCGTGTCTTGTAAGGTAGAAAACTGTATAAGTGTTGCCAGTGTTCGCGTTTAGTCGGTCGTAGCTCTGCGTTGCTTGCATTATTTGTTTTGTCTTAAATTGATATATGTGCATTTGCAATTGTGGCTGTAAATACGTGCTATATGTGTGCTCGTGTGCCGCGGAATAAATGTGCATTGTGTGAACTGTTTTCCCGTTTCGCTTCGTCTTTTTTCATTGACCTCCATCCTGTTCACGTAAAGGGTTCGTAGTGGGTGCAAAACGCCCGGTAAATAATCTGAACCGTCGAGGTCGACGATAACACCGCTCGGTTATCCCGATAGTATGGAACGGGCCGCCAAGCGGCTCGTGTCCGGAGTCGACCTGCGGCGAGGTACGATCGCCCGGTTTACCATCCGCGTGGTACTTAGTAGGTCGAGTTTGTCGAACAACCCTATCCTACGCGGGTGGCCATTGGCACGATTGTGGTGAGGTCGAAAGGCCCACCCGTGACTGGCTCCGGCGATAGTTCCGCGGAGGGTCACGACTGAATTGTCCGTCCGGTGGGCGAGGCGGTCGCGATTCGAGTCACGTGGCCGATCACACGCCGACGGGCGCGAATTCGCAACACTGGTGTACAGGAGTGTGATTCGAATCCCTCCCTCTCCAAGCTAAATTCACAGGGAATCGGTCCAGGGGTGAGAGGAGCGACCCCCGATTCCCTCTAAATTACGAGCGATTAAATTAACCCCTTACGTGGAATAAGATGGCGTCTCAAGGCGAGCGGGTGCCGGGGGTAGATATGGATGTAGAGTGTTTAGAATCCATGGCTCAGATGAGATCCCCATGCAGGACATTGGTGAGCAGGACAATTACTCCCCAACCAAACGCAGAGCCCGAAATAGGTGCGGCGGCGGCCGCGGTGTATAACACTCCCTCCCCCTCTCACCAAACCCCCCCGATCCTGCCGAATCGGCTCAGCCGAGTGCACTTAATATGGCCCAGCTATTCGCCATGCTGGCAGAAATGAATGGAAAAATGGATGGAATGAAAAACGAAATAAAAGGAGTGAACAGCAGATGAAACACACAAACGAAATGAACGCAAAATGGATGGAATGAACGAAAAAATGGATGGAAACGCACTCAGAATGGAAACAAACACAAACAAAATGGAAGGAATGAATAACGAATTGAACGAAAAAATGGATGGAAACGCACTCAGAATGGAACAAACACAACGAAATGAAAAACGAAATGAAGGAAGAAATAAAAGAATGCGGGGTGAAACGCAGCAAATAGGCCAATGCCTGCAGGCGGGCATGAAAGCAACAGCGAAATGCGTAATGGCGACGCCACGTGTGGGAGCGAACGAGCTGGAGGGGTGCAACGGTGTCAGGCCCGCGTGAAGGCGGGTGAGAAAAAAATAATTCGGGAGACGTGTTGCGAGAAGCGTGGGGTGACGGAAAAAGTGACTGTGACCAAGAGGGAAAAATTAATTGGGTGACGGAGACGTGCACGAAGGAAATAAAATAGTGGAGTGGAGAAAAGACTTCAAAGACATGACGAAGAGAGTTGATAGCTGGGACTGGAGGTAAAAACGGAGACAGAGGAACTGGGAAGACGGATAGACAAACACAAGGGGAAGCCGGAAGGACAGTTAGAAGCCAAAGCAAGGTCGGAGTGTGCGGAGATGAGAAAATTAGAGAAGAAACTGAGTTACAGAAACACCAGAACAAAGAGACGGAATTACAAGACGAACTGAAGATGTTAAAAGAGGAAAGGAAGAGAACAGAGAATGAAACGTTAAGGAGCCACACTGAGCAGATTGAACAATTAGAAGCCAAAGCAAAGTTGGAGTGTGCGGAGATGAGAAGGAATTGGAAAAGAAAGCTTCTGAGTACAAAACGAGCTGAGGATGTTGAGAGAGGAAAGAACGAGAACGGAGAATGAGACGTTAAGAACCACGCTGTACAGATCGAACAGCTGGAAGCAAAGGCCAGATTGGGGAATGAGATGCAAGAAAGAGTAATGATGGAAGAACGAATGAGACAGAAAAGGAAATCGATCAATGGAAGGAATCCACGAGATTGCAGAACGAGGAACAAGAAAGACAGTGGAATAAAAAACTGAAAGAGTATGAATTGAAACTGAACGACAAAAGGAAAAAAATAGGTTGGAATACGAGGAGAAGTTGAAGGAGCAACGAATGAAGCAGGAAGGAGAAATGAGGAGATTGAAGGACACAACGAGATTGGAGAGGGAACGGTGGGATAGAAACAAAAGGAACATGAAGCCGAGGTTGACCAATTGAAAGAAAAGGCAAGGCTGGAGTGCGAAGAGATAGACAAAGAACAGCGAATGAAACACAAAAGGGAAATGAACCAAATGAAGAAAACCACGAAACTAGAGAAGGAAAGACAGGAGAGGAAGCAAGGAGAGAAATGAGACAGCAGCAACTGAACACAAGAAGGAGATTAACCAAATGAAGCAAACCATGAAACTGGAGAAGGAAGGACAGGAGAGGAAGCAGAAGGGTAATGAGAGAACAGCGAATGAAACACAGGAAGGAAATGAGCCAATTGAGAGAAACGATGGGATTGGAAAATGAGGAGCAGGAGAAACTCTGGGAGAGAAACAAAAACTATATGAGTTTGAAATTAATGAACTCAAGAGAGAATAAAATTGAAATCCAGAGAGATGGAAAACTCCAGAAAGAAACAGAAACTAATAGATGTATAGAGACCAGGGAGATAGAGAAAATAGAGGAGAGACTGCATGATAATGACGGGGTTAAAGGAACAGAACACACACACACAGAAGTAGTGGAGGATGATGGGGGTGAGCTCGCGGACTGGGTGGAGACCCGGTGTGAGCAGCTGGATGGCCGCCTCCAGGAAGGAGGGGAGGGAGTATGCCCCTTGAGGCGAATCACGACCAGGTGGGTTCGGTCGTGCCAAGCGGAGTTGAAGGACGAGTGCTGTGGATAGGTGCACGTGCAGCTTGGGGGTATAGAGGCCCCGGGAACCCTTGTGGGGACACGATCCCCAGTGTGGTTGTGCAGGGGTGTGTGTTTGGCGAGTGGCGAGATGCGTGCTTTGCGGCACGCAAGGTGTGAGTGTGTCCCCGTGGGTGGAAGCGACCCGTGTGTGAGTGGTGGGGTGGCAAGTGTGCCGGAGTGCGTGCTCCCAGCACGCCGTGTGTGGATGAGACCCCAGGGGTGAGTGGACCCCCTGTGCAAGTGAAAGGTTGGGTGTGAGTGAGAGGGTCCGTGTAAGGGAGACCGTGTGTGTAAGGTCTCTGTATGTAAGGGAGATGTCGGTCGGCATGCGTGAGCATGCAGCCGCGTCTCCCGGTATGGAAGTGAGTGTGTTGGAATGGAATCTGTGCGTCGTGACACACAGGTGTGCGTGGGTGGAACGGAGACGACGGCGACAGAGAGACACAAGCCGGGTAGCGGCCGTAGCTGTTTTGGGGACCGCGCCGGGTTCACCCAGCAGCGAGCGCGAGGTCCGTGCTGTGCAACGCACGAGGCCCCCACGTGCTCGTTGCGGGAGTGAAGCCCGGTCCGGAAACGCACGCGGTGGATGTTGCCGATCCCGCGGACGGACAAAGTTGAGGCAGGTAGACGGATTTGGACCGGATGGGTTCTCCACGCGAGCGTGTGTTAAGCTCCAACGGGCAGAGCACATGTTTCGCTGGGGGCCCTCGGAGTGCGAGGTTTGTTTTTGGGGTGCGCAGGGTACGTCATGGCTGCACGTGGGTTGGAATCCGGCAGGAGGGTGAATCCCTGCCGGATGGTACCGTCCAAGAGGACGAGGTACGCGTGCAGCTGCATGACGTCAGGCAAGGTGCAAAGTGCGCGAGCTGCGAGTTGCCGCGCTGGTGCTGCGCGTAGATTGGAGAAACAAAATTACAAAAGGCAAGCCTCGCTTTCGGGTGAACAGGATTCCCGGGTAAGGGGTGAAAGACCCCCCTGCCTGGCACAGGATATGTTAGGGGAAGGGTTAGCTTAGCTAGACCGGCTTCATGGGGCAGGGGTAAGTCCTCATGGGCCCGTGGAATGGATTAGGTAGAGGGATTTTAGTGAGATTTAGGAATATGGGAAATGGAATTTTAGGATTTGGAGACAGTGACAGACTTTGAGTGTGTAGAGAGGACGTAGCTTAGCTACGTAGTGTTAAAAGGAACGTGCTATTAGTTTAAGGGAAGACGTGGGAGCACGAGGTAGTTAGGGGAGGTAGATAGGAGGATGGCAGGATTCAGCGATGTGTGTGTTGGTGAGTTGTGTGGAAACATGTTGAGTGAGTGAGGCAGCGGTCTGTGTGTATGAGTGAATGGGGAATGCATGGTGGGATGAGTGATTGGGGGAGAGTGACTCCCGCCAGGGACCCCGGGGTCAGTGTAGAGTGAGTTAGCTGGTTAGTCAAATTGACAAAATGGAGGTCGTTTTGCTGTTGGTGGGAGTGTAGGCTCGAAACCTGTTTGGAGGGGTGCAGGAGCCTGTTGACGGGCTGGGAGCGTGGCTGCGAAAGGTGAGTATCGCTGAGTGGGTACCCCGGGCACCGGGCTAGTCGGCCGTGGTAGGCCAAGGGCCCATGGGGGCCGGGTTAGCGTAGTGGGCACGGGTGCGCCCGCTTGGTGCGGGGGCCCGGAGCGCCGTTAGCCGCGTGGGCAGTGTGTGGGCACGGGTGACCCTCTGAAAGGGCCCGGGGCGCCAGCCTGCCACGTGTGCGTTTCAGGGAGTTGCCATGGGGGCACTCCGGTGTTTAGGGAGCTGGTAGGCTCGGAGGCAGTGTAGTGCCCGGGGGTGCCATCGTAGGGGATTCGGCAGAGGTCGTGCCTGCCAGGGGGAGCCACGCGTCCAGCCATGAGACCGTGTGAGGGCACGGGAAGAAAATTGGGGGGGCGAGGCCCGAAATTGTGTGGACACCAACACAGGCGACGGGAATTGGGTTGTTAGAACCAATAGTGTAAGCGAGAGGCGCTTGTTGAAAGCCCGGGGTAGTTTAAAGGTTAATGGATAGGGTAGATTAGGAAGTGTACCCTCCGCACCATCCATCCTTCGCTCTCGTTGTGGGCCGCTGGACCACTTTGGGTTAGATCGCTGAGATCTGGGCAGGCCATCCTGAGGCTCGAGTTGGGCCTCGGCACAGGACGCTAGCTCTCCCTTATTCCCTCCGGGAAGGGAACGTAGGGGCTGGGAGTAGGCTAGGTGACGATAGGTTAGCTGAACAAGGACGATAAAGGGGTTAGGGGACGATTTATAGTGGGGAAGTAGGGAAGTGAAATAAAAACAACAAAAAAAAGTAGTTGGGGCTAAATTGGGTTTTGCAAATTAAGGGGGTGGGTATGGACAGTGACAGGCAAAGGCGATAGGTGGGAGGGAGACAGTAGGTAGGTCCGAGCCCGCCTTCTGCGAGTGGCCAGCACCACCGCACTCCTCCACCAACCTGCACTGCACGGCAAGAGGCCGGCCCACTTGATCGGCAGCTGTTGTTTTGCTGCAAGGCCTGTGCGCGGTCGGATCGTCCGACGGCTGTTTTTCTGCAAGTCCTGTGCCGGCCACTTCGTTTGCCGGCTGTGTTTGCCTGCAACGGCCTTTTCTGCAGGCTATGTTTGCCTCACCTTTGCCATGTCATGCCCACTGCCCATGTTCACCAGCCCCGTTCAGTTTGCTTTGCCCCCCCCTTGTTCACTGCCATGTGCGCCAGGATCAAGCAACAGTTTGCAAGCTACAGGAACTGTCCTGTTGGCAGCTGCAACACGGGCCTGCAGTGGCGCCCGTGCACCGGTCCTCTGTTGACTCTCACCTTTTTTCCTGCAGAGTCCATTGATCCTGGGCCATGGTTAGTGTAAATTATAAGGTTAAGGTGTTAAGTTGTATTGTAAATATGAGTGTGCCCCGGCATGTCTGTCTTAGCGCCGGCAATTTTATTTAAGTCGTCCGTGTGAGTGAGTTTGTTTAGTTAGTTACTCAGCCCTCAGGTTATTTATTTTGGGGACACGAATACCATGAATGTCGCACTCAGGGATCCGTAGGTAAAACGTACTAGGGGAGAACTACACATGATGGCACACGATAATTTGACGACTCGGGACGAGTCTGTAAAAAGGGGAGGGGTAGTGTTACGGCTGTGGAAATTCGCGAACATCATCCAGGTCCCATAGGTGAGGTATTTCTGAAGTACATTGTAGTTAGCTCCAAACCCGTTGTATAGAGGGAATTAATGTGATTCATTCGGGCTGCGATCCTTTGAGTTAGGCGTTTTTCTGTTCTACCTTTGTTTTGAGCCAACCACTACAACAACAACAACAACGCCAGCAGCCACAACCTACCTTCACCACTCGCTACCGCAAACCTCACATCACCGCCATTCCAAACAGCGCCATGGCCATCGGACACCGCCGAAAACCCTCCACCACCTTCTCCTACGGCCACTCCCGCACCACCTGTGGACACGCGAGCGTCGGGCTATCTGCAGCGATACACGCGAGCCGCGAGTGCAGATGGCGGTTTTTCCGAGGAGAATTCGGATCAGGAATGCTACACGCCCACATCTGATCCATCCAATTAGGAAGCGCGGGGCGGCTTGGCCCCGCCTCCAGACGCGCCTGACGGAAATCGGGATATGCAAATTTGAGGATCAGGAAAGAGTCACGCCCCTTTTTCTCCATCCAATCGGCGAGCGTGGCTCCGCCCCTGAGGTCGTTTGGATCCGAGAATTTGCATATGGTGGGTTCCTGGAGCCGATAAAAGACGAGCGCAAGGCGAATCGTGGCAGAAGTGGGGCAGATGAGTACGGAGGCGAACGGCTACGGAGGCGAACGGCTACGGAGGCGAACGGCTACGGAGGGAGATCGGCTGAGGAGAACCTGGAGCTCGGGTCCGGGGCGAGGAAGCCAGCGACGAGGTCGCGTTGAATCGCGCATCGCGGGACTCGAGCAAGCCAGCCATACTCCCTCCCAGAGCATCAACAATTCCCCCTTTCCCCCCCCGCGCTGAGAGTGGCGACAAGGGGGCCCCGTTCCCACTTTACACCAGCAGGTGCCACGAAACCGCCGTGCAGCGACATTTTGCGGCTCGCCACGAGGGCGCGGTAGGACCCTTCGGTCTCGTGGACCTGGCCGCTCATTAGGCCCACGGGCCAGTCTGACTCCCTTGCCTTGGAGGGGGTCTTTCCTTTGCTTAGGTGTGAATGCGTGTTGTGGGCCATGTCTTGTAAGGTAGAAACTGTATAAGTGTTGCGAGTGTTCGCGTTTAGTCGGTCGTAGCTCTGCGTTGCTTGCATTATTGTTTTTGTCTTAAATTGATATATGTGCATTTGCTAATTGTGGCTGTAAATACGTGCTATATGTGTGCTCCGTGTGCCGCGGAATAAATGTGCATTGTGTGAACTGTTTTCCCGTTTCGCTTCGTCTTTTCTTCATTGACCCTCCATCCTGCTTCACGTAAAGGGTTCGTAGTGGGTGCAAAACGCCCGGTAAATAATCTGAACCGTCGAGGTCGACGATAACACCGCTCGGTTATCCGCGATAGTACGGAACGGGCCGCCCAAGCGGCTCGTGTCCGGAGTCGACCTGCGGCGAGGTACGATCGCCCGGTTTACCATCCGCGTGGGTACTTAGGTAGGTCGAGTTTGGCGAACAACCCTATCCTACGCGGGTGGCCGATTGGCACGATTGTGGTGAGGTCGAAAGGCCCACCGTGACTGGCTCCGGGCGATAGTTCCCGGAGGGTCACGACTGAATTGTCCGTCCGGTGGGGAGGCGGTCGCGATTCGAGTCACGTGGCCGATCGCACGCCGACGGGCGCGAATTCGCAACAATATTTTAAAATTGTGATAGATAAAAAAAAAACAAAAAAAAAACACAACAACAACAACTTCAGATATTTCGTCACGTGCCAAAGAGAAAAAAGAAAATGTGCCTTGACGGAGAAAATAAGTTTCGGGTATGCTAAACATTACCTCGACGTGTTTCGACTTATGAGTAACTTACAATTAACGTGTATCGACGTGTGTCAACGATCGCATATCGTGCCTACAACTTATTCCCAGCGTAGCGGAACGTGTGAGCCATACGGCGAGTAAGTCGTAAAATTTTCAGCATGCTTGAAATTTCACGACGTATTAGACGTAATACGACGTATGACAGCATACTTCATCGTTTTTCAGCGTGCTCTTCACGTAAACCAAACTTACCCATAACGTATTCGACTTGTGCCAGCGTTTTAGACACATTTTTCATAGGTCGGCATACGCTGGCTAAATCGTCAAGGTGTGACTGCGGATGTTGACACTTCCAATTCTCAGGCGGTTATGATTTGAATCGGCGAGCGGCAGCTTTTTAACAGGCTACGCCACGTGATCGTGGCGATACGTGCAGCGCGCTATGCATACGTTAGACTATCGTTGGGCATAGGTTGTGAACGCCGCAACACGCTCAGCATTCGTTGGTATAAGTTATCTATATGTGATTAAAACGTTCAGTGTACGTTACTAATACGTTATGATACGTCCAACTTGTTATAAATACGTCCAAAACTTAACAAAAAAAACATCAAAATTTCAGCGTAACGCCAACGTTTTACATACATTTTTATACGTTGCCATTGCTGGCTAAAACGTCAAGGTGTGACAGGGCCTTCAGTTTTGACCGAGGAAACCTACAATTCCAGTGGCTCCGACTGCTCATTCAGCACCTTGAGGGACCACAAAAGGATATCCAGTCACTGCAAAGATGACTGCATCATCTGCTAAATCCAGGTCAGAAACCTTGACATTCCCAAACGATGCACCGCAGGTTGAGCTCTCCGACATCCTCCACAGAATCCATCCACACCAGCGCTGAAAAGTGTGGGGGCCAGTACATACCCCTGACGAACTACAGTAACAACTGGAAATAAGTCGGAGATGGTACCACCACATCTCACAGCACTCAGTGCCGGAGTACAGTTCAGACATCAGAATGATCAGTTTTGGAGGCACTCCACGAAGACCAAGAATTCTCCATAGGGCATCCCGATCCACTGAATCAAACGCTTTGCAGAGATCAACATAGGATGCAAGCAGCCCCTGCCGAAACTCTCATCTGCGCTCAGTGAGGACCCGAAGAGCAAGGATACGGTCAATCATTGAACTCTTTGGTGTAAAGTGTGACTGCTCTGGGCACTAGTGCTCCAGCAGATGGTGGCAAACCCTACCAAGAATTATCCAAGCAAAGACCTTGCCTGGCATTGAGAGCAGCATCACCCCTTGGTAGTTGTTGCAGTCCTAGCGATCCACCTTCCCTTTCCAGAGAGGGACAACAAGGCCCCTCTTCCAGTCAGCTGATTGATGCCTGTGTTCCAGGCAGAGCACAAAACTACATGCAACGACATGAGTACAGAATTTCCACCAGCCTTGAGAAGTTCAGCATGGATGCCACAGATCCGAGGAGCTTTTACCCCCTTTTCAACCAGTTCACCGCAGCCTGTGTTTCCACAAACGAAGGTAGATCTTTACTTCCGACACTCCTTTGTCAAGATTCCACCACCCTCCACCCTAACTGCAGTACACTGAGGGATGGGCTTGGAGGAATGCATTGCGTGAATTCGCCTGTAAGTCGGACGAGAACCACTTGACCACAGGTGATGCGATACCCCCCTCACAGATTCCTGGCACATAGGCCTCCTTGTCCACCATCAGCGCATGTCGTTTTGTGTCAACTCCCTGAACAGCTCAGCTCTGCCATTAAGCCTGGCCCTGTGACTCTGGTCCATGGTATCCTCCAGTGTCCCTTGAGAAACAAAATTCTTCTTCACCCCACGGTGAGTTCCCAGACATCTACTGGCAACATTAAATATGGTGATCTTGCAGGCACTCCACAACTCTTCAGGATTCCGCAAAGTACCCAGGCCCACCAAATCCTCATTAAGCCTGTTCGCAAACTCCTCAGCTACCCTCTCATCTTTGAGCTTCTCAACATCCAGCCGAGACTGGAATGGTACCATTCTTCCAGATTTAAGCTGCAACTTCAGAGATGCCACAACAAGCCTGTGGTTGGTATTGAGGATCTGAGCACTCTGGTAGACCCTGCAGTTCTGTATCATACTCCAGCGACCATTAACGAGCACATGGTCAATCTCCTTTGCTACATCACCAGCGTTGGAATACCAAGACAAGCGATGAGCCAATGTGCGTTGAAACGATGAACCAGCCACCGTAAGTCCACGACTTCTTGCAAAGTCAAGGAACTTGGTGCTATTCTGGTTCACAGTTCCAGACCCATGGTAACCAACAAGCCTCATAACCATCCCTATCAGTTCTAGTTGATGCATTGAAATCCCCAAGTCCAGAAGAGTATTCTCACCTGGGGCACTGATCAATCACAGACTCGAGTGTGGCATAGAATACATCCTTCACGGTGAGATCACTCGCCTCAGTCAGAGCCTGTCCAGAGACCACGTTAACGACATCCAAGGAGTGACGAATCCTTAGTCTCATAATACGCTCGTTGACCGGTGTTACCTCAATTATCTTAATGAACACAGCTACAGCAACTCCTTGTAGTCCAGCAGATATGGGAATGGATTGTCGCTTTGATGATACAACATGAGCTTTCGCACACTGTTAGAGCATGCCCTAAGGAGATATTTAGCTATAGGGCCATCGCAGATTTGTCCTGTGGCCAAAATGGCGGCCATTTTCCAAAATGACCGCCACCGGTTGTTATTTTACCAGTCGCTCAGGTTCTAGACCAGCTAGGATATTGATTCTGGTGGCTAATCG
>CM068954.1:104097331-104126460 GCA_035128595.1 Eptatretus atami
GGGGTGAATTGGCACTGAAGTTGGAAAAAAAGAATGGTTGATGGAAAGCGAACATTCATAGCAAACTGGATATTTTTTTAATTTTTAGTTCGGAAATGCGATTGAAGATGTTTCTTGAGGGATGAAATAAAGGCGAATTAAGAGAATGGAGAGAAGAAACGTTGTAACAGTTGGACTTTTTAGACAAGGTATGAAGGAAAGGTCGAATTGAGAGCAGTCTTGAAATAGAAAGAGTAGCGAATTATGATAGTCATGAGAACCACACATGTGAAAGAGGAAGCATTTATTATAAGAGTCCGTTTTTATTATTATAATAATTATTATCGTTATTATTATTATTATTATTGATAAAGATTGCATAAAATTAGGGAGAGGAAAGGTTGAAGAAAAAATTGTGAGGTGAATGGTGAATTTGGATCGGTAAACGCAGGGGGTGGAAACAGATTACGTGGTTAAGGGAGAAGCACGTGGTTACGAGAGGGGTATTGTCAAAAGTGAATTAATGTATTTATTTTTATTTAACAAGGATTGCGTAAGATTCGGAAAGGAAAGGTTGAAGTAAAATTGTGGAGGTGTTTGGTGAATTTGGATCGGTAAACGCAGAGTGAAGCTGATGGATCGATGAAAATTACCAGGAAGAGGGGAGAGAGACACGTGGTTACAGGAAATGTATGGATAGAAAGCATACAAGGAAAAAAAAATTTTTTTGATGGATTTTTGAAGATTAGGGAATGGATGGTTGTAGGAAGAAATCATGAAGGCAATGGTAAGAGTGGGTAAGAAGGAAAAGAAGGAGAATAAGGAGAATAAGGAAAAGGAGAAGGAAAAGGAGAAGAATGAGGAGAATCGGGACTCGTGGGTATGGAAGGAGAAAGGGTTGTTGTTTTTTTATTATTGATTTAAGACAACAAACAGAGGGTGTAGTTGGGAGGGAAGAGATGAGAGGTGTTGGGAAAGTGGGGGAAATAGGAATTGAAGGTAATCGGGAGAGAATACAAATAAAAACGATCGTACACCTCGACACCTAGATTAGATGGGAAGGACGTAGGCCTCAAGGAACCCGGTTAAGGCGCTGTCACACCTTGACGATTTAGCCAGCAATGGCAACGTATAAAAATGTATGGTAAAAAACGTTGGCGTACGCTGAAATTTTGATGTTTTTTTTTTAAGTTTGGTCGTATTCATAACGTGTTGGTCGTATGCATAACATATTGGTAACGGGCACAGAGCGTTTTGTTGTCTTATAGATAACTTATTACCAACGAATGCTTAGCCTGTTGTCGGCGTTCACAACCTATGCCCAACGATAGTTTAACTTAGGCATAGCGCGCGCACGTATCGCCGACGATCACGTGGCGTAGCCTATAAAAACCTGCCGCACGCCGATTTAAATCATAACCGCCTGAGAATTGAAGTGTCAACACGCAGTCACACCTTGACGATTTGGCCAGCGTATGCCGACCTATGAAAAAGTGTCTAAATCGCGGCCACACGTCGAATACGGTATGGGTAAGTTTGTATACGTTAAGAGCACGCTGAAAAAACGATGAAGTACGCTTCATATTTCGTGGTACGTTTAGTACGTCGTGAAATTTCAAGCATGCTGAAAATTTTTACGACTACTCGCCGTATGGCTCACACGTTCCGCTACGCTGGAATAAGTTGTAGGCACAGATTGCGATCGTTGGACACACGTCGACACAAGTTCACTTGTAAGTTACTCATAAGTCGAACACGTCGAGGTAATGTTTAGATACCCGAAACTTATTTTCTCGTATCAAGGCACATTTTCTTTTTCTCCTTGGCTCCGTGAAGGACGTGACGAAAATATCTGAAGTTGTTGTTGCTTTGTTTTTTATATTATTTTTTTTTTAGTCTATCACGAATTTTTAAAATATATTCAGACATTTGCTTTTAAGTGTCGACGTCGACTGACAATATCCTCAAACAGAAAATATTCACAGAGGAGAACTAAGAATAAGACATGAGCAAACTGAAGAGGCAATCGGACGTGACGCAACGGCACGTGACAAAATATCGGAAGTTATTGTGTTGTTTTTTTTTTTTTTTAAACTGCCAATACGCCATTAACGGTAGCTGTAAATTAGAAACACGTTCAGTAAGTTCTGTGGTCGTCCGGAAGACGTCAATCAAATACGTCTACATACGTCAATATGCTTGTTGGAGTACGTTACACATAGGTTCAAAGCACGTTACTCATAGGTTAGAAATAAGTTTTGGGTACGCTAAGCATTACCTCGACGTGTTTCGACTTGTGAGTAACTTACAAGTAACGTGCCTCGACGTGTGTCAACGATTGCATAACTTGCCTCGACTGTGTCAACGATCGTGTAACGTGCCTACAACACGTTACTCATAGGTTATAAAAATAAGTTTCGGGTACGCTAATCATTACCTCGACGTTGTTTCGACTTATGAGTAACTTACAAGTAACGTGTGTCGACGTTGTGTCACGATCGCATAACGTGCCTCCAACTTATGGCCAGCGTAGCGGAACGTGTTAGTCATACGGCTGGCATACGTCGTAAAATTTCAAGCATGCTAAATTTGAGGACAACCGCAAAGTACAACGATGAAAGCCAGCGTACTACGACGTATGGCAGTGTTTTTCAGCGTGCTCTTATGTTATCTCAAAACTTACCCATAACGTATTCGACGTGTTGGCCAGCGTTTTAGACAAATTTTTCATAAATCGGCATACGCTGGCTAAATCGTCAAGGTGTGACAGCGCCTTAAGACAAGGTTGACGAAAACTCATAAAATAGCACGATTTTTGAAACAAAACTGAACTAGGAACACACAGTAAATATGTCGGTGAGAAAATAAACAGTTAAAACGAGACATATAACGACCGTAAACTTAACTTTGAGAAAGTCGGCAGAGACCCCCTGAGAGAAGCTGCCGTTGCTCCAAACCTAGAACCGGAAGCTAGGGTGTGGAGTGTATAGTGTGCGAGTCCTGTGGGAATGATCACAGTATGGATCTCACCACGTCGAACCGAACCGCGAGAAGGCACAAGGTGGGAGGGAGGGACGACCTTAGCGCACAACTGCAGCCAAAGAAACACGCCGGTGTGCTGTTTGCTCATGAGCACAACCAATCAGCCAGCAGGAGTGAAGCCGGACACTAGGTCAGTGGTCCGTGTGCTCAGTGCAAAAGCTCACGAGACCGTTGCTGCCTGTCTCCCACCATTCCAAAGCGCTCCACTGTTCCAAAGCTCCAGACGCTGCGAGAGCTGGATCTCCGGATCACCTCCAAGATCACCACCGAGTCGCATCTGCTTCTCATTCCTTCGATCTTTCCTTCTCTCTTTCTCGCCTTCTCCCGATCGCTCCTCGCCTCACCTCTTTATGGCAAACTCGCAAGGTCAATCTCGCAGCAAGGCGACACTCTCTCTGAATCCAAAGATTGACCACAACTTAACCATTGGTTGAGAGCACCGGTTTCCATAACAAAGCTTTCACCCAATTCGTTCACACCGTGTAATGCCCCTGTTGACCAAATCATTCAGCCTCAACACCAGTCATCTTCAAAGTTCTGTTGATGATCCATCTCGATGTCACGATGCCAATAACGCATACCGATGTCTGCACGAATCCTTTGTCCCACTTTACATCTTTGTCCCACTGAAACTCGAGTTGCCTTTTGTCCCCAAATTATCAGAATAATGTCTTTAACACAAAACTTAACATTTCCAATCGTATAGGATTTATGAATTTGTAACAATTATAAGATTATAAGTTACACAATAACTTATAAGATTCAAAAAAAAAAATATATATATATATAAGATACATGTGGGGAGAACACGCGAGCAAAGAGGAACAAGAGGGGGTTTTCTCAGCTTGTGTCGGTCAGATTATTCTGTGATAATTCTGATAATTGATTTAGTGATTTCAAAATTTTAATTTACAAAATCAAGTTGATAAATTATAACAATATAATTTATAAGCTATATTGCAAGTTTATAACTTTTAAGGTTAAAAAAAAAAAATCTAAGGAGAATGCACTAGCAAAGAGGAAGAGACTCAGGAGCGTCCAGAACAACACAAAAAAGAGAGCGGTTTGCGAGTGTCATCTGGAGTGAACGTTCTGAGAGACCACTTAGAGAGAGGAGTAAGATGCATACAAAGCTGAGTGGCGCATTAAAAATCGGAGTGGCGATTGGGAAACGAGACGAGCGTGCTCAAAGCTGACAAAAAATTTTTCCGTGAGTACCAAACCATTTCTGCTGGTACTCATTGGAGAACCTAATTTTTTTCAAAAGTGTGAACCCCTGAATATACACTTGATCTGCAGGTGTCCTCGCTAAAGACTAGCTATTGTGAATAATTCTTCTTTTGATGCAAGACCAGGTATTGTTGTTCTTTTGTGCTTAATAGCACTTTTAGAGCCGCAAGGCTCTATATACACCACACACCTAAAGTCCGGGTGTCTCAGGGTTTATTATTTATTTAATTTCTGCACACGGTTAACAAAACGCTGTACAAACTCTTAACCTGAACCAATTTTCTAAATTTAAACAGCAAAATTTAGCTTAACAGCAGTTCTGACTGCTGAAAAGTGTTCATTTGGAATATAATTGAAATTCAGCATTGATCGTTTTTAAGACCGATATTTTTCTTTTCCAGAGTATTAACCGCAACCCCAACTTTTACCTTTTTTGTTGATAAAAAAGTGCGGATTATACAATGGAAAATATAGTACACAAATGAGACTTACCTTAAACAGTTTTTCCAAAGAAACTTGGGGCAGGTTGAGTCTCAATGGAAGGCACCGACAGTTGCTGAATGAATCAGGTGTGCACACAAGAATGTACAATGCCTGGGGGTGAGGGGTGGTGAGAGTTTGATACTGTTAAAATATATTTATTGCAATATACATTGTTATAATACAAAGCACCACTCCTAAAACAAGAAAAATAAAAACAAATAAATGAACAGGAGGAAGTAATAACCGCCACAATCATTCAGACTAGTGCATACAGGGGTGGTGGGGTTAGAGACACTGTACTGACATTTCATTAGTCATGAGCACATTACCCGTATGGTGATTGCGCGTCTCTGTCTCACACACACACACACACACACACGTTTAGCTTCTGCAAGACAAACAGAAAGTACTAGTCACCTGCTTTCGTGATGCGAAAACTATCAGAACAACTTTACACACAACGGCACAACAAAGTATGCAAAGTATATAATTGGCATATCTGCAATAAATTCAACATCCCAGTTCCAGAAAACTCATGGAAACACGAACCAAGGGCAATCACTGAAAATAAGGACATTATGCTCACGTATGACCTGATAATCCCATCAAGCGTGAACATAGAAAACAAAGCCTTGTGACTGGACATCGTTCTCAGGAACAACAAAAAAAAAAAAACGAAAAAAAAAAACGACAGCATTTCTGATTGAGATATCAGTACCCAGCAATTATGGCTTAAATAATGCAGAAATCAAGAAAAGGACCAACTACCAGGACCTCAAAAATGAGATCAAGAGATCTTGGAAGCTGAAGAGCATCAAAATTGTACCAGTGATAATTGGAGCAACAGGAATGATAAAGAACCTCGCTGAGATTTTGAATACCATCCCCGGGGATATTAACACAAACAAACTACAATTGAAGGAAGTCCGGGGTTCAGTGGCGATCCTGAAAAGAGCCCTCAAACCAAAACTCCGAAAACAACAATGTTGAACAGCTTGGTCCATGAACTGTAATCCCTTACCAAAGCGAAGGTGGATACTTGGAGTCCTGGGAGGACTTTGTTCAATCTCCTCAAACCCACAAATGGAGATAAGCAATGACACGCAGACACGCGCGCGCACTAGGGATACAACTTTTTTGCAACTCCATAGTCCTGTATCATATTCTGATGAGCTTTTGCCTAGAAACAATGAAAATCAATGTTTTTTTGTATTTGTTCAAAAAAGTTCACCCATGACTAACTTTGAAATTTGCATGACTTGCATGACCTTAATTGCTCGCTCACAGCATTGATTGCTTCTGCTGATGTTTAGTTTTGATGGCTCTTGTTTCCAGTGATTTGTCAAGGATTTCAAAGCAGTCTTGCAGGGTAGTAAGGCTTTTTTTAAAGTTAAATAAATAATTAAACAGGGTTCTAGTTTTTGGAAATCCACCCAAATGCAACTGAGTATAAAAATTTCAAAGTTAGTCATGGGTGAAGTTTTTTGAACAAATACAAAAAAAACATTGATTTTCATGTTTTTCCTAAGGGCAAAAGCTCATCAGAATATGATACAGGACTATGGAGTTGCAAAAAAGTTGTATCCCTAGCGCGCACACGCACACGCTATAACCACCCGCCAAGCCTCAATTATGATTATTATTATTTTTGCTTATAAGTTTGCTGATCATTGTCCATAATCGATTTTTGTAACTTGAGGAGCACTTGGACAGATGTTTCCTTATCCCCACATAAAAACATAAATATGGAAATGTTGTGAGTAGGAAGTATTCATGTTAAGAGAATGTATACAAGTTAATAAGTTGGAACTTTTGGTTCCGGTTCTTGAGCGATGGTGGTGGTTCTTTTCAGGGCCTCTGCCAACTTTCTCAAAGATAAGTTTTCCGGTCGTTTTTGTTACATTTTCACTGTTATTTTGTTATCTCTGTGTTTCTAGTTCGGTCTTGTGTTAAAACTTGTGCTGATTGGTGAGTATTCGTTGGTCTTTTCATTTCAGGTTTACGGAAGGACTATCCTTCTTCCCGTCTTTGCACACAATCTTGTTTGTTGTATTTTCTCCTTATCTCCTTCAGTTTTTATTTTCTCTACTACCCTTCAACCAATCCTTCAATTTCCTGCCAACTTTACCTTCTGTTTCATGTCTTAAAATATTTTAAAAACAACAATAATCTTTTCCCCTCTCATCTTTCCCTCCCGTGACCACGTGACTTCCTTTACGAACTCTTCCTCTTCCTTCTCCTTGCCTTTCCACATTTCCAAACCCACTTTGAAGAAAAAAAAACTCATGAAGGTGAGTGGTGAATACCTTCACGATCAAGCTCTTCCTTCACCTGCTGCACCCCCTCACCCCCCCAATTCCCTACCTTCAAAAAAAAAACAAGAGCTCTCAAGATGTTTTGACCTCCTCTCTCTACCATGCTCTTCTTCTTCAAAAACCTGAGTTGAACTCGACCTTTCCTTCATCCAGTGTCGAAAAATTCCACCTCTTACACAATGCTTCCTCTATGCTCTCAATTATTCTATACTCCATTCATCCTCCAACGTATAGAAACGTATCTCTGACCGACACATTTTAAAAGTCACATTTTGCAATGCTTGTTTGTCTTCCATTACTAATCGTTCTATTTTTTCCAACGTTGGTGCAAATTCATCCCACCTTCTTAAATCTACCTCCTCCTAACTCCTCCCTGTTATACGCCCTCCTTCCTCCTCCCATCTTGTCCACCAATCCTACCTCCTCTCTTAGGGTAGTGGTGGGGAAGAAAGGGAATGTAATTAATAAAGAATTATATACAATGGGAATAAAAGAAATCTAAAGAACTCAGGCGCCACTCACCAGACTCAGTCACTGATGGGGAAAGGGGACAAAAACCGGGGAACTCAGCTCTGGTGGTAGCGGGGATAAGCAGGCGATGAGGGGCGATGGGTAGGACGATGGGTGGCAGGTAGCAAGGAGCCAGACAAAACCAGGCACAGGGTGAAGAAAACAGGCAGAGGCAGGCAGGCAGGACAACCTCAACACTCTCTCACAATTTGGTCTCCTCAGAACTTTCTCTCCAGACCTCCAAAGTCCTCTCCTCCAAATTGCCCAATTAACTCCACCCTTCTCTCCCTGGCAATGCTTCGCCCCTCCGAGCCGATCCATAGCTCCACCCCCTGGGAGGTGACAAACGCACCTTCCCTCGCTCTCCCGAGTCTCCTAGCACCCAACGGTCGAGGTCGACATCGAGGTTATACGGCACAATTGCCTGAACCATAATGATTAATCCCTAACTAATTATTAGCATGCACCACCCCCTATATGGTGCACATTAAACAAGACAATTCTGAAGCCAACGTTTACCTACATATTACATCAAGATGGCTAACTACCCGTACATGGACCATGCTACTCTATACATTTCTATCTGCTCTTAGGTGATACCTAACCCCTCCCTACCCCCTACCTCCACCTCCCCCCCCCTCCACCTCACTCCCCCCTCACAAACATAACAATACGTTTGCCTAATTTGGTCAAAAATCCCTTCAGTGGTCCACAGGTTATCATGGTAACAAAATACCGATGACAGATGGTCGGACACCCAACCTAAAAACACAATGTCACAGGCCTTCTGCTGCGTAGGCATTTAAAAAAAAAAAGTCAGCACATTGGTTGGTTAAGTTTGTTGTTGCATTTTAAAGTTCTCATCTGGCCTTCAATGACTGGCCAACAAAATAAAAAGCAATGCTGTGCAATTTCAAAAAAAATTATGGGAACCAAAGTTCTAGTAATACTCACCGAGGGCACAAAGCATTGGAAAACAGACCACATTGTGTACACTATCATGATGTGAAACGCAAAAAAAAAATTAAATTTACACATAGTGATCATTCTTTTCCAGTATAAACCTGAAAAAAAAATCCATCAAAATAAAAGCATCAACGAGCATTTACCTTCCATAGTCCTCGTTTAGACATGCGAGATACAATCTTTTCCCAAACTTGCCCTTGAAAGCTCATGTCTTCCAGCTCTTTCATGACAGTTTTATAATGGGTCATTGCTTGAGAACGATTATTTTGAGCATCTGCAATGCATGGCCCACAATGGGCAACAAGCAATAATTATAAAGTAAAGAAAAACAAAAATCACCAGAAAAAAAAAATTTGAATAACATGACTGTGTATGCTTTAAAAACATGACGTGTATCAAAAGAAAAGTCAATGAAAAGAGCGACGGTTCAGGCAAAAATTTCTTTTGGATTTTCATCAAGCCATAAAGCATACACTTCAGAAAATAAGATCAGTTGAAATTTACTAAACAATGAAAACATTCTACTTAAAAGTGATGTCCTTCCCATATGTAAAAGTTGTTCAAACAAATACAGTATGAGTATTATGTTATTATGTGGTGTGCACCATGTGTGGCGTACCACCAGTAAATCAAACATCTATATTATAAAAGGAACAGAGTGTCTTTGTAAAACTTTATTCTAATGAGTTTATGCTGTCAGAATAATACAAATCGTACCGTTTAAAAGTTAATAATCCATTTACATGGAACAAAAATTTGTTCATTTAATCACAAACCAAGCTGTTATAAAAGCTTATGTTTCCAGTATTGAGGAAGAAGCGGGACCTCAACTTTGATTGTAGCGGTTCCAACAGTAAGATTTATTATTCTACGACAGCAGGAACCCTTTATAATGACATGGGAAGAGCACACATGATGAAATTAGTAACACTTCTCAAAGCAATACAATATATTATATATATATATATAATATACTACTAACAGCTATATACTACAATATACATAATATACCTATATATATATATGTACACGGAAGGAGCACATAAACAACCACAACCACATATCATAAAATATCTAAAACTATCTGCATGAAAACCAATGACATCATAGAAATTGGGGAATTATCGTTCTATTTGCATTTATTTTTTTCTACTTCAATGAACATTTTTTCATTGTATTTCCTACTTTTCTACTTCTACTTCTACTTCAATTTGAGAAGTACAGAACGTGTTGAAAACTGATAGTTGCACTTGAGGTGTACACGATCAAATTCGAATTTTTAAAATTAAAATAAATTATAATTAAAAAAACACAGGGAAGTGGGATCATTAAGAGAACTGAATCGATGGACATGAGTTCAAAATTGATAGTTGTACTCAGTGTGGGCACAGGAAGGTCTCGGGGGTGTATACATATACAATACAATATATATATATATATATATATATATAATCATATATATTATATATATATATATTATATAATAAGAGCACTGGACCTGTAGTTTATCTGGGCCTGGCCTAATGTTAGAACCTAAATTTGGTAGCATTCTGATTGGTGGGTCTGGAGATGATTTTGGAAGGAATCTGCACGACTACCATTTTCACACACTTCCGGTCACGTGATCGGCATAGACTCCGCAATTTAACATTAGGACGCTGTCCTAATGTTGCAACTCAAATTTAGTTTCATTCTGACTGGTGGGTCTGGAAAAAAAGAATTTTGAAGAAATTTACTAAGTTGGCCTTTTTGATCGACTTAAAGTCACGTGACCGGAACGAGCTTTGCAATCACCGTTACCAGTCAGGAGAGGAACGTTGCTGCCAAATTTCAGCCAGATCGGCCCAGCGGTTTGGCTGGAAAAGTAGAAATAGGAGAAGGATGGACGGATGGTGCATGATGACAATACCTTACATGGAATTTAAATTCCAGACAAGCTAAAAAAATAAAAAAAAAAAATAAAAAAAATAGGGGCGATACCCCTGGGCGCTCACCAGATAGAATGATGACACTGAGGAGGAAGTCAACGTGGGACAGAATCAGCAATATGAATGTACCAATGAACCAATGTTCTCGCAAACACCTATTTTCTTTTTGGGGGGGGGAGGGGCGCAACACCCTTCTCCCCGTAAAACTCCTTCTACCAAGATTTTTTTTCAAAGCGTGAACAAACTCGTACATCACGGGTGATGAAGGTTGTGGTCAAGATTCATCTAAATTGTGTGTGTAGTTTCAGAGAAGAAAGCAAAATCATATTTTGGGGGCAACTCCCTAGTAGACCCCCTTAGACCCTGATTTTTTTTTTTTTTAATGTCGTGAACAAACTTTGGAAAATCATCGGTGATGAAGGTTGTAATCAAGTTTCATTGGAATTGTGTGTTCATTTCTGAGAAAAAAGCAAATACCTCCTTGTGGGAGGTGGGGGGGGGACAACTCCCCTGTAGACCCCCACAGACCGGCCGACTTTTGCTATGAACAAATATTGGTGCATAACGGGTGATGAAGATTGTTGTCAAGTTTTATCGGGATTGCATGTGTAGTTTCTGAGAAGAGAGGAAATACCTATTTTGGGGGGCAACCCCCGTAGGCCCCCTCAGGGCCAGATTTTTTTTTAATGCCATGAACAAACTTTGGTACATTCAGGGTGATGAAGGTTGTGGTAAAGTTTCATCGAAATCTTTTGTGTACTTTCACAGAAGCAGTTGCAAGTATTTGTGGACAGACGGACAAACGGACGGGCGATGCGCCATCACATAAGCTCCCCAGAACTACACTCCAGGTGAGCTAATTATTGTTCCTGGGGTTCAGTTAGGGGGTAGGACTCCAATTCACTACATGTAAATGTGTATCGTATAGTGCTACGAGATTGAAGCCTGTATTACAAGTCATAAATCAAAAAAAAAGGTTGACATAAAGGACAAATGGTGCAATCTCTGGACAGACGACAACATTACTAACTAGAAGGGCACTCAGTAGAGCGCATACCTCCGCCATGTAATGCCTGAAAAAAAAAATTGTTTTTGTAGCTTAAAATTGTAACTTTCAGTCCCAATCCACACAACTAACATCAAAGCATGAAGATCAGACTCGTCCAACAAGATCACCGATCGTACTATAATTTAGAAGTGTCAGTTTGTTTCCATTTCTTTGCTAGACTTCTGTACACTCGTTAACTGCTGAACATAATTAATGTAAAAATGGTGGTTATACTCATGGTGTGCACGGCCAGATTTCAGACAGTAAAAAATTTTTCCCTGGGGGTCAGTGTGGTGAGAAGATGCCAATTCTCTCTATGTGAATATGTATGATATAGTGTCGCTCCCAGTGGTAACAGGTATGACAAACAAGTCGAAAAAACACCAATTCGCAGGAAATTAACCAGTCCCCAATTCTGGGGGAAGTGACCGGTCCATAAAGACGGTTTCTTTGTTTGTAACCTGTTATTATTCTCATCTTGCCTCTTCTATCCACACTCTGTGAATGTGGAGATAAAGGGAAATATTTGAAACACCCACCCCATATGCTCACCTTCCGTCACAGAAAACAATTCGGCAACAACATCCGAAAGACAGTCGTCATCAAATGTACATATCCGCAATCCATCCAACAGTGCTTGTAATGCTCGATAGTACTCCTGCTTGCTTTTTAAAGCAACTGCCAAGAAATAATATCCCTGAAACAGAGAAATATACATTATGTCATTCCAATATAGCCTCAATCAGACTGAGAAGCAACATCTCAAAAAGGAAAACAAGAAAATTAATTGTGGGGTAATGATAGTGGTTCTCAATCTACAGAATGCATGTGGCCCAATCAGCAGGCTGCTGTGGCCAAAGTGATGTCCTGTTTAAAATAAAATTAAAAAAAAACTTCAGACAAAGGGGAATGGTCAGATCTCCCACTAATATAAGTGTCAAACCAGATTTCTTTTGACAGTTCATACATTTTGACTTGGTTTGCTCATTTAAAATGTCGTTGGGAGACTTTTGACAGTGTAGAAATGGGAGGTATTCCAGAATATTGATTTGCATTGCATTACTATCAGATAGCAGATACAGAACATTTTAAAATGGATACACAGGACGTAAGTTGCGTGGGTGCATTCCACATAACACATCAAAAGAGCTGCAAGTGTGGCCCACCATGATAAATAGGTTGAGAACCACTGCATTGATACAACAAACATGGTTATTCAGTCATAGGCATCGTTTTTGGAGTTGCGATCATGCCAATGATGTAGTTAGTGGCTGACTGCAGATAAGGCCAATAATTTTAGATTTTGCCAGTGTACCAGCACAGATTTGCTCACTCTTCTGGAAAAGTATCTGCAATGTGGAACCTTTAAAATACAAAAGCGAGTGCAAGCAGACAGGACAGTTGGCCAAACATCTCCTCAAGAGGCATACTCTTTTATGCAGCACCCGACCTATGTCGTTCCAGGAAGACAATGTGTTGCCGGTTCAATTCCTAGTCAGCTTCAGAGGTGAGCAAGCTCTTTCTAAGCTATCCTGCCAATTATAAATGCATTAGGTGACTGCTTATTCACATAAAAAAATTGTGCAATTGAGAAAATGCAATTGTGAGTCCTACTGCACGTTCATGTGAGCGGCTGTATGGGTATAGCACTTGCAGTAGCTAGGTTGTTGGTAAACCAGTATGTGGTGAGTCTTGGTGCAGTATTTGTGTGGATTCCTTTTTGCTGACATCACCGTGTGGAGCTCGTATCCACCAGGGAGAATGGTGGAGTGGCAGCGGTGGTTGGGAGGTGGGGGTCTGCATTACTTACTATTTGCTCTTTTTTCAAGCAAAACTATTAATTTGGGGAGGGGGGGGAAGAAAAAGGACAAAACACAAATTGGTGACTAACTTGGCAGGAAAAAATTAAATTAAATTGAATTAAAAAAAAAATAAAAACTTACAAATTCACCGATCAGTTATTCCACTTGGTTTGACAGTGAGAAAACACAACAGCCTGCAACAGACTTAACCCGAAGAGCCTGTGATGCGACAGCAACAGACCACTGCTTCGGCCTCATCACGGGAGATTCCAATAATGTTGAGAGCTATAGATTCAGCAGAATCCAGGAGGGACAGATGTGATGCTGGGACACCATTCCATCAGGGAGAGCAGTACTCCACTGAGCTATGGCCAAAGGCCTTGTAGACTGTACAGTGGTGAGGAAAAAGTTAGTGAACCATTTAGAATTTTCTGTATTTCTGCGTAAATTGCACTTAAAATGTGATCAGATCTTCATCCAAGTCAAAATAATTGATAAAGAGAACTCGATTAAACAAATAGCGTGCGCACAAAAATCTACTTTTTCATATATTTATTGAGCAAAATGATCAAACATTCAATTTCTTTGTCAGAAAGAGTATATGAACCTTTACATTCAGTAACTGGCGGCATCCCTTGAGCAGCAATAACTTCAACCAAACGTTTCCTGGAACTCTTGATCAGTTCTGCACATCTACTTGGAGGAATTTTGGCCCATTCCTCCTTACACAACTGCTTCAACTCAGAGTTATCTGTTGGCTTTCTTGTATCAATTGCTCGCTTCAGGTTCTACCACATTTCAATTGAATTCAGGTATGAACTTTGACTTGGCCATTCCAAAATGCAAAATCTCTTCTATCTCAGCCATTCTGTTGTACATTTACTTGTGTGTTTAGAATCGTTGTCTTGCTGCATGACGCACTTGCTGTTAAGCTTCAGCTCATGGACGGGTACCCTGACATTCTCCTGAAGAATTTGCTGGTACAATCGAGAATTCATGGTTCCATCAATGATGGCAAGCCGTCCGGGTCCTGAGGCAGCAAAGCTGCCCCAAACCATGATACTCCCACCACCATGCTTCATGGTTGGGATGAAGTTCTTATTTTGGAAAGCAGTGTTTGGTTTTCGCCAAACATAACGTTTCTCATTTAAGCCAAAAAGTTCCACTTTTGACTCATCTGTCCACAGAACATTCTTCCAAGAGCCTTCTGGATCATCCAGGTGGTCTGTTACAAACTTGATATGGGTGGCAATGTTCTTCTTGGAGAGGAGTGGTCTCCTCCTATGCACACCATTCTTGTTTACAGTGTTTTCTTGATGGTGGACTCATGAACACTGACATTAGCCAATGCAAGAAAGGCCTGCAGATCCTTAGACATTGCCCTCGGATTCTTTGTGACCTCCTTGATTATTGTACGCCTTGCTCTTGGAGTGATTTTCGTTGTACGACTGTTCCTGTAAAGAGTAACAATGGTGTTGAATTTTCTCCATTTGTACACTATCTGCCTGACAGTGGATTGGTGGAGCCCAACATCTTTAAAAATGGTTTTGTAATCCTTTCCAAACTGATGAGCATCGAGAACTCTTTTTCTGAGGTCCTCAGAAATCTCTTTTGATCGGGGTATGACACTTCCACAAACCTGTGTGGTGAAAACCAGACTTGGTGACGAACAAAGTTTATGTTTTTCATATAGGGAAGGGCTACCGAAACTCACTCCTGGTTGTCATCCCATTGAATGAAACACCTGACCGTAATTACCCCCTTAATTGAGCTGATTAACTTGGAGGTTCACATACTTTTTCTGAGAAGGAAATTGAATGTTGGATCATTTTGCTCAATAAATGAATGAAAAAGTTTAAAAAAAAAAAAAAAATTTGTGTGCTATTTCTTTAATCAGGTTCTCTTTATCTATTATTAGGACTTAGATGAAGATCTGATCACAATTTAGATCAAATTTATGCAGAAATACATAAAATTATAAACTGTTCAAACTTTTTCTCACCACTGCAAGTAGCTCTGATTTTCAAAAGGAAAGATTTAGATTGAAGGAGGATCTCCAGTCCGCTGAGATTAGAGATCAGCTTTGCTATGTGGTTGGCCCAGAATATATCATGGCCGATGGGAGAAGGGAGGAGGGGGTCCCATCGATAGAAACATGCTGACTGTGTGAGTGGAGGAAATCAGAAATCCAGAAATTATGGTGGCCTTGAATGCTTCAGACAGATTTATTTGCAAGCAAAGCAGGATGCCAGACTGTGCTGAATGCAGGAAATACATAGGAAGAGATGATCCTGATTTTTTGATTGAGATTTAACACCTCCAAACATTTCTGAGAGAGCAGCAGAAGCATGTCCAGAGTTGAGGAACTGGGGTGGAATCCAAACTGATGGTAAAATATGAGGCTGTTTGAAAACAGGAAAGACTTGGCATCACCAGCAATGATGGATTCCATGACTTTGCTTGTAATTGGAAGCTAACTGATCTCTAGTTGAAACAACCTGTTTTTGCATTTGGATTGAAGACAGGAGTGATCTTTACTGACTTCCAGGCCAATGAGAGTCAGCCAAAGGAGAAGGGCAGACTTTACAGGACAGACAAAGGGGAAGCAAGAATAGGAGAGCATGATTTGAGAAATGGGCATTGATGCTGTCGGGCCCCATCCAGGTTGAAAAAAGATTTCTCAACCTTCTTGGGTGAGAAGGATACAAAGTCAAGCAGGCAGGGGGTTCAAGGGGGTTTAAGATGGGGACAGAGTGGGATGGGTTGGGTACACGAGATTTGGAGGCAAATACAGTGTTTAGATATTGTCTTTTCTCAGGCAGAGTCTGTAGTAATGCCATTCGAGGTGTATAAAAAATAAAAAAAAGGGCATGGGGGAGGGGATATTTACCAGAGACTTATTTCACCAGGTACCACACAGACAACCATAAGGTTGTTGCACAGAGGTATACGAAGCCAGTTTGAAGCATTTCAAAAGGCTTAGAGGGGTTAGTGTAGGCAATGAGCAACAGAGTTCTTGACAGACACAGCAACACCACCTTTGGAGCGGAAGAGGGCCTGTCAATGTGGAACAGAAATTTGCCAGAGGGACACAAAGCGGAATTGGAAACATCCTGTGAGAAACGTTTCTGTTAAACGTAATATCCGGAACAGCAGCAGTAACAACCTGAATGGAAAGATCAGGAATATCAGAACAGAGACCTCGAATATTGGTGGACCACATTATGAGGGAGGGGGGAAAGAAGGGATACCAAGTGGGTGGTGCGGCGACGTCACACATCCGGGTCACATTGTGGGGTTGCACGGTATGGCCACGTGTGGAATGCAGAAAAGGAAAAGTTAACTGTCGTGAGCTGGCATTCTCTACAGACTGCATTTATCTTGTGGATTCCCAATTCTGTCAGACGAAGACAGAAATCACAACAATGATAAAAAGATAGAGTTTAAAGGCAAAAATAAAAGTAGAGCTGAAAGATTGGGACAACGGCACACGACTGCAGGACTTGTGAGCATATCAGATTTGAAACATAAACTGTTTGAAGAAGAGACAGCAGAGGGGAACTTTGTCAAGTACAATAATAAGAGGAGGTCAGGGCATAAAATATTTGGATTGAAGAAAAAAGGAAAATTAATCATTTCTTTCATGTAATTGAGATGCGTTTGATCAGAGAATTCATTAAAAAAAAAATTTTAATGTCACTTAGAAGTGTTACACTCAATATGAGGCTGGGAAAGGCTGAAGGCTATTTGAGCACGAGTAAATTTGTTCACAGTGCTGACGACAATTCGCTTACTCTTCACAAAATATAACGTGGGATATAGAACATCCACCAACTGCAAAGGCAACACCAAGTTTAATTTTTCTTTCTCATTTCAAAGTACAAGTACACCCACTCCCTAAGGGAGCAGCAAGAAGGGTCATGTTATTATCTTCTCTGGGATACATAGATTATCGTAGACCTAGGCTCAGGCCTCAAGAACGTCGGGGTGTGTTCAGTTACCAAGTTTCTTGGAGAGCGATCGCCAAGTGGCTTAAGCATTCATGTAAGCAATCCATTTGAAATGGTTGATAAGGAACAGCTGGCTTGGCAAGTGCTAGCTCGATGCTTGGTAACTGAACACATCCCGGGTTTCCTCGCTTTCAGTTTAGTGTTAAACAGCAGTAGCAACTGTTTAAAAAGGTAATAATGTGCGTTTGTGGTTTATATATATTTTTACTTCCGTTAAGGGTTTTCCACAAAACACCACGATAAGCTATTTATCCACGTTAATACGGTGTTTGTTCGAGGAAAACCACTTGGAGAGGGGGAGGTGGGGGGGATATTATTGTATTAATATAGTTTTGTAACAACGTTAACGTTATGCTATTATCATTAGTGGTGTTAGAAGCGGCATTGGAAAACGCCACGATTAGCCATCTAAACACAGATATACACCTTAACGTGGATTTCGTCCTAGGCAGAAAACCCCTCATGGGGAGGGCAGCAAATGAAGTCGTGACAACCTACATTGTGTCACTCTTAGTCCTCCTGTTAAGTCTGGTTAGGATTGGATAAGTAACAACTGAATGTATCGCAGTCAAAAAGGGAGACAGACAGACACACACACCAAATTGCATATTTTAGTATGATGGAGGAAATGTTAAGTAATAGGCATTGTGTGGATTACAATAAAATAATTGCATGAGACTAATTCATTGTATTAAAGGATTTTCATCAAATAAAATTGCACCCAAGCAGATATCACAAATTAAAATCGAAAAATGATGACCAACACATGACTGCTTAATTGGGTGGTATGGAGCAATCTCTAAATGAGAGTTTAAACCAAACCTGTACCTTAATCCACTGAGGGTCAGCATTGATAGAAGCAACTGATGCCTGAGTGGCTTTTTCATGGCTCCGAATTTTTATGAAAACGTTGGCCATGTTGGAAAAGAGTTGTGCCAGGTCTCTGCACAAAAAAAATGACAGGCAGAGGTTAACCAAGTTCAAATATTTCTCCTCCTTTGATAAACTAACAGTCCAAGAAATATTCGATAAAAACATCATCTGCTAAGAAAATAATTAATTATACAACAGTTTGCGATTGATGGCATAAATGTGCTCGGCCAGAGGGAAATCATACCTGCAACAATGTTCACAATCAACATTTATTACAAAAGTGGTTCTAATGAAACTTACAATAGATGTGTTCAACATGTATGAACTCCAACATCGACTAGATACCACATTGCCGGATTATTGTGAAGCAGAAATTCCTTCAGCCAGACTGTGTACTAAAACTAATCCACCAATTGGTGTTGGAGCTTAAGCAGGACTGCAAAATCAAAATGGGGTTTACATTCAGGAGTCATATTAGAAAATATAATTTGATGTGAATGCGTCGATGGATATCCCTCTACCTGTATGAGGTGTCAACCCAACTAAATTTGATGAAAACGACAGTTTAAAAAAGAAATATGTAAATTTTATTAATTTGCGTTCTCCACAATCTCATAATAAAGCTTTGTTAAAAATTTGATGCCAAAAGCTCAAATGGTAAAAAAGTTACGGCCCGGACAGGCACACAGACAGACACACATAAGTGATTGCAAAACCCCGTCTCCCGCTCAGCAGGGGACGGGCTAATAAGTTCATCTTTGTATTACAGTACATACTTGTGCCAGGTTTAGTTGAATCCCTTCAGTGGGTCACAAGTGATTGTGGTAACAATTTAAATAATAATCATACAAAGAATAAAACTAACTTGTACGCACGGAAGGCCAACCCAAAAACAATGTGCCCTTCAATCTTCGGCTGAGGCATTCAAATCATATAGTATTGCCCAATGCCTGAGGGCTTGTGCTTTTCACTGCAGAGTTGCTACAACTTTAAGCTTGGGCAAAGGCTCGAGTTAGTTCGTCAGTTGCTTTAAACGTTTTGCTTATTGGCTTGCCTTTACATGGAAGTAAAAACTCTTTTAATGGAAATCCAAAAAAATGGAAATACCCATTATCAGGAATTTTTTATTCTATTTTTAAAACAAACAAACAAACAAGCAGTCATACACTGGTACTTACGAAATCGTCAACTTGACCTCTGACCTTGTCTAATAAAAGCTGTCTCTAGAGAAGGTAGCGACGCAAACCAGAAGTTTCTACGATGATTCTGTACCAAACCATCAAAAATCGAATGTTTGACCTCACTGTGACCTTGACCTTTGACCGATTTTGACCAAAATCTAATCATCGCTAGCCATCACCCTCCTGAATCACGTGGTGTAATTTGACATTGGTAGCTTCTTCCGTTCTCGAGTCATCATGTTTTGGATGTTTGACCTCACTGTGACCTTGACCTTTGACCAAAATCTAATCCGCACTAGCCATCACCCTCCTGAATCACGTGGTGTAATTTGACATTGGTAGCTTCTTCCGTTCTCGAGTTATCATGTTTTAGATGTTTGACCTCACTGTGACCTTGACCTTTGACCGATTTTGACCAAAATCTAATCAGCGCTAGCCATCACGCTCCTGAATCACGTGGTGTAAATTGACATTGGTAGCTTCTTCCGTTCTCGAGTTATCGTGCCTACAAACACACAAACAGAGTCCGGAAGTGATCAATATACTTACGAAATCTTTAGATTTTGTAAGTAACAAACAAAAAAAAACACAGCCCCTCACCTGTGCTCGATTATCCAGAAAATCATCCATCATTCAGAATCGTAACCATCTGCTCCACCATGCAGCGCAACAGTTGGGAGTAGAATTAGCGCTGTAAGCGAACTGGGTTTCCGAACTGCAACCCACCGGGTTTGGCACTTCCAAACTGAATTGAGCCGGGCAAGGTTTTGTGACCAACTCGAGGTTGACCGGCTCTATAAATCACGAGTTAAACAAGATGCTCTCCGAAAAGCCAAACGTGTTTGCCGAATACTCAAGTTTATTCTTCTCCTCCTCTTCCCTTTATGAGAGGGTGACATCCGATGGTACCAAGCTTGTGCCCTGCCTTGACTATGATATTACTCCACCTCCCTCTGCCCTCAGCCAACTCTCTCCACTCTCCAACCACCCACACCTTACTGATATTCCTCCTCACACAATCCTCTCATCTCAATTGTGGTCTACTATACCTCTTTTCCTCCCACCTTGCTGCCTCAACCCATCCGCTGTCTTTGCCATTCTCTATTCACCCATTCACACCAAGTGTCAAGTCCTCCTCAGCCGGCATTTCACCAATCTCCCCCTTCAAACTCATCTGCACACCAATCTCCTCCCTCAGTTCATCCATCCTCCTTCAATCCACCCTCTTCACTCTCTCAATCCTCCTGACCCAGTTGTTCTCGCAAATCTGCAAGCCTCTGTTGTCTCTCTGTCAGTGCCACCATCTCCAAACCGTAAAGGTAGGCCCGGCATTACACACGACATCAGAACCTCAACTTTATTGATATTTTTCTGTCTGTCATTACTCCCTTCACCCTCCTCCACGCACTCATACCCACCTGAATCCTCAGACTTACCATCACAGGTCACTATTCCTCCCAGATACTCAAAAACCTATTTCCCTGCCTGAGCTCCTTCCCCTCTGACAAGATATTCATTTATTTTCTCTGGTGCTGAACCCACATCTCCACAGTCTTCTCCGTACTCATCTTCAACCCATGCTTCCCAAATGCCTCCTTCCTCTCCCCCAGTACTTCCTGCATCTCCCACCCACTCTCCACCACAACAGCCAGATTGTCCGCATACAACATCGTCCCCATACTCCACCTCCCTCATGTTTCTCTCGGTCTCCACCTCATGCAAAACTCTCGGTCTCCTTCAAGCTCACCTTCCTGCTTACCAGCTCCATCACCATGATAAACATCAGTGGGTTGAGAGCGCTTCCATGCCTCAAACGAATGTTCACACTGAACGCCTCAGACAACCCAGGACCAACCAAAACTCTTCCCTTCCTTCCCTTGTACATCCCTTCCCCCAACCTAACGTCTGCTTCCGGTACTCCCATCCATCTCAGTGTTGCCATCACAATCTCTCTCGGGACATTGTCGTAGGCCTTCTCCAAGTCCACAAATCCCAAAACCATCTCACTGTGCACCTCCAACCTCTTCACCACCAGCTGTCTCAGCGTGAACATCCCATCCGTCATCCCCCTACCCTTTCTAAACCCCATGCTGCTCTTCTCCGATCTCAATCTCCACACTCTTCCTTATCCTCAAGTCCAGAATCCTCTCCAGTACCTTCATTACACAACTTAGGAGTGTAATGCCCCTGTAATTCCTCGGATCTTGACCATCGCCCTTCCCCTTCCATATCAACACAATGAACCCTGTCCTCTACTCCATCGGAATTGAACCCTCTCTCAACAGCCTCTTCAGCCAACTGACTCAGACTTCTTCCATTGTAATAAGTTTATTTATTTAAAATTGCTCTTAAAAAGGTTCACAAAAGCATTTCACACATACAAAGTGCTTTAGTGATATCACCTCAATTAAGGAACCAAGCAGAGACAGAGAGAGATACAGGATCCCAAATGCACTTTGTTAGATCCACTGCTGCTTGTTTACAAAAGTCAGCCTGGACTGTTGGTTTTCCTGGACTATAAAATCAAAATGGGGCTCAGCAAAAAATAATAATAATGATGACAATAATAATAATCAGTGTTGTTTCAGTCCGATCCAGTCTGGATATTCACATTTGAGTTGCAGCATTCATTGTAATTGTCGATCCAAAGCATTCTTCTATCACCATTACGAGTGCTCGTGATGACGGCAATAATATTCGCGGCAGTAAGAGTGATAAAAGACCATTATCTGCCAAGAGTTGTGAAATGGTTGGAGCCAAGAAGATGCATGATGGGAAATCAAGTGGTGGTGCGAAATGTCAGCGGAATAAGCTGAGCATCCAGCAAAAAGTGAAGTTATTGACTTCACCGTTTGCTTTTTTGCGCTACACGTGGGGAAGTCGAGTATTAAGTGGTAAACAAATGGCTCACACTTATCCACGTAATATCACACACAATACAATTGCATCACACAGATGCACAATTCGTGACATTAAAATTCACTTTATTTATTGACACCGTGCGATAATTAAAACGAAAGTCAAAGGCCAACCTTCCATGCTTGGGAAATCCAAATTTTGGAGCAAGGTAGATCTGCAGTGCTTCTTCATATTTCTGAAGTGCCAAATGATAGCGCTCGTTTTGGAAGGCTCGCTTAGCCTCTTCCTTCAGGTATTCCATATAAGTCAAAGGGTGAGACATTCTGCAGGAAAAAAGAAAGCAGGTATTAAATTTCAATGCAGATTACAACATAGGACATCATAACGATATACTCAGTAATTTAATCTGCAGCACAAGATATTTGCTGAAATGGAAAGAGGTTTCTACAGTTTAAATGCAAGCAGAATAATCATCCATACTTTTAAATAAAGTCAGTAACTATGAGCAAATTTAAGCATAACAGAACCTCTCAATGTTAAAAGCAGTTTCTATGCCATTTAATGCATGTCGTTTCAAATAAATAAACCACAAAAGGCTACTTAAAACTACAAAAGTGAAAAATGTGAGTTCCAACTTCAACAAATATTAGGTGCACACCAAAAGTCTATCCCATTCAAGTATACGACTCACAAAGTAGGTGAAAGATTTGTTTTCACAAAACTGCATTTAAGTCACTTTTACACAATCCTCTTCAGTCAGTAAGCTGAAAGAATTATTTAACTCGCTCTGTGCAGATATTTCACCATTTGACACCATGAACGGTAGCATTGACGAGATGAAGTCATGTTCAGGTGTATGTTTATTTTACACCAATGATACATAGCACAAGGGCAGATCATGATCGATAACAGGTGTGAGTCATACGCTGGCATACGTCGAAAAATTTCAAGCATGTTAAAATTTGTCGACGAGCTCGGCGTACTACGACGTATGCCAGCATGCTTCAGCATGCTCTTAACGTATACAAAACTTACCCATAACGTATTCGATGTGTGCCAGCGTTTTAGACAAATTTTTCATACGTCGGCATACGCTGGCTAAATCGTCAAGGTGTGACAGCCCCTTTACCAATGACAACAATTTCTTTTCCACCAATCAGCTATCACATAACATATGGTTTATGATTGCTGCAGTGATTGAAGAAATGCACACCCAATGGTACAAACTGCACCTGATTACGTGACATGCATCCGGAGACACAACATGCGCTCATAAAGTTCTAAGAATGGCGTTTTACTTGGTACCCAAATGCTGCCAGGTTATTTACTTATTTATTTTTACACAAACTTGCATGTACATGGATGGTTGCTATAAGCTTATGTCATTAGTTTTATTTATCTGACATTATATACCATTTCAAAGTATAATCTGGACGTTTACTACGTCATACAATTATGGATCTTACAGTACACTTACCAATAAACTCTGTCGGTATCGATTTTTTTTTCTGACATCGATACATAGGTGGGCTCATACCAGTACATCGATAGCAACAACTTTTTTGGTAAGGCTGCCATGCATTTTACGTTGGCACGCTGTGTTTGTAAAATTCACACACAGGCGTGAACATGCTCCTCACCAAATAAAAATGTACAGCCTTAATGACTGCGTGTGTGCTGCTCAGCTATAATTGGCACACACGATGACAACGTATTATATGCACACCGATATTGGCACATGCAATGACGACATGCACAGTATCGATATCGGTATCCCATCAGTCACAGCAATCAGCACAGGCTTTGTAAATCACACCAGATTCATACAAAATAACCAATTGCTTTAGAAACAGCAATGACGACGAAGGAAAACATGATCGTTCGTACACTGCTGAGGTTAATAGTTAAAACCGACTGCACCTACTTTCTAGCCAAGTATGTCTTAACATCATACATTCCAGGCGTACCTAAATGAAATGTGAAAAAACAAATTTAACTGACACTTTGATGCAAAGGCAGACTGACAGGGCCACATTCCAGTGTTGTCTTTAACAGCCCCATTATATACCACGTTAACGACAAGGAAAGATTGTTCAGTGCTGCTTCTGCAGCATATGATAGCAAAATAAACTGTGTTTCATCTGACAAAGCAGAGGAACTAATCTTTCTCAAAACAAATCTGAGCTTTGTGGACTTTATACAACAAAACTCTTAAATGTGGCATTTTCCAGATTTTGAACTATGCGAGCACGGGTAACAAGGGAGTGGCTGGGCTCCCCCTCGCGCGGAGCTTGTTCAGTCACCGGTTGAGTACCCCCCACTCGTGCGCCAATAACATAATTTATAACACCGAGTCAACGGCCGATTGATTACTTCCTGGATGAATGATTGTTCGGAATGGAATCCCTTTGACACCCAGTGAATACCTGTACAGTATTCTGTTTAAAACCTGCCTTTCACACGACCAGCCAAGTGTGAAACCGATTTTTTTTTTCATACCAAATTTTTCGGTACACCGGTACAATTCAAATTTCCAATACATATTGGTAAAAATAGAGATGAAAAATTAAACCGATATAACCGGTATAATCGATATGATCGCCGGACGGATCCTGCTTACCAATATTCAAACAATATCCCCCTTCCGCCACACGGCGGGGGATAAAAAATACTCGAGAAAAAGTGAGGACACCTTTTTCATGTTAATAATAGTTTGATAGGGCATGGGATGCCATATCCGATTTTGACTTTGAAAGTCATTGTCAAGGTCAAAAGGGTCAAATTTGACATTTTATCAACTGACACACACAAATATGATCTGATATTTTTTAAACAGAACGTGCATGGAATATGATGATATAAAAGCGTTGCTATTATCTTCAGATCAAGCACCTCTTGTTTCCCTGTGAACAAAAGAGTGCTCCAGCTGGCATAGTAAGCGACTTGCTTATAGCAGAAACCAAAGGACAGCAAATTGTCGTGAAAAATGTACGAGAGTGCTTGATGGATGGGAGCATCCGCTTCTTCCAGGCAATGAAGAAGTAAAAGACATTTGGTACTCTGCACAAAATACCAGTGTTCACATAGCAAACAGCAAAAAAAAACCCCATCAAAGCTGACAGAAAGCTAGTTCAATGACTGCTCAATGCCGTTGGTGCTGGTCGAACATTGAACATGATTGGTTCTTGAAGCATGAACTTTCTCCAGTGCCTTTGTTCCTGTCTAAAGCAGCTGGTGAGATGATTTCCACACCTAAAGCAGAGCTATTTGGCATCCTCGCATTTTATTTTTTTAATACATGATCTGTGTGTGTATCTAATTATTTTCACTTTTAAAATGTTTTTCTCTGCAACCACTTGTGCGATCGATGCGAAACTTCAAACATAGGAGGGACACCATAGGGATAATATTTTATTGATAACCCTAACATCATACGTCACATGGTATGGCAGCCACATTCAATTAAAGGAAAAAAATTTGGATGTTTTTCTGTGAAGCCACTCAAAAAAAAAAAAATTGAAACAGCATATCATGAACTCCCAAGGGAGTATACTGTATATCATAACGATGACATCATCCATGAAGACGTATTACAGACATAATTGGTCAAATCAAAATCCTTATCTGAAATATCTGAAACTTCATATATCTGATCTGCAACCCGATGCGAGTGAAGAATTAAATTGATGTCATTGGTCATGTGGTCTGGCAGCCATATTGGATTGAAAATAAAAATATTTTAAAATCTTCTTCACCAGAACCGCTTAACAGATCAATGCAAAACTTCATATATACGATTGACTAGCCATGGGGAATATAGTTTGAGTTTTTTTTCATATTCACCTTTGACACAATTTAGCCTTTATATACACAAAGTGGTTGTTAAGTAGCCTAATAATTAATCAATAAAGCTACAGATAATGGCAATGTATGTGACATAACATGGTGCATGCATGATACTGGTATATAGGCAATAATAGCAGTAAGTCATACTGGTAGCGCGTTCAGTTAACGATGGTATTTTTGTTCAGAATGAGCACGCGAGGTGATACTATACGCTCTACGAGTACTGTTCTGGTTGTTTTTGGCAGTCCCATCTATTTCGATGCAGATTTTTCATTTTTTTTCCACCGTAAAAAATTAGCTTCTCCAAAGGTTCGCGCAAGCGCATGTGTTGACTGACATTTTGTTTTTGCAGGCGATCTATTTTTAGGGAATAGTTTCACTGGATTTTCAACAAGTGTGGCAAATTTTAAATCAAATTTCACTTTGACTGCGCTCTCCAGAGATTGTTAGAATTTTATTGGAGAATTTTATTCAGTATTTCGTATTAGCAATTGAGATCGACATTCACACCAATACTTGTCCAAAGCAGCTCCAATTGACATGAGCAGAACACGGGCTGTTGAAGCACCCCCCCACCCCGCCGCTCCCCCCTCACAAGTTCCACAATCAAAATGTTTCACCGCATCTATCACCTGCTGCGTAAAACGTTTGCATCCACCAACTCCCCCCCACAAAACAAACAATGAGCAGACTACTCACTCCTCCCGCAGCTACCCATAATTCCTACATGACTACTTATGTGCAATGTGTCCTGGGTCTCAATCATTTTTCTCATCCCGCAGCCTTGACCGGTGTTTTGCCTCTCATTCTGCTCATTTGTTCATTGATCAAACATGGCTCCTAAGCGCAAGACCAGTGCTGGAGATGCGTCGACTGCCAAAAGGCAGAAGAAAGTGATGAGCCAGAGTCACAAAGTGGAGCTGCTGGACCAGCTGTCAGGAGGACAGAGTGCAGCCTCTGTGGGCAGACACTACAGAGTAAACTCATCCACTGATCGCTAATTACATACAGAAGAACGAGAAGGCTATCCGAGAAAGTGCTGCGGCGGGCGCTGTACTGAACACCAAATTGGTCATCCACAAAGAAAGAATGGAGAAGGCTTTCAGTGTATGGATTGAGGACAACGCACAGAAGAACATGCCTATAAGTGGACCTCTTATTCCTGGGTGAGATGCTGCAGGACATGCGGTCAATTACCGAGAAGCTGTTAGATGCCAATCCGGTGATGGTGCGTTACCTCAAGTTCAAGAGGGGGTTGGATGACACGATGTTCCCATACAAGGAACTACTGTACTCATTTAAGGGGTCTCTCAGGGCCGGGAGTGTCCAGTCTGTTCTACTCAATGTAATTTGAGGCCATTGTACTCTGGTATTTTTTTTTCCATTCCATCTCTCCATCTGATATTTGGTCTACCTCCAATTATTCCGGGGTCTTCGCTCGATTTTCCAGTTTGTAATTCTTGTCTTCCACCTGTTGTCCAATATTCTTGCTGTGGGTCAAGCCATGTTGCATTTCAATTTTTACCGCCGCTACCAAAGGTGAAGGAGGTTATGTTTTCACCCCCTTTCTGTTGGGTAGTCGATCTAGTCGAAAAAAAAAATTGAGATTTTGTTTCTACCCTGATTATCAGTATTTCTGTCGATATGTTGGCTGCTCTTAGAGCACCCTTATTCTGCTACATTCCATCTGTCTGCTGTCCGCGAAACTTTGGTCAAGCCTAGGGCTAAACCACTCAACCGATTCCAATGAAATTTGGTAGGTAGGACCAATATTTCTGGGAATCGTGTGCTTTCGAATATGGGACCCAGGCCCTAGCAACAGCATAGCAACGGCCCTTTAAAGTGGTCAAAAAATCGAAAAAAAAATCGAAAAAAAAAATCGAAAAAAAAATCGAAAAATCGAAGCTTAGAGTTCTTGTGTGCAATCTATCTAGCTCCCTTCATGCCAAGTTGCAGCCCTAACAAAAATATTTGTAGGAGGAGATAGGTTTGGGCGAGTACATGTCGAACATTTCAGAAACGGTTAATTGCGAATATCTCTAAGAGAAAGAGTCGATTTTGATGAAACTTGGGTGAAATGTGTACAATATGGCTAGCATGTACACAAAAATGAATGGTTGCTATGCACACCTCCGTTGCTTAGCAACAGCTAAAATACTTTATCGTACATCGTACACTTATTGTGGACTGTACAAAAAAATCAATACCTCCGAAACTGGACCTCCGAGGGACCTGTTTTTTTGTGCCCAAGGAGAATGTCTTACAGCATCATATAAAAAAATAAAATCTTTAGCGAATAGATAAATGGAATTACCAGGGCTGCCATTTGTTAGAGTCTCTTTGGAAACATGCCTGAAATTTCACAAGGCGGGTTCTGGGCGCAAACTAAGAGGGCTGTGATAATTATATTTATTGTGCTAAATTGATTGATAGCATGTACATGAATATCGGCTAGTCGCGTCGGCCAGCTTTCCATCTAGAGCGAGCAGCCATGTCGCCTACCGGCTTGTCTGTATGTATGTATGTCTGTTCGGTCCAGTGCTCCGTTAATACAATGGCGATTTCGATGAAACTTGGTTGGTAGGTTCATACCATGACTTAGTTGTGTGCAAATGAGAACCGTTGCTATGGATACCACCGTTGCCTAGCAACAGGACTTTGAAATTTTTGAAAAATCATTAAAAAAAATTTTTTTTCGAAAATCAAAAATCGGGCCACGAGCGACTGTGGGCAGTACATTCAGCCATATTGTCAAAAATTTCCAGCCGGATCCTATGAAAACTGTCGGAGAAGATAGACTTTGAATTGACCCTGGTCGAAAACAATAAAAAAACGAAGTTCGTTATATCTCAGAGACTATGAGTCAGATATACATGAAACTGGCTGGTATGGTAGGTTCATGGTATGTCCTAGTTATGTGTGAGAAAGAACCGTTGCTATGGACCCCTCCGTTGCCTAGCAACGGCCGACTACCCATGTCCGCCTACCGGCTTGTCTGTTTGTTTGTCTGTGTTTGTCTACAAGACATCTCAAAAAGTTGTGGATGGATCCGGATGA
>CM068954.1:104126470-104152552 GCA_035128595.1 Eptatretus atami
ACAGGTTCGGTGTGTGACAAGGACGAACTGATTAGGTTTTGGTTAAGATATGGATCTGGATCTGACTACTAGAATTTTTAAGTGATTCTTCACCAGTGAGAGATAGGGCTAAAAATGATATATAGCACGATATCTCAAAAAGTTGTGGACGGATTCGGACTAAACTTGGTAGAAAGGTAGGGTGTGTCGCAAGGACGAATTGATTAGATTTTGGTGAAGATCCGAATCCGGATCTGGGTTTCTTGATTTATTTAATTTATAAAGTGATTATAATTATTCACCATTGAGAGATAGGGCCAAAAACGAGATGGTACTGTATAGCATGATATTTCAAAAATGTATTGGGCCTGATATGTTATCGTGGATCAGGCATTACGTGGCGGAGGTATGCGCTCTACCGAGTGCCCTTCTAGTTTTTATTGTGACCAAAAAGTAAAAGAATTTTATTTGCTTTGAGTTCAAATGCTTTGAGTTCCTGTGGTTTGACAGTACCTTCAGGTGAATAGCCACATGGTACCTTTTGGTGGTAATTATCCATGGGCCCCCGTGGGTTCCTGAGTCCCATGTCGACCTAATCTTGTTTTGACACTAAATATTGATGTTTCAGACACAGTTATAAGTATTAACTTGAGCGAAGTCGATGACGCACCATCACAAATCCCCACGCTTCCCACCTAAAGCAAAGTTGAAAGATGGGAAAAAAATTCCACCAAGAATGACCCAATTTCAAATTTGGAGATCCTATTTTGACTACTGTGACCCTAAGTCACCACCCCTTGGGGCATGAACCCAGAGTTGAAATCCAATAATGTTACATTTTCCATGCGTCCCCCAATGTTGATTGCATATACAAAGATTCGTTAAAGAAATGTTTAAAAATGTGCCCGTAATTGCATTTTTCGGTATTTGACATTTGGACCCTGCCCCGGGGGCAGGCCCAAAAATGATACTGTTCTTGCACCTTCTTGCCATGTGGTGATCATAGCAACCAAGTTTGGTGAATTTCTGCCCAACCGTTTAGGCGATAGCGTGACAGACAGACAGACAGACAGCCAATCACAATAGCTGCATGAAATAACAGAAATAGATATTAAATATCTATTTCTGTTATTTCATGCAGCTGAGGGACAACAAATAGCAACCAAACCTGATTGTTCATGATAAGATGGCCTGTTTAATGTTCATATTTGAACCAGAGATTCCAGTTGCTCCAAATAGTTACTATATGTTACTGCAAGCAAATACAATCTGTCGCTTCGCTGACAGGAATATTAGGGGGGGAGGGGGGAGAGAGAAAGAGGGAGAGGGATGTGGGAGGAAGGGATGTGGAGGGAGAGGGATTGTGGAGGGAGAGGGATGTGGAGGGAGAGGGATGTGGGAGGGAGGAAGAGGGATGTGGGAGGGAGGGAGAGGGATGTGGGAGGGGGAGAGGGGGGATTCCGGCCGATTTGACGCCCAGTTTAATGTCCATTAGAGAGATGGCACACACATTGACGAATCACCCTGCCTGTGAAACACCGGGATGACAGTTTATAGCCGAGTCAGAATTTTGTCAATTGTTCACATTACAGTATACTGATGTCTACTAATGTCTTAGTCCTGCATACAATACATGTACAAGCTCCACAATTAGCCTCGGATCAATACATGTTTAGAACTGCCAAAATTCCTGATACAACTGGATAGCCAAGCAGTACTTTGACCATGCAGTTCAGGAACTGCTTCAACTTTAATGAGAAAATAACACAAGGCTCTTCCCCCTCATCCCCCACTACACACACAATCTCTCTCAAGATACTTATTCTTGGCAAAATAATGGAACGTTTGAACATACTTTGACAAGATAAGACAGCCTGATTCCAACAATGTTCATTGTTCAATAACAATAACAATAACCATTCCTTTTGTGCCATGAGGCACATGGGGCTGCTGAGGAAGTTTCATTTGGCTAAGGAGTATAATCCTGGACGGGTCACCACTCTGACGTAGGATATGCGAATAGCAGTTCAACAAATCCAAGACTTGTTGTTGTTCATCTTTCGGCTGCTCCCGTTAGGGGTCGCCACAGCGGAATCATATCCCGTTATTGATCCGCATACTGATTTGGCATAGGTTTTATGTCGGATGCCCTTCCTGACGCAACCCTGGTCGCCTCTTACGACACAGGGATAAGGATTGGGTTTCGCCATAATTCCAGGCTGCCCTACACCCTCTCATAGCGCGGCCCAGCACAGAGCTCCCAAGCGATCCTCCAACCCAAGCCTCCGAGTAGCCGGATTACAGGCGCACGCCACTACGCCCGGTCAACAAATCCAAGACTGTGCTCCCTTAAACAATCAGAAACCCATGGGAGAGTACCATACAGATCTTTATTAAAGACATGTTGTTTCCAACTCATATTTAGTGCTGCTCTAAGGAGTCAAGTGCAACATGCATCTAATCTGCTTTCAAGTACTATACTTTAGTTAATAGCCAAGAACCAGCTCGATAAAGGAGAATACTCTCGACTGCTGCTTTGAAGAATTGTATTTTGAGATTTTGTGACAGTTTTGATTTACATATTTTATCCATTTTTATTGAAGCATCCCAAGTTAGGGCCTTTCTCACTTTGAAGTCATGTTTACTACTCTTAATTTCGGGCCCAGGATACTTGAAATCATCAACACTTTTTAAGGATATTGTTGCTAGCAGTTTTATCTTCTCCATCAATATTGAACATCATGTACTTTGTCTCATCTGAATTTATGTGCAGGCCAACAATTTTTACTGAGGATTCCATTCTGCGTCGAAGCTCTTGGGAAGCATCAAGAGAGCTGGAAATTAGGGCAATGCCATCTGCGAAGTCTAATTGTTTCTAACGAGTCACCAATGCTTTCATATTGCAGATATCTATTCATCATGACGATCTCAACCTCATTAGATCACAGCTATGACTTGCTGAATTTGGTTTCCATGGCAACCATCTTGGTAACATGGCTTGTGTACGCAATATTTCAAAAAAAACCTTTCAAGATTTACCTTTCCTATTATACAGATCTATTCCTCATACCATCCAAACAGTGGGGGACCTAGAGTATCAGCTCCTTGTTTCTGTTATCCTTTATAAGCCTCACTGAGAGTTTATCTTTAAGTTGCAATGGACACAACCTCCCATGGTACTCTTTGCTTAACTTTAAGGTTGTTTCTTTTTTTGGAATATGCCTCTCAACTGCAAGCTCACAAGCCACCATTATGTTCTCATAAATAGTTTCAGACCAGTTTTCCTGATCAGCACTGGAGCTCAAACCTATTTCTTACTTCAACTGTATATTGATCACAGATAATACTATCTTCTTAGGCTTACTCCAAATAATATGGTATCCTAAACGGTTGGGCAGAAATTCACCCAACTTGGTAGTTATGATCACCACATGGCAAAAAGGTGCAAGAGCGGCACATCATTTTTGGCACTGACCCCTGGGGTGCAGTCAAACACCGAGAAATGCAATTACGGGCACATTTTAATATCAAACTTTGTATATGCAATCAACATTGGGAGACGCATGAAATATGGAACGATTTTTCGTCAGAGTTCATTGCAAAGAACGCATTACAAACCTCACAATTAACAGTGCTATTTCTCCATTTTTTTGATTTACAAGTATACAATCTTACTTTGCTCTCTTTCTGTTAAGAATATCTGAAAGTCCACAATTTACTTTTAGGCTTTTATATATCGTATTCAATGCAATTGATTTGCTTTCCTCAGCAAGATCCAGCAACAGTTCACCATTTGTATTCGTGTATTTAGAGTAAACGGATCCTTCTGCATTATAATCGTCTATTTTAGCAATCATATGTCCAGCAATAATTTTGATATTACGTTTTGGGATTTCCTTTCCCACACTGCAGAGATTATTGTAGAAATGAGATGCAATATCATTTTCAGGTACATTTGTAGGACTAACAGGACATTGTCGTTGTTTTTGGATTACCATTGAGTACAGGTACTACAATTTATCCTTGCTTCATATCTGAGTGGAAAGTTTTTTTTCGCTTTGCTTAAAAGTCTGAGTTGAGAGTTCTTACATTAAATGTAGCAATGTTAATTGGCTTTTTGCATGCAGGTAATTTTGTTTCAATATGAACACATTTTTATCACTTATCCATCCATTTGAAGTTAGGATGAACATATCATGATCATTGATGTTGACAGGAATTAGATTTACCAAGTGTGTAATTACAATGGCTTTATCCCTGGTGCTGTAATTTGATCTCAATCGTATCTTCCTTAGCCTTACGACAAAATAGCTTTAGGGGTTGCACTAATGGTCACCACTACTATTAGTATCGTTGAAGTCATGGTATGCCTGGTGTTGGCTTAATGGTTAGGGAATAGGGTGGTGGGCTTGGGATCCTTGGATCCTGAATTCAAATCCAACTCGGCTGTTGAATTAATACCAGGTGGGGTTGACTCTGCCTGTCATCCTTCTGAGGTTGGCAAAATGAGTGCCAGCTTGCTGGCGTCCTGTGTCGGAGGGGAGACCCGTCCAGGATTGCTCCCAATAGCCAAGGAGACTACTTCGGCAGCACCAACGCTCTGCACAGAGTATGGTCCCAATGGATAGATGGATGGAAGTCATGGTACCTCCCATTAGCTGAGCTGCTAAAAAGCTGAAGAACTTCAATCTGCCATGACCTTTCCTGGGAAAGCCACATTTTCAAACCTCGCCTCAAAAGCCAGTCGCCGACTGGGAATCCTCCGTCATGCAAAGTCTTTCCTCGGCCCACCTGAGCTCATGACCACTTACAAAGCTTTCGTCCGCAGCCTGATGGAGTACTGCTCTCCCCTCTGGACTGGTGCTCCTGCCTCCCACCTTTCTCGGCTTCACGCTGTGGAAAACCAAGGCATTTCGGATCATTGGCATCTCCTGCAATGAGGCTGAGTCTTTGGGCCTCTCACTCTCTCACCACAGGCTGGTCTTTCTGTCTTCTACCGTCTCCTCTCTAGCCTCGCCCCCCTGCTCTCTCTGCGATTTGTCCCCACCACATTTCCACAGGGCGCTCAAGGTCTGCCAACAACCCCCTCTGGTAAAACTACCAAAATCACGAATCACTGCTCACCTTCACTCTTTCATTCCTCTTTTTTCCCCACCTTTGAATAAACTCCCTCACTCTATTCAATCCCATTCTTCCCTCCAGGCCTTCAAAACAGTTGTTCACCACCACCTATCATCCCCCATCCAAACCCTCGATCTTTTCTACCCCCGATAATCCAACCAAGCATCCTTCAAATTCGCTGCTTTCCTTCCTGAAAGTCCCTGTAATGTCCATCTTCTATTCCCCATGCTCCCCGCCCCATCCCTCTCCCTTCCACAGATCTCCTAATGTCTCTGTTCCCCACTGTTTTGTCCTTCCCACTCCCGCCACTTTTGTCTCATGCCCCCCTTGCTGTGTGTTGTGTGTTAGCTCTCATACGAGCCTCGACAAGGGATACAAATAATAATAATAATAATAATAATAATAATAATAATAATCTGTCGTATAAATGTAACTACTCATAGTCTGGCTCGTACCCTTTGACCTGCTTGGCTTGGTTGGGCTGAACAGGAGAAAGGCTCCCACCAGTATAGTTCTGTTCCACCAATTTTCAGTGCGATGGCTCCTGCCAGTCCCATTTGTATTAAGCAAAATTTTGAAATGAGAGAAGCTTTCATTCCACATGTGTTTTTATATTTATTGATATATATAAAGAAAACGTCACGTGATCTTGAGGCTCAGAGCACTCCACTACATTACATAGTTCGGGACAAAGCTTCAGACCTGCCAATGACATTTAACTTCCTCTACAGTTTGAAGAGCCATAATAACCTACATATTATACATGTTTATACAATGGTTCGAACCGTGGGCTCATCGACATGTTGTGGTATTTTTTTACTACACGTCATAACTTGATGCAACCAACTCGTTACAACAATTGTGAGGGGGGGGGACATCATGGGACAAACAAAAGTATAATAACACCATTGTTCATACATTTAATTAATTAAATAATTGCACGGCTTACCTCGCTCGCATACTGTTCGATCGTGAAGCGACGACACATCAAACACAGCAAAGCACTACGTTCGTTCTAATGTTCGATGCCAGCAGGGAACGCCATCGACACCTCGACGTGAACCCAACAGGAGTGAAAAGTACTGAAATGACATCGGGTATAAGAACAAAAAAAAAACCACAACACCCACTTTACTTCCTTTCCTTCCCTTTACCTTCGCTTCCATAATCGACGTCACGCATTTCCGATTACTCTTCTTCTTCTTCTTCTTCTTACACTTCTTTCTTCTTCTTCCTCAGAATACCCACCATCCCCAATATCGCCGCGCTTTTTCCATTCAATTCAAATTCAAATCAGTTAAACAAAAATCCCTGTCTTCTTGCGCTATAACTTACTAAAAAAAACAAAAAAAAATCAAACTTCTACATTTATTCCACGATCGTTCGACTTTGCCTTTTTTTTTTTTTTTTTTTACGACCGACATTTAACACAGTCATAAAATAATCCAGATTAATAAATACAACATGTTTGTTCGCATTTTTTCCCCAACTTTTAACTTTATAAAGAGTTTAGTCATCACGATGTGCCGTTTCGTTTCAATAAAAAAAAAAAATCCATTTCTCTTTAACAGGGAATTTCAAGGCCCATCACTCATCACCAGTAGGCCCATCAAGTGAAATCAAAGCCTGCGCTAGGCCGAGGAGCAACAAATTCGGGGATTGGGGTCGAACCTCTGTGAGAGGACAGAGAGAGACAGGGAGAGACAGACAGGGAGAGACAGGGAGATCGTTATATTACCATCTCACCATCGGATCTCATTGTAGTTTTATACATTTAGAACCTTTGCCATCGACTACAGTAACAGAGGTCTCATTGTTATCTTCTGGAATATATATATATATTATTATTACCTATGTAAATTTAATATATTTATATCGATTGGTATTGTAACCACGACTGCTGTACATTTATTTTATTAAATCTACAAACCCCCTCTCGAGGCCGCGCCAACCTCTCTTCGGGACACGTGATTATCCGAATGATGTGTTTCTTCATCAACTCGTAATTACGTCTTTCATTGTAAACACAAAAAACATTTATAAAATCAAAACTATTTCACGGGTGGAGTAAAATATTACACTTTGTTTTAGCTGCAGGGAGGAAAAAAAATCCACACGTTAAAAGGAAAGAGAAACCAGCTTTGCTGTGCAAGATGAGTTATATACACCTTTTCTAAGATTGTATGTCTGGTGTTGGCTTCATGGTTAGGGTGGCGGGCTTGGGATCCGTGGGTCCTGAGTTCAAATCCCGCTCGGCTATTGAATTAATACTAGGTGGGGTTGACTCAGCCTGTCATGCCTGTCATCCTTTCGAGGTCACCAAAATGAGTCCCAGTGTACTGGAAATAGGGACATCAGCGGCATAGCCACGTCCCTAATTAATGATGTAACGAGAGAGAGAGAGAGAGAGAGAGAGAGACCGAGAGAGAGAGAGAGAGAGGGAGACCGAGAGAGAGACCGAGAGAGAGAGACCGAGAGAGAGAGACCGAGAGAGACCGTTGGACTTAGTCCGAAACAGAGGATTGTGGATTTGGTCTCGATTTGCGTGTGCGCGTGTCCGCAACCATATCTCGGACATGTATGGACCGATTTTATTCGTACTTGGCACAAAGACAACACATGATTGTAAACATATGCACGTCATTTTTTTTTCGACATCAGATCCAAGATGACCGACTGGCGGCCATTTTTAGTTGTAAAAAAAAACCTGATGTTGAACACGTCCTCAATCGTTTCCCAGACAAGCATTTACCGATGTTGTTCAAACTTGGCACACAGATAATGAATAATGGCTTACATAAGCACGACATTTTTTTTTTCAATCCAGGATGATCCAGGATTTTTCATCAGATCCTCAGGATTTTTCACTTTCATCAGATCCAGGATGGCCGACTGGCGGCCATTTTGTTACTTAAACGTGTCCCCAAACATTTCTCCGACATGCATGGTCCGATTTTGTTCAAACTTGGCACAACAGTGTATACTCATATTTATTAGCACCGAACTTTATTTTGTGATCTGATCAAAGGATGGCTGGACTGGTGTAAAAAAAAACCTGGTTGAATCCATCCTCAACCATTTCTCGGACATGCATTTACCAATGGTGTTGTTGAAACTTAGCACACAGATAAGAAATGATGGCTTGCATAAGCATTTCATTTTTTGGGGAGATCAGATCCAAGATGGCTGACTGGCGGCCATTTTGTTACTTAAATGTGTCTCCAACCATTTCTCCGACATGCCTGGTCCAATTTTGTTCAAACCTGGCACAAGCACAGTACATGATGGCATACACTTGCCCATCACTTTATTTTGCGATCTGATCAGAGATGGCCCACTGGTAGAGTGGCTGCCATTTTAATTGTTTATAAATATGGGCTATCCCTTTAACTTCATAGAACAAAATTACTAAAAACCAACGGGGCAATGACATTTATTCTCTTTTTTACTTGTTCTCTCTTTTTTCGCTTTTCTATCTACGTAGTTCTTTTATTTAAGCCCTGGCTTCAATAAGGACTCAGTCCGTGACTGGGGCCTTTATTACATAAAAAAACAAAAAACTGTCAGTCGTGTGTATGAGTTGCAGAAATCAACACCCACCCCCCCCCACACACACACACCACACACACACACACACGCACACACACACAGACACACACACACACATCCCAAAGTCGACACAAATGTTCGAACTCTAACCATTAAACCAGCGAGCTCTGAGGTTGCGACCAATGTTAAGACCCTGACACACCTTGACGATTTAGCCAGCGTATGCCGACGTATGAAAAATTTGTCTAAAACGCTAGCACACGTCGAATACGTATGGGTAAGTTTTGTATACGTTAAGAGCACGCTAGCATACGTCGTAGTACGCTGGCATACGTCGTAGTACGCTGGCATACGTCGTAGTACGCCGAGCTCGTCGACAAATTTTCCATGCTTGAAATTTTTCGACGTATGCCAGTGTATGACTCACACGTTCCACATACGCTGGCCATAAGTTGTAGGCACGTTACGCGATCGTTGACACACGTCGACACACGTTACTTGTAAGTTACTCATAAGTCGAAACACGTCGAGGTAATGTTGAGCATACCCGAAACTTATTTCTAACCTATGAGTAACGTTTTGTAGGCACGTTACGCGATCGTTGACACACGTTACTTGTAAGTTACTCATAAGTCGAAACACGTCGAGGTAATGTTTAGCGTCAGTGTTCCAGACTCCAGAAGTTGGGGGTCATTGTTTATCAATCAATGATATCCCATTCCCTTCACAAAGCTGGTCTCTACGGACAAGTGGTAAGAAGGAAGCCTTTACTGAAGAAGATGCATGTAAAAGCTCATATGGAGTTTGTGAAAAAAGCATCTTAATGATACTGCAGGAATGTGGAGAAAAGTTTTGTGGTCAGACGAGACAAAAATTGAACTTTTTGGTCAAAATTCAAAGCGTTATGTCTCGTGCAAGCCTAACACTGAACATCACCTGACCAACACCATCCCTACTGTCAAGCATTAGCAGAGACTGGCAAACTTGTCAGGATAGAAGGGACAATGGACGGTGCAACGTTCAGGAGAATCCTTGGTGAAAACCTGATGGAGTCAGCCATGAATCTGAAACTGGGTAGGAGATTCACATTTCAGCAGGACAATGATCCGAAGCACAAAGCCAAATCCACATTGGAGCTGCTGAAAAAAAGAAGAAATAAATGTTCTTGAGTGGCCCAGACAAAGTCCTCACTTGAACCCAATTGAACATTTGTGGCAAGACTTGAACATTGCAGTCCATCGACAATCCCCATCAAACTTGGCAGAACTAGAGTAATTTTCACGTGAAGAATCGGTAAAGATTTCACCATCTCACCGTGCAAAGCCGGTAGAGACCGACCCAGAAATACTCATGGCAGTCATTGCTGCAAAAGGTGTTTCCACCAAGTACTGACCGAAGGGGCTGAATACTTTTACAACCAGTGAATTTTGAAACCAGTGTCCTCGTTCAGTACTTGCATTCTTGTTTTGAACTAAACCTCTTTCCACTGATGAGAACCATGAAGGTAATCAACGAATGTAGTGCAGTACCACCTCAGGTAGGGCACTTGAACCATCATCTCATATGAATGGACAAATACTTTCTCAGTGATAAAAGCTGTGATTGAAATGGCACGCATAGTGTGGGGAAGGAATGCTGCTCACCAGCTGAGTCTGATCTCCTAAAGTGATAGCATTGTTAGCCACATAATTGCTGTTATAGCAAGAGGCAGCTATAGGGGGAGGACACATCAACTCAATGTTATATCAAAAACCAGTGGAGGAATCCGATTCAATGCAGAGATTCGAGATTCCACAAAATGTCTATGAGGCTCATCATACGTACTCAATGAGACAAAGATGAGTTATCAAGTCCTTCTGTTCAAGAATATAATATTCAGGAGAGGAGTCGTGGTACTGGATTATATTTATTTTGTTTTATGTCTTAAGCAGTATATTATGCTGGCCATGAAAATAAAATCCTATTGTCCAGGGGCGGATCCAGGATTTTAGGTAAGGGAGGGATGCAAAAATTTACATTGCATGATGTTTACTTCCCTTGCACACAAATATGACAACAAAAAAGAAAGTCAAATTGGGATATTTTACTTAAATGGGCTCAGTGGATACCATGAATTAATTATAATAAGTTATTTAATTTGTTTATCAATTCAGAATGTTGACGATTCATGGACAGATTTTGATCCGTTTTGATTAAAGATAAATAAATAAACGTTCATATGATGGGATAAGAACTCGGGATCTTTTGTGTATGAAGCAATGGGTACATTACACACAGTCTACTTTCGTTCTTCAATTGATAGCTCACAATCACGATGCATCAGGTCAGGTCAGGTATGGGAGCATGCGCCAGAGCAGCGCGTCGCTGCGTCCACTTTCCACCGGTACTCCAGGGGCCTCCGTCTGGCCATCCCAAAGGCAGATGCCTGGCCCATCCCCATCTCCTTGAGATGCCGATCAACCTGCTGCAACCATGAGGTCGGCCCATTGGCCTCCTCCACTCAGGAGACTCCCTCGCTGAGAGAATCTGGTGAGCAGGATCAGCGTCAGGAAAATGAGCCACATGTCCATACAGCCACAGCTGACGCTCACGGACTATGCAGGTAACAAATCTCATTTGAGTCTCTCTCAGCAACCGCTCATTGGACACAAAGTCTGACAAGCGATAGCCAATGATTCTCTGAAGAGACATGGAACCGAAGGAATTAAAAGTCTCTGTCTCAGATCTATGGCTAGAGTCCAAGTCGCACATCCATAGAGCAACACTGAAAGCACCAAGGACCTGAAGACTCGGATTTTCGTCTTGCACAGGTACCAACAGCACCACACCCCATGATCCAATGAATCCATGACTCCCCAGGCCCGACCCAGACATCTACTGACCTCTGGCTGACAGCCAGCAGACACATGAATATCACTGCCAAGGTAAGTGAATCTCTCCGTGACCTCAACATCCTCAACACAAACAGGTACAAACAAGATAGCAGCATCCAAGATGTCATTGAAGCCTGGATCTTAGTTTTGATCCAGGAAACCCATAATCCCAGCGGCTCCGACTCCTCATTCAACCTCGAGGGCCCCAAAAAGGCTGTCCAGAGTCTCTGCAAAGATGACTGCATTGTCTGCGAAATCAAGGTCAGAGATCTTGACATTCTCAAACGATGCACCGTAGCTTGATCTCTCTGACATCCTTCCTAGAATCCAGTCCATACAAGTGCTGCAAAGTGTGGGGACCAGTACACACCCCTGACAAACTCCAGTAACAATTGGAAATAAGTCAGAGATGGAACCACCACATCTTACAGCACTCTCAATGCCAGAGTATAGTTCAGGCATCAGATTGTTCAGTTTTGGTGGCACCCCACGAACACCAAGAATCCTCCAGAGGGTATCCCGATTCACTGAATCAAACGCTTTGCAGAGACCAACATAGGCTGCAAGCAGCCCCTACTGAAACTCTCATCTGCGTTCAGTGAGGCCCGAAGAGCAAGGATACGGTCAATCATTGACCTCTTTGGTGTAAAGCCTGACTGCTCTGGATGCTGATGCTGAAGCAGATGGTGGCGAACTCTATCAAGAATTATCCGACCGAAGACCTTGCCCGGTACTGAGAGCAACTTCACCTTTCGGTAGTTGTTGCAGTCCTGGCAATCACCTTTCTCTTTCCAGAAAGGGACAAAAAGCCCCCCTTCCAGTCAGTTGGGATGATACTTATATTCCAGCAGAGCACAGAACTGCATGTATTGACATGAGTACAGCATTTGCACCAGCCTTGAGAAGTTCAGCATGGATGCCACAGATCCTAGGAGCTTTACCCCATTTCAATCGGTTCATCGCAGCCTGCTTCCACAAACAAAGGTAGATCGCAGTTGATTGAAGGGTCAGCAATAGAAATAGTGACACCCCTGACATCCAACTCAAAAGTTGGTGGATCAGCCTGGCACAGCTATTCAAAGTAACTGACAGAGCGGATCTTTACTTCCGACTCCTTTGTCAAAATTCCACCACCCTCCACCCTATCTGCAGTACACTGAGGGATGGGCTTGGAGGAATGCATTGCGCGAATTCGCCTGTAAGTCGGACGAGAACCACTTTACCACAGGTGATGCTCTTCCCCCTCACAGATTCCTTGCACATCGGCCTCCTTATCCACCCTCAGTGCACGTAACATTTTACGCCTCAACTCCCTGAATCGCTCAGCTCTGCCATTAAGCCTGGCCCTTCAACTCTGGTCAATGGTATCCAGTGTCCCTTGAGTGACAAAATTCTTCTTCACCTTACGGTGAGTTCCAAGACATCCAATAGCAACATCCATGATGGAGGTCTTGAAGGCACTCCACAACTCATCAGGATTTCCCAAAGCACTCAGACCCCCCAAATCTCCAATCAGCCTGTTCACAAACTCCTCAACTACCATCTCATCCTTGAGCTTGCCAACATCCAGCTGAGGCTGGGATGGTATCATTCTCCCAGATTTAAGCTGCAACTTCAGAGTTGCTGCAACAAACCTGTGATTGTTATTGAGGAACTGAGCACTCCGGTATACGCTGCCATTCTGGATCATCCTCCAGTGACCATCAATGAGCACATCATCAATCTCCTTTGCCACACTGCCAGTGTTAGAATATCAAGTCCAGCGATGAGCCTGTGGGCACTGAAACCATGAACCAGCCACCCTATGTCCATGACTTCTTGGAAAATCAAGGAACTTCGTGCTATTCTGGGTCACAGTTCCAGACCCACGGGGACCAACACGTGCCTCATAACCATCCCTATCAGTGCCAATCGATGCATTGAAATTCCCCAAGACTAGAAGAGTATCTCGCCTGGGGCACTGGTCAACCACAGACTCGAGTGGGGCATAGAATGTGTCCTTCACGGTGAGATCACTCACCCAGTTGGAGGTGAGGCGACATGTAACAAGAAATCTCAAAAAGTTGAGGACAGAGGTGGACAAAATTTGGTGGAGAGCTTGGGTATGTGACACAGATTAAATGATTGGATTTTAGTGAAGATCCAGATGTGGATTTATTCATTTTTTTCACCATTGAGCGATAGGGGCAAAAACGATACGTGGCAGGATATCTGAAAAAGTTATGGATGGATTCGAACAAAACTTGGTATGCGGGTTGCGTATGTAACAAGGAAGAATTAATTCGTTTTTGTTGAAGATCCGAATCTGGATCCAGATTCGATAATATTTAAAGTGATTCTTCACCATTGAGTGATAGGTCCAATACGTTGTTGTTGTTCGTCTTTCGGCTGCTCCCCTTAGGGGTCGCCACAGCAGATCATCCGTTATGATCCGCATACTGATTTGGCATAGTTTTTACGCCGGATGCCCTTCCTGACGCAACCCTGGTCGTCTCTTACGACACAGGGATAAGGATTGGGTTTCGCCATGATTCCGGGCTGCCCTACACCCTCTCATAGCGCAGCCCCGCGCAGAGCTCCCGTCCTCAAGCGATCCTCCAACCCAGGCCTCCAAGTAGCCGGATTACAGGCGCACGCCACTACGCCCGGTATTGATAGGTCCAATACGATGTATGTATAATCATGATAACTGAAAAAGTTGGGGACGGATTCGGACATGGTGGATAATGCCCGATTAGTTGGTTGGGTGACATAAACAAGCCGATTAGATTTTGGTTTAGGTCCGGATCCAGATCCGGCCAATCAGTGGGATACAACTGGAGGCTAGAGAGGGCAAAGAGGAGAGAAAGGAAGAGAAAGAGTTCTGGGTGAGAGGTATGCAGTGCAAAGGTTTGGTACTTTACGATGTTCTGTTGAATGAAACCGTTTTATTTGGATCTCTTAAATCTACACACATACAAATCCCTCCATTTTCCTTCATTGTCCCGACAATTGGTTGAACCCACTCTGATGATTCGATTGGCTCAATTCCTCCAGTTTAACGAGCTTTTTCAGTTCCTGTGAAACTATCATTCACAGACAAAGGTAAACGGCACGGCTTTTACTGGACTGGAGTCACATTGGGTCGCATTTTAACGAGAAGAATAAATCCCTTTGCGCAGCCCAGAGTGCCTTCCATGTTGTCACCTGTAACATTTGTGACTGTGGTTTGATTTGCAGTACTTTGGGTGGGAGAAATGATGCGACCATTCAGTAGTTGCATGTCAAGTGGAGCAAGCAGGTCTCTGCTCAGAATGGCAGTGCCGCTCCATACTATATAAAATTCAGCGGGTGCACAGTAATTCTCGAAAGTCACATCAGCATGCAGGCATCCACGCACAGGTATCGGATTTCTCAAGTAGCTAACCAAGTGTAGTTTTGGCTCAGTCAGTGACACATCATTGAAATATTGCAGGTAGACAGATTCGGGAGGTATTGATAGTGCCAAGCCTGTATCTAACATTAGTTCAATGTCCATCGGCTCTCCCCCGGCAGCAGTAACTTGCACAGTGCACATTATCTTATCAGCATCTTGAGCCCTATTGTCTACGCTTGAGCTTGAGCCCTATTGTCTACACTTTTCTGGACTGGAGTCACATTGGGTCGCATCTCGAGCCCTATTGTCGAGCCCTATAATACATTCATGTCAGGGACAGTCACTTTGTGAACCTGTTTAGATCCCCGGCATACTTTAGCAAAGTGTCCTCTTTTTTTGCAGCTGTTGCACTGAGCGTCCTTTGCTGGGCATCCATAGTAGTTGGCCGTGCGATTTACGGATCCACATCTATAACACCTTTTCCTTTGAGCCGGTTGAGGTCACTCATTTGAAGTCCCTCTCACAGCGAGTCTTAAGGGTCTCTTGCTGCTCTGCAAATCTTGCGTCTGAACAGGGTGTATGGCCTGTGTTGTGGAATTTATTTCTTTCTATTTTATTTCTACTTACTTTTAGTTAACAGTTTTAACCGACTCGATGTAAATCCTGTTACTCAAATGAAACCCACAATTAATTCACTGTCCACAACGTGAAAGTACATTACATCAGAGAGTTTTGTTTTTACGAGGTACCAAGGAGTACAAGCCACCGAGATGGTAAACATCTTCAATGATTTGCAGTAAAACAAAATTACATTTCCTGGTATTTATATGCTTACATGGGAGAGTGGAGGGGGGCTGACAAGCCTTAGCCAAAGAACTCCAAAATGCAATACGTGTCTTCTAGGTGAAAAGCGAATGACATAATTACGGCAAAAGTTGCTGTTATCAACCAGGTCACTTTGTTCCATAGCAAGACATTCCTTTTATCAACATTTAGGTCAAAAGACTCTTGGGTAAAGGAAGCGTAACTGACATTACAGCATAAAAAAGTTAAATTTATAAAACACCAGCAACAATTATAATTGAGAGTACATTAATATAATTATTTTCTCCCACACCTGTATCTCGCTAGCAGTGCCTTGGCCTATGATCTGAGCTTCTGCCATTGCAGACTCAATCTGTCTTGCCATGGTTATTGCTTTCTGTAACGTCAGTTCCGTTTTTAGCAGGAAACGTTCTCTAATGCGAGGTGAGTTTGTTTTCTCGATGAGCTGCTCCCGGATTATTTCGTCTGACAGCTCTCCAAACTCGCATGTGACGACCATCTCCTTTAATGAAGCAATATATTGTTCCGGAGACTCGCCATTTTTCTGACCACGTTGACGAAATTTATGTCATTCTGCCACGACATTAACTCTTGGGACAAAAAAGTTCCTCAAGGCTGTAAGTGCAGTCTCGTTGCTATTATCAGCTACCGTTAGTGTATAGAAGAGTTTTTGACCTTCTGTGCCTCAGCAATGTATCCAAAGTGCGCACTTTCGGGCATCAGCGAGTGCACGTAGTTTTCAAAGGCACGAGTCCAAGCCGTAAAAGGCATTGAAGGCTCACCCGGATTTTGCAAAAAGGGTGCCGGTGGATACAAGTTCAATCCCATCTTCGTCGCCAGTTTGTTGCATCATAAAATACTCCAAGAATGAGGAATTCAATCTTCTCCAACGGTTTTATTCAACCGAACATCATTCAGTGGAAAGAGGTTTAGTTCAAACCAAGAATGCAAGTACTGAACGAGGACACAGCCCCAATTTGACCCTTAAAATGGGAAGTGTTGATTTTACATTTACATGACAATTAAATAAATATAACAAATAAACGTAAACGACAAAACAAATAAATAAATAAATATGTCGGGAGCAGAGATTTAAAAAGTGCTCATGCAGTTGCCTGCAAAAGTAGTCACCCCCGACCAATAATGGCACATTTAGATGAATGATGAATGATGAATGATGTTGAAACAATTTTTCAAATGAACCTTTTTATTAATAACTGAAGAGATCAAAGTAAACACCGCTATCGTTGAAGGTGGTTGCATGTCGGGAATACCTGCGAAAAACATGTACAAATCAAAATTCACTGGTTGTAAAAGTATTCAGCCCCTTCGGTCAGTACTTGGTGGAAACATCTTTTGCAGCAATGACTGCTATGAGTGTTTCTGGGTGGGTCTGTACCAGCTTTGCACAGTGAGATGGTGAAATATTTACCCATTCTTCATGTGAAAATTCCTCTCGTTTTGGCAAATTTGATGGGGATCGTCGATGGACTGCAATCTTCAAGTCTCACCATAATTGTTCAATTGGGTTCAAGTCAGGACTTTGACTGGGCCACTCAAGAACATTTATTTTCTTATTATTCAGCCACTCCAGTGTAGCTTTAGCTTTGTGTATCGGACCATTGTCCTGCTGAAATGTGAATCTCAGACCCAGTTTCAGATTAATGGCTGACTCAAGCAGGTTTTCATCAAAGATTCTCCTGAACATTGCACCGTCCATTGTCCCTTCTATCCTGACAAGCTTGTCAATCCATGATGATGAAAATCAGACCCATAACATGATGCTGCCACCACCATGCTTGACAGTAGGGATGGTGTTGACTGAATGATGTTCAGTGTTAGGCTTGCACCAGATGTAACTCTTTGAATTTAGACAAAAAAGTTTTTTAAAATTCTCATCCAACCAGAAAACTTTTCTCCACGTGCCTGCAGTATCATTAAGATGCTTTTCCACAAACTCCATATGAGCTTTTCGTCGTCTTTTTCAGTAATGGCTTCTTTCTTGCCACCTGTCCATAGAGACCAGCTTTGTGAAGGGAACAGGATATCGTTGATTGATGAAAACTGACCCCCATCTTGGACATAGAGCCTTGCAGATATTTCAAAGTCATTGTTGGATTTACAGTGACAGCCCAAACCAGTTTCCTGCTTGCAGAGCTACTGTGTTTGGATGGGCAACCTGATCTGGGTGGCGTGACACGTGTTCCACTTCTTAATGATGGATTTCACCATACTCAAAGGGATAATGAGTGACTTTGAATTATTCTTTTAACCCTCTCCTGAATGGTGCTTCTCCACCATTTTATGTCTGACTTCTTTGGAAAGCTCCTTGGTCTTCATGTTTGCCTTGTTGGTTGACCAAGTGAGTTGCACCTTAAAACTCCTTAGATAATTGTGGGAGCCTAATTTTTAAGTTCAACCAATGATTATATAGAGGTGAAACTTATAACACTCATTGTGTAACCTTTCAAACGAATAATTTGCTCCTGAAGTGATTTATAGTTAATTAGGCAAAGGGGTTGAATACTTATGCAGTTGAGGAATCATCTGCCACACTTTCCTTTCTGCCACTCAATTACTCATGTGTGATGCCCACGTTTCCCTGTATCTCTTCGATCCTCCGTCAGTCAGTGAATTCGCTGCTCCCCCCCCCCCCCCCTTAGTTTATTTCATCCATGAGTCAAGATATCTGGACACAAAAAAGTCATTCTTGGCAATTGGCATGAGTGTCAGCGAGAGCACCATCACTGAAGTGATAACTTATGGCTTGCTGAACTGCATGATTCTCTGTTATGGAACTGAATGACAACAGCTTCAATGTAGGATTATCTGTTAATCTAACTTATTCACATTTTATCCGCATTTTTTAGCTTTATTACTTTGAAGCAGTTTGTGAAGACTGTATATTAAGAATGATTTGAAAGCATTATGAAATAAGCTCAGGTGGCATCAAAATGTGAAAACGTTTGAGGTTGGGGGGGGGTGTATGCTTTTGCAGGCCATTGTAAATAAATATATAATTCAAGGTGGTTTGTGTAGGTAGTGGTCATGGTAAAGTGAATATGAATAAATTAGTAGTTAGCCTATGTTGGTAGTTGGTCAGCCTATGCTGGTAGACGGCCAGCATAGTCAGTGTTCGTAGTAGAATACGAAAAGGTACAGGTGTGGCATTGATTGCTGATGCACCGATTTCTATAATAAAGCGAGACTGAACAAAGTAAAACAAGACTTTTGGATCAGGGGGGCTTCCAGTGGGTTCCCCCAAGTTGACTCCAATCTATCGTCCATGACATTTCCCAGATTTTGGATTCATCAGTTGTCTGAACTACAACTTCAAGAGATGACCGTCAGCCCACTCGGGGCTATTTAATATTATCCGTGCTGCTTTCTTTCTTGCTTGGCGCTCATCATTTTAAAAGCACGGATAAACAACCATAGGTTGGTAATAATAGCGAAGGCTTTGATGGGCCAAATGGCCTACTCCTGCTTCAAAGTAACTGGTAAGGAAACTCCTTTCGTGTCATTTCCTCATTTCTCCATGAGATGGCAAAGCTGGACCAAGGGCTCGTTGTCAACTTGACCAGATATAAGAGTTTCTTTCTGTGGGCCTACTTTGAGGAACTTAGCCATGAGGCATCCATTAGGTTCTCTTGCTGTAATTGTTTTATCCATTAAGGGGTGCTTGCAGCCAGGCAGATATGTAACAATGTTTTGAACCTTGCTGCTGCTTTACCACACCAAGCTACACTATTCCAACCACAGTTCTGACAATGCCCGGATAAAAAACTGCGACACAAAGCCCACATTGTTTCAGTGGGAACATTAACCTGATAGTACTTTGAACACTGGACATGATGACGTTGAAGATCAGAATGTCACCATAAGAATAGACACCTCGATCATTACCCCAGTTAAGTTCAATGTTGTACCCAAACTAAAACAAGTCATTTCCTGCATTCGTCATAAAAAAAAGAACGTCCATTAAAACACGACGTGATTATCATTTCCTACATTGAAGCTATTGTAATTCAGTTCCATAACAGGCAATCATGCAGTTCAGCAACCCATAAATATTATCACTTCATTGATGGTGTTCTGGCTGACATATCATGCCAATTGCCAAGAAGGACCTTTCTGTGTACAGATATCAACACTCATGGAGGAAGTAAACTCTGGAGGGGGGGGGGGGGGCAGCAAATTCACCGACTGACAGAGGATCGAAGAGATACAGGGAAACATGGGCATCACACATGAGTAATTGAGTGGCAGAAAGGAAAGTGTGGGAGGTGTCAGCTGGAGTTAAAGAGAGCACGAATCGGTATGGGAGAAAGCACGAGGTGACGATGGGCAGCACTTTTGAAGAACCGGACAGAGGGGCACAAGACTACAGACATTGTGAGTCAGTTCTATAGATGATATAAAAGAGAGGTGAAGGGATGTAGGTATGTGTTCAGCATATAATTGGGATGGATAATCAAGTGTGGGATTCTGGGAAAATGCGTGCAACCTCAGTGGGCTGGGGAAGGATGGAGGGTGAATATAACTGGATGTACGAGGCTCGAAGTGAGGCAATATAAAACAGATTCCATCAGTCTGTCTGAAGTGGGCAAGAAACAGATATTGGGACTCGGTCTCCTGGTTATTACACGGACTCGATCACCTTCAAGAAAGAAATATGGGAAGCGGCAGTACCACCCCGAAGTAGGGATACATACTCTTTGATACTTTGGATGAAGGCTTTATACAATGTAATAAGCTTTGAGTTTCTCAGAATGGACTTAGCTCTGTGGAAAATAACGAGGGGTCAGCAAAATTTGAAGGCCAGTTTAGAGATATAGTCTGCCTAAGAGAGGTTGTGATCTGTTGTGATGCCTCGGAGCTCCAGCTACCGCACCTCTTCCAGAGTGTGGCCAGAAAAGTAACCTGGAAAGTTTGGAACCGAACCTTGTGGAGGGACCGAGTGAAAGAGCACGAGATTTTTCTGCATTGAAAGGCATGTTGCAGGTAGTTATCGAATGCACTATTCTTTTTTAGATCTGCAGAGGTGGATGATGCAGTAGCCTGCCTCTCAAAAATGTAGTATTCTGCATAGGGTTGATTAATAAGCAAAATGGTGCAGACGATTTTCCATGAAAGTGGAGAGGTCAATGATGTCTAGACCAAAGATAAGGTCAATCAAAAAACACTTCTTTTCGGGACACCAGCCTAAACAGAGAGCTCACTGGACAAAATGCCATCAGGAGCAGTTGTGGTTTCTGCTCGCAGATAAAAACGTGATAACCGATCAGGGAGGGGGGTTCGAAAATATGACTTGTTATGAGAAAGTGGCAGTGTATAGCGAAATGGTTTGTTATAGTGTCCGCTCCATATCTGGGAGGTCGGCAGTTCAAACCCGAGCGAGTCATACCAAAGACTTTAAAATATGGTACCTGCTGTTTCCTGGCTTGGACAGAGCATTTAAAAAGGATAGAGCATGGACAAACAATGCTGGGAAGGCAATGGCAAACCAAGCAGTATAACCCTTGCCAAGAAACTGCTTCTGTAGGACAGTATTTAAAACTCAAGAGATATCCAGAGAAATGACATGGACCTCTACATTGAGACTTCGTAATCCATCCACTGCAAAGTTAAAAGAAACAACTTGCCATTGGTAAAATAGCTGGTAAAGAAGCAAAACTGATGATCAGAGATTATGCTGATAAAGAAGAAATGAAGCCTAAGATCTGCAGCAATGACATGAATTCCACCACTTTGCTTATTATGAGGAAAAGACTGACTGATGTGTCGTTGAGTAGATCAGATTTGAAACCATTCTTGTGCATATGATTTCAACTTGCAAAGATGAAAGCAAGAGACAATCTGAGAAATACATGAAGAGTGAAGACAGGAATGGATATGGCTACGGTTCTTGAGGATTGCAATGCCAATGCCATGGCGGTCCAGTGGCATATTGACTTGGATCTTCTCATCCCAAATGGGAGAGGAATCCAATGCTGCAGAAAACAATCTGTGATGGCAACAAGGGTTGGATAGATTAGGGAGGAATTGGAGATGTTGGCTTTTATCTTCTGGTAACATTCTCCTCGTTAAACTCCCAAAATCCAGGCTAACTGCCCACCTTCACTCTTTTATTCCTCTTTTCTCTTGTTTGTGGTACTGTCTTCCTGAGACTGTTCAATTACACTCTCCCCTCCAGGGCTTCAAGCAAGTGGTGCACCATTAATATCTCATTGCATCCCTCATCCCTCCATGAGATATTTTCTACCCCCCATTAACCCTACCTAACTCAACCTTCTTAATTGAAAGTTACTAAGTTTCTTCCCCTACATGAGGCTTCTTGCTAATTTGAGCTTCTTTGAACCCTTTAGTCGTTTAAATAACAGTTTTTAGATTTGTAACGCGGTGTAATGCTTTGGTACCAGCCGCATTCTCTTTCCTCATTACCCTCGACAGAGAAGAGGGTATTGCACTTGGTTATCCTCGCCAGAGGGGAGGTTATTTATCTCTACCATCGAAGGTGAAGGAGGTTATGTTTTCACCCCTTTCTGTCTGTTTGTCGGTCTGTTTGTTTGTTTGTTTGTTTGTGTGCAGGATATCTCAAAAAGTTTTGGACGGATCCGGATGAAATTTTGTGGACAGGTTGGGTGTGTGACAAGGAAGAATTGATTCAATTTCAGTGAATATCCGGATACGGATCCGGATCTGATAATTTTTAATAAAAGTCATTCTTCATCATTGAGAGATAGGGCCAAAAACGATATAGTACTGTAGAGCATGATATTTCAAAAATTTATTGGGCCTGATATGTTCTCATAGTACTGCAGCATAGCAAACCAATTGTTCGACTTTTCATAAAAGCACCAAAATTGGTACATATGTTGACTAATGTATTCTGAACAATTCTGGATATGGAGACACTCGAGATTTTGCCTTGGTCAGCTTTGGCGGCCATTTTCCAAAATGGCTGCCATTCTACTTTAACAACATGGGATATCTGTCATTGTTATTCTCTTTGTAGGTTTCTCAGAGGTGATAAATACTCCATGTGATGTGCATTTACAAAGGAAAACAATACAAATGTCATTTGTGTTGATTTATTATATTTCCAACCATTGTATCGGGAAAATGGTCATTTTTATGGGAAAATCCATTTTCGCACACTGCATCAGTGACAGGTTCAGAAGTATTTTGTTGTGGTGGTGCCACTCCAAATGCCAATGAGGAGACACGTCACCATGAAGAAACACCGCGTGCACAGGAAGCATTTGCCAAAAACGTACAATCACTTGTGCTGTCATTGAAGAGCTGGGGAATCCCTTGAGGAGGATAGTCCAGATTTGCTGGTCCTAGAACCAAGGAGATTGCCGATCCTGCAGTGATTGAAACAGTTCGCACTGCCAAGCAGATGGACAAGAACAGTTTCAGCATAACAAAGGATTGCCTCATCGACAGAACAAAGACTATTGACGAACCTATAATGAGGAACAAACTCCCCTCTTCGGAACAGACAGAAGACCAAAAGCACCCAAAGGAAAGGAAGCATCTGTGAAGAATGATATGGCCTTATTTGCAAGGCTCTACATAGGCTGCCAGAACCGCGTTGGGAACCTGGACGAGTTCTTCCGTCATGAAAATCAAGCATGCCCTCCCGCGTTATCTGATGCAGGTAAGCTACACCTGGTAGCAAAAAGCGACTTGCTGGTGTGCCTTGAAGGCGTTGCTGAAGCTCAGTCTGATGCACCTGCTGTCACTTCTGTTGTCTTGACGGCGCCGTATCGTGCAGATGTTGAAGCCTGGCACTGCCAAGACATTTGAAGAATATGCCCACCAAGTCTTCATCCCATACGTCGAGGGGCAGCTGCGTCTGCTTCACGTCTCGACCTCATTTGGGATAGCTACAAAGATGGCTCCTTGAAACGGCGACAAGGGAGAAAACGAGAAAAGGGGTGCGACGGCGCGTGGTGAGCACCGCAGCCATACCAGGAAACTGGCAGAGATTCCTACGTGTCGACGCAAACAAGGTGGAGTCTTCACCTTCCTGTCCGATGTGCTGGTGCAGTCCTTCCATGACGAGGCAAAGGAGCTGTAGTCACTGATGGTGAAGCAGTCATCTGCCTTCCAAGGCAGGAAGATGAAAGCTCTCTGGCTCCATGCGGTCAAGAAGAGGCGGACACTCGCATCATGCTACATGTGGCCATGCTGCAGAACATGACCACCGTCGGATTCAAGTTCGAACCGTAGACACCGACGTCTCGTCTTGGCGGTGATGTAGCCAGGCACTACCACGTCGATGAACTCTGGATTGCCTTTGGGACGGCAAGAACTACCGCTACATCCCTGCCCATGAAATAGCTGCCTCCCTCGGTCCACAGAAGGCACGTGCCCCCCTGTCTTCCACGCCATGACCGATGTGACACGGTATCAGCATTTGTGGGCATGGGAAGAATTCTGCCTGGGCCACATGGAACTCGTTTCCAGAACTGACAGATTCTCTTGTGACCCTACCACCAGCCAGTCAACATCCAGGATGACACAATGCACTGCATTGAAAGGTTTGTGGTGCTCCTCTATGACCCACACAGTCCAATATACGGACGTCAACGAGGCCAGAAAGAAACTCTTCGCCAAGAGGAACTCCGTCCAGCAATCCCACCTACCTACGATGCTTTGGAACAGCATGTGAAGAGATCAGTCTTCCAGGGTGGCTATGTCTGGGGGCAGGTCTTGGTCCCTCAACCCGTGCTTCCATCACCAACAAGCTGGGCTGGCGGCAAACAGAGGATGGGTCCGACGAACCGCTCTGGACCACACTCCCTGAGGCTTCAAAAAGCTGCTTCGAGCTGGTGTCGTGCGGCTGCAAAAAAGGCTGTAGAAAACCGCTGCAAATGCAAGAAGGCTAATCTGCAATGCACTGGACTGTGTGCTTGTGAAGGAGAATCCAGTAACAGACGCAGTAGACACAGACTGAGATATCGGCCTAGCTTAGAATGTGCAAATGCAAAGTCGCATTGCTTGTAAAAGTGTTGACTTTGATCCAGACCAGTACACTTGAGCTCAGAAACTCATATTGTACTAGACTGATGTATGCGTGTACCATGTGTCCTGGTAGAATGGTAGTAGACAGTAAACCGTAGCCGCTTCAAAGTGAAGTGTGCAATAATTTGACTACATTGTCTGAGTTTGTCATTATCATGATTATAAGTTCCCTTTTCAAAATAGAGTAAAGTATGTAATCTATAATGCAATTTTTGTTGATTCCAAACCCATTGAATGTGATGAATATCATTTGACTCTTGTTCTCACAGCAATAATGGGTACTTTCAGCGAAGTTAGGAAGCAGCAATTTACAAATCAAATAATGGCTTTTTTTACCGAAAATCTGGCTCATAATATTTGAATACGCCTTTTCATGGTCAATTTACTGAATTTTACACTTTCCTTATATCTACCACCAATACAAATGAAAATAAGAGCATATAGCCAATTTCGCTAAAGTAGAATGGCGCCATTTTGGAAAATGGTCGCCGAAGCTGACCAAGGCACAATCTCGGGTGGCTCCATATCTAGAATTGTTCGGAATACATTATTCTACATGTGTACCAAAATTTTGGTGCTTTTATGCAAATTTGAACAATTGATCTGAAATATCAGACTACGCTGCTGGACTATCATGGATCAGGCATTATGTGTCGGAGGTGTGTGCTTTACCGAGTGCCCTTCTCGTTGCATTTGTGTCCATTTGTTTGTTTGTCCGCACAGAACGTGCTAATGTAGGCTACAAAGGCCACCTCGTGGTAGTCAGTCGTGCAATTTTTTTTCAACCAAGTTCCTCCATAAAGTATGTATAATTAGAATGTGAATGCAGTACATCTATAAAGTATGTACAATTAAAATATGAGTGCAGTACGTCGATAAATAATGTACAATAGAATGTCAGGTCAGGTGTGGGAGCATGCGCCAGAGCAGCGCGTCGCTGCGTTCACTTTCCACCGGTACTCCAGGGGCCTCCGTCTGGCCATCCCCCAGGCAGATGCCTTGCCCATCCCCATTGAGATGCCGATCAACCTGCTGCACCCACGAGGCACGTGTCGGCCCATTGACCTCCTCCACTCACGAGACTTCCTCGCTGAGAGAATCTGGTGAGCAGGATCAGCATCAGGAAAACGAGCCACATGTCCATACAGCCGCAGCTGACACTCACGGACTATGCAGGTAACAAATCTCATTTGAGTCTCTCTCAGCAACCGCTCGTTGGACACAAAATCCGACCAGCGATAGCCAAGGATTCTCTAAAGAGACCTGGTACCAAAGAAATAAAGTCTCCATCTCAGATCCTTGGTCAGAGTCCAAGTCTCGCATCCATAGAGCAAGACTGGAAGC
>CM068954.1:104159019-104172992 GCA_035128595.1 Eptatretus atami
CGGTATGAACACATGTTCAGGATTACTCTACATGTAGGAATGGGACAAAAAGAAGCAAACAAACGTGTTCAAAATGATGATTTGAAAAGCGACTTTCGAATGAAGCCAAAAGCCTTTGAAAGCCAAAACTTTTATCTCGAACATTTTCAAAACTAACAAGAATGAAAAAGGCTCCTGAATACATCGCTAAAGAACCAAGTGTCGAGATTGCAAAATCGAATTGTTCATCCACTGATTTGTTCCACCCGACACAGAAGTGGGTTTTGTTTTTCTCTGTCTGTCCATTTGTTTGGTTTTCCTTGCAAAATGGAAGATTTTCCAACGATATTATTCGGTCGACTTTGTTCTTACTTGGTAAAAAAAATTTTCTGCCAAGTGTGTTTTTGGCTCGTCAGTTGTTTTTTAATTTGTACTGACTTGGAAAAAATATATATTTTGATATCCACGTTGATCGCTTCCGTTTGTTTGAGATCCGCTCACCGTTATCGACTGCAGATCACAATTTTAAACCGATCTTCACAAAATTCACCAACCGTGAGTTGGTGACCAACAGAATGCAACTTATTTTTGAGGTCGAAATGACAAAAGGACATCACAGTCCAAAAGTTCACAAACTTTTTATTTCTAAAACCCTAATTTTCACCCGATTGATTTAAAATCTGAATAGATTTGCCGATCAGTGCAATTAATTCAAAGGAATGAGCTTGAGGTCAGCAGAGGCCAAAAGGTCAAAATAGCCAAATTAGAAATCCTCAATTTTCACCGATTGACTTGAAATTTAAGAGCATTTGCAGACAGATTCACTGAATTCAACCAATGAATCGTTTGAGGTCAACATAGGCCAAAAGGTCAACACTGCCAAATTTCTAAAATTGTCAATTTCATCGAATTGACTTCAAATTTGAGAAATTTGCAACGCGTTCACTGAATTCAACCAATATTAGTTTTGAGGTCATCTTTGGATAAAAGGAAACATCGGACAAAAGGTCAACAAAGGCCGCATTTATAAAAATTTCCAATTTTCATCCAATTGACTTGAAATTTCAAGAGTTTTTACATCTATTTCATTTACTTCAAACCTTTTATTTTTAAGGTGAACATAGGCAAAAGGTCAAATGGGCCGAATTTCTAAAATTCTCATTTTGAATACGATTAACTTGATATTTAAAAAGCATTTACACATCATGTCCTGAATTCAACCTCCCAATATTTTTGAGGTCAACATGGACCAAAAGGTCAACATCGCCCAAGGTCAACAACTAACTTGGTAAAGAAGGCATCATCATTGCCTTTCCAGTTCTTCTTAATTGTCATTGATGAGGTAAAAAAAAAATAATGCCTCGTGTGAGGATTGAACTCACGACCTTCAGATTATGAGACTGACACGCTGCCGACTGCGCTAAGCAGGCTGTATGAACACATGTTCAGGATTACTCTACATGTAGGAATGGGACAAAAGAAGCAAACAAACGTGTTCAAAATGATGATTTGAAAAGCGGCTTTCGAATGAAGCCAAAAGCCTTTGAAAGCCAAAACTTTATTCTCGAACATTTTCAAAACTAACAAGAATGAAAAAGGCTCTCCGAATACATCGCTAAAGAACAAGTGTCGAGATTGCAAAATCACCGAATTGTTCATCACCATATGTTCCACCCGACACAGAAGTGGGTTTTGTTTTTTCCCTGTCTGTCCATTTGTTTGGTTTTCCTTGCAAAATGGAAGATTTTCCAACGTATATATTCGGTCGACTTTGTTCTTACTTGGTAAAAAAATTTCTGCCAAGTGTGTTTTTGGGCTCGTCAGTTAGTTTTTTAATTTGTCACTTGGTTAAAAAAATAATTTTTGATATCCACGTTGATCGCTTCCGTTTGTTTGAAGGTCCGCTCACCGTTAGTCGACTGCAGATCACAATTTTAAACCGATCTTCACAAACTTCACCAACCGGTGAGTTGGTGGACCAACAGAATGCAACTTATTTTTGAGGTCGAAATGACAAAAGGACATCACAGTCCAAAAGTTCAACAACTTTTATTTTCTAAACCTTAATTTTCACCCGATTGATTTAAAATCTGAATAGGATTGCCGATCAGGTCAATTAATTCAACCAGGAATGATGCTTGAGGTCAGCAGAGGCCAAAAGGTCAAAATAGGCCAAATTTAGAAACCTCAATTTCTACCGATTACGTGAAATTTGAAGAGCATTTGCAGACAAGTCACTGAATTCAACCAATGAATCGTTTGAGGTCAACATAGGCCAAAAGGTCAACACTGGCCAAATTTCTAAAATTGTCAATTTTCATCGAATTGACTTCAAATTTGAAGAACATTTGCAGACGCGTTCACTGAATTCAACCAATGATTAGATTTGAGGTCAACATAGGCCAAAAGGTCAACACCGGCCAGATTTCTAAAATTGTCAATTTTACATGTTTGACTCCAATTTGAAGAACATTTGCAGACGCGTTCACTGAATTCAACCAGATTAGTTTTGAGGTCATCTTTGGATAAAAGGTAAACATCGGACAAAAGGTCAAAGCCAAGGCCCATTAAAAAATTCCAATTTTCATCCAATGACACGAATCAAGAGATTTACATCTTATTTCATTACTTCAACGACCTTTTATTTTTAAGGGAACATAGGCAAAATCAACATACGGCAAAAGGTCACAATGGGCCGAATTTTCAAAATCCATTTTGAATACGATTAACTTGATATTTAAGAGCATTTACACATCATGTCTCGAATTCAACCTCCTAATATTTTGAGGTCAACATGACCAAAACGTCAACATCGCCAAGGTCAACAACTAACTTGAAGAAGGGCATCATCATCGCCTTTCCAGTTCTTCTAACTTTGTATTGATGAGTTAAAAAAAAAATGCCTCGTGTGAGGATGAACTCACGACCTTCAGATATGAGACTGAACGCTGCCGACTGCGCTAACGAGGCTGTCTGAACACTGTTGAAGATTACTCTATATGTAGGAATGGGACAGAAAGAAATGCGTCGCAAACAAACGTGTCAAAATGATGATTTGAAAGCACTTTCGAATGAAGCCAAAAGCCTTTGAAAGCAAAAATTTTATTCCGAACATTTCAAAACTAACAGAGTGAAAAAGGCTCCTGAATACATCGCTAAAGAACCAAGTGCGAGATTGCAAAATCACCGATTGTTCATTACTGAATGTTCCACCCGACACAGAAGTGGGTTTTTTTCCTCCGTCTGTCCATTTGTTTGGTTTCCTTGCAAAATGGAAGATTTTCCAACGATATTATCGTCGACTTTGTTCTACTTGGTAAAAAAAATTTTTGCCAAGTGTGTTTTTGGGCTCGTCAGTGTTTTTTAATTTGTCACTTGTGAAAAATATTTTATATCACACGTTGATCGCTTCCGTTTGTTTGAAGTCCGCTCACCGTTAATCGACTGCAGATCACAATTTTAAACCGATCTTCACAAAACTTCACCAACCGTGAGTTGGTGGACCAACAGAATGCAACTTATTTTTGAGGTCGAAATGACAAAAGACATCACAGTCCAAAAGTTCAACAACTTTTTAATTTCTAAAACCCTAATTTTCACGCCGATTGATTTAATCTGAATAGGATTTGCCGATCAGGTCAATTATTCAAAAGGAATGATGCTTGAGGTCACAGAGCCAAAAGGTCAAAATAGGCCAAATTGAAATCCTCAATTTTCATCCGATTGACGTAAAATTAAGAGCATTGCAGACAGTTACTGAATTCAACCAATGAATCGTTTTGAGTCAACATAGGCCAAAAGGTCAACACTGCGCAAATTTCTAAAATTGTCAATTTTCATCGAATTGACTTCAAATTTGAAGAACATTTCAGCGCGTTCACTGAATTCAACCAATGATTAGTTTGAGGTCATCTTTGGATAAAAGTAAACATCGACAAAAGGTCAAACAAAGCCGCATTATAAAATTTCCAATTTTCATCCAATGACTTGAAATTTCAAGAGTTTTTACATCTATTTCATTTACTTCAACGACCTTTATTTTTTAGGTGAACATAGGACAAAGGTCAAATGGGCCGAATTTCAAAATCTCATTTTGAATACGATTAACTTGATATTTAAAGAAGCATTTACACATCATGTCACTGAATTCAACGCCAATATTTTTGAGGTCAACATGGACCAAAAGGTCAACATCGGCCCAAGGTCACAACTAACTTGGTAAAGAAGGGCATCATCATTGCCTTTCCAGTTCTTCTTAATTTGTCATTGATGAGGTAAAAAAAAACTAATGCTCGCTCTGTGAGGATTGAACTCCACACCTTCAGATTATTGAGACTGACACACTGCCGCTCGCTAACGAGCGGTATGAACACATGTTCAGGATTACTCTACATGTAGGAATGGGACAAAAAAAGCAAACAAACGTGTTCAAAATGATGATTTGAAAAGCGACTTTCGAATGAAGCCAAACCTTTGAAAGCAAAAACTGTTATTTCTCGAACATTTCAAAACTCACACAGATATAGATAGCAACAAGGAATCTCCAACATACACGTAGACGTTCGGAATCCAAATGAGTACACTAATGTTAAAATATGAAGTATGCGTTTTTCCAGTGAAAAACAGATTAAAAGCGTACTTTATCTTATGATCAGCGAGTTAAAAACACACATCTTTGTAATTTGTGATAAGCACACCCCACTACATATATAAATAAGGAAATGAAATCTTCGATAACACGTGCAGCGGGGCCGCCAAAGAATGATAGCATAAAGCAAGACTATTATAACGCATTCTTCTAATCCCCAGCATTTTCTTCGATTTTCATCACACAATTACAGGTCCAGTCCTGTGTATATCCATTGCAGTTGGAAAGGATGACCTGAAATCACTCGACTGTGCGTGCTCCGATCGCGGCACCCCCGCGGACCAGGACAGCGTTTCCAGTGACGTCACATTCCCACGGAAATCGAAAATTCACAAGAGATATCTATTGAGATCGCGGAATGAAGAAAATTCGAAATCGTCCTAAAGCTTTAACGTTTGATCCAAAAAAAGAAAATCTACAAATTAAAATAAGGAGAAAAAAATATTATTATTAATGACCGCCGCTACCGCCAGTGACCTGATTCGGGTTATGAAACGATACCTGTGTGTTGGCAGTGATCCGAGGGAGAAAATTCCTTACCGTTCCTCCACGTGTTCAACCAATCAAAACATCGCATCGCCCATTCCCACTTCCGGTTCCAACATTACTTCTGTCAGAAGTTATCGCCGCCTCTACCACTACTTTGACCAATCAAACTCCTCTTTATCCAGAGCTTGTCTAGACAATCAAGCACGACGGATACCTCGGCCCCGAACCGTATTGGTCCAATTGGATCAACGTGCAACGCTGACGATGCATGCAGCTGAGCACATCAACGAAACATGATTGGTCCCAGTCCTGATTTGCGTGAATCCCTCTGCATAACACCCCCCAACACAGTACACACGTGTGCCTTTGACCAATCAGGAGCAGTGCAGTACAGTATCCGTTTCATCAGTCTCCGCAATGTCTGTCCTGCTCGTATGTTTCGCGTTTTTGTTTTCCGTCTTGTTGAAGTAAATTTCAACTACCTATATGCAGACTAAACACTTGTTTATGGCTAATATTAAAAGAATGATGCATAAAAAACTTAGGTTTCCAGCGTTCGCGCAAATCCATGCTCATGGCGGAAATGACGTCTTCGTTCTGTCGACATGAGAGGGAAGCGTTCTTTCCATCAAGCAATAAACAATCGTTTTCACAGATATAACACATAGTTTCACAAATTTCCATTGAAATACTCGGTATTTCCGTTCAATTGTCCGCCAATTTCGTTTAGGTTACGCACTGCATCTGCCGTCTCTCTCGACTCTCCACCCTCATTGGCGTCTGACGCAGTGCACCTCTGGGGGGGGTCGGGACGGCCAGGGCACAGACGATGTGGAGAGCGTGTAAACGCCTGCGGCGGACAATTTCAACCGTCAATGCTATACAGCACCACGCACTGTAAAACGCCTCCTGAATACATCGCTAAAGAACCAAGTGTCGAGATTGCAAAATCACCAAATGTTTCATCCACCCTGAAGATAAGTGCGTCACCGACACAGAAGTGGTGTTGTTTTTCCCCTGTCTGTCCATTTGATTTCGTTTTCCTTGCAAAATGCGAAAGATTTCCAACGATATTAATCGCGTCGACTTTGTTCTCACTTCGGAAAAAACAAATTTTTGACAAGTGTGTTTGGGGCTCGTCAGTAGTTTTTTAATTTTTCCACTTGTGTTAAAAAATATTATTTTTGATACCACCGTTATCCTTCCGTTTGTTTTGAATTCCGCTCACCGTTAATCGAACTGCAATCACAATTCTAAAACCATCCCACCACACAAACTTCACCAACCGTTGAGATTGGATGACCCCTAACAGAATGCAACTTATTTGAGGTTCGAATGACAAAGAGAACGTATTCGTCTACATACCTCACGTATAAAGTTCAACTAACAGACCTTTGTGTTTTTTCATTTGCTTTTTTGTTGTTTGTTTGGTTTTTTCAGTTTGATTTTTTTTGTTCTGTTTTTTTTGTGTTTTTCTTTTTTTTGTTGGTGGCTTTGTGGTTTTCATTTTTTTTTTAATTGCTAAACAACCTCAATTTCACCCCGATATATCGAAATTTGAATAGGATTGCATCAGTGTCAATGAATTAAACGCAGAATGATTATTGCTTGAGTCAGCAGAGGCAAGTAATGCAAATAGGCACAAATTCTAAATCCTCAATTTACTACCAAGACTGAAATTGGAAGAGCATTTGAGCAGTGACGAGTTACTGATTCAACAGAATGATTAGTTTGAGTCGATCTTTATAAAAAGAAACATCGGACAAAGGTTTCAACAAAGGCCACGATTATAGAAAATTCCCATTTTTCATCCAATTGTCTAAAATTTCTAAGAGCGTGATTTGCAGTCATCTTTATTTAAGTCAGCGTCAACGACCTTATTATTCTTCTAAGGTGCATAATAGCCAAAAGGTCAATCACTACGCCCAACTAAGGGTCAAAATGGCGAATTTCAAACAACATCATGAGTCATTGTTGCAATACGAAATGTAAACTTGATGACATTTAACAGAGCATTTACACGATCGATGTCACTGAAGTCGATACCAAATGATATATCGGTGTTCAGGAGACCAGAGTCAACAGGTAGGCCAAAATCAGGTCACACCGGCCAACTTACTGAAATTCAATTTTCATCGAATTGACTTCAAATTGAAGAACATTTGCGATACGCGTCACTGAATTCAACCAAATGTATTCGTTTTTGTTCAAAATGATGATTTGAAAAGCGACTTTCGAATGAAGCCAAAAGCCTTTGAAAGCCAAAACTTTTATACTCGAACATTTTCAAAACTAACAAGAATGAAAAAGCTCCTGAATACATCGCTAAAGAACCAAGTGTCGAGATTGCAAAATCATCGAATTGTTCATCCACTGATTCATAGTGCATTTAGAAATCCCAGTTTTCTACCGATTGACGTGAAATTTGAGAGCATTTGCACGACAAGTCACTGAATTCAACCAATGATTCGTTTTGAGGTCAACATACGGCAAAAGGTCAACACTGGCAAATTTCTAAAATTGTCAATTTTCATCGAATTGACTTAATTTGAAGAACATTTGCGAGCGTTCACTGAATTCAACCAATGATTAGATTTGAGGTCACATAGGCCAAAAGGTCAAACCGGCCAGATTTCTAAAATTGTCAATTTTCATCGATTTGACTTCCAATTTGAAGAACATTTGCAGACGCGTTCACTGAATTCAACCAATGATTAGTTTGAGAGGTAATCTTTGGATAAAGTAAACATCGGACAAAAGGTCAACAAAGGGCGCATTTATAAAATTTCCAATTTTCATCCAATTGACTTGAAATTTCAAGAGTTTTACATCTTATTTCATTTACTTCAACGACCTTTTATTTTTAAGGTGAACATAGGCCAAAAGTCAAAATGGGCCGAATTTCTAAAATCCTCATTTTGAATACGATTAACTTGATATTTAAAGAGCATTTACACATCATTACTGAATTCAACTCCGAATATTTTTGAGGTCAACATGGACCAAAGGTCACATGGCCCAAGGTCAACAACTAACTTGGTAAGAAGGGCATCATCATTGCCTTTCCAGTCTTAACTTTGTCATTGATGAGGTAAAAAAAAAAAAAATGCTCGTGTGAGGATTGAACTCACGACCTTCAGATTGGAGACTGACACGCTGCCGACTGCGCTAACGAGGCGAGTATCACATGTTCAGGATTACTCTACTGTAGGAATGGCAAAAAGAAGCAAACAAACGTGTTCAAAATGATGATTTGAAAAGCGACTTTCGAATAAGCCAAAAGCCTTTGAAGCCAAAACTTTTATTCTCGAACATTTTCAAAACTAACAAGAATGAAAAAGGCTCCTGAATACATCGCTAAAGAACCAAGTGTCGAGATTGCAAAATCACCGAATTGTTCATCCACTGAATTGTCCCCCGACACAGAAGTGGGTTTGTTTTTTCTGTCTGTCCATTTGTTTGGTTTTCCTTGCAAAATGGAAGATTTTCCAACGATATTATTCGGTCGACTTTGTTCTTACTTGGTAAAAAAAAATTTCTGCCAAGTGTGTTTTTGGGCTCGTAGTTAGTTTTTTAATTTGTCACTTGGTTAAAAAAATATATTTTGATATCCAGTTGATCGCTTCCGTTTGTTTGAAGTTCCGCTCACCGTTATCGACTGCAGATCACAATTTTAAACCGATCTTCACAAAACTTCACCAACCGTGAGTTGGTGGACCAACAGAATGCAACTTATTTTTGAGGTCGAAATGACAAAAGGACATCACAGTCCAAAAGTTCAAACACTTTTTAATTTCTAAAACCTTAATTTTCACCCGATTGATTTAAATCTGAATAGGATTTGCCGATCAGGTCAATTTTCAACCGAGGAATGATGCTTGAGGTCAGCAGAGGCCAAAAGGTCAAAATAGCCAAATTTCGAATCCTCAATTTTACCGATTGACGTGAAATTTGAAGAGCATTTGCAGACGAGTCACTGAATTCAACCAATGATCGTTTGAGGTCAACATAGGCCAAAAGGTAACACTGGCCAAATTTCTAAAATTGTCAATTTTCATCGATTTGACTTCAATTTGAAGAACATTTCAGACGCGTTCACTGAATTCAACCAATGATTATTTTTGAGGTCATCTTTGGATAAAAGGTAAACATCGGCACAGGTCAACAAAGGCCGCATTTTATAAATTTCCAATTTTCATCCAATTGACTTGAAATTTCAAGAGTTTTACATCTTATTTCATTTACTTCAACGACCTTTATTTTTTAAGGTGAACATAGGCCAAAAGAGTCAAAATGGGCCGAATTTCTAAAATCCTCATTTTGAATACGATTAACTTGATATTTAAAGAGCATTTACACATCATGTCACTGAATTCAACCTCCGAATATTTTGAGGTCAACTAGACCAAAAGTCAACATCGGCCCAAGGTCAACAACTAACTTGGTAAAGAAGGGCATCATCATCGCTTTCAGTTCTTCTTAACTTTGTCATTGAATGAAGATTAAAAAAAGTAATGCCTCGTGTGAGGATTGAACTCACACTTCAGATTATGAGACTGACGCTGCCGACTGCGCTACAAGGCTGTCTGACATATGTTGAAGTTCTACTATTGTAGGAATGGGACAGAAAGAAATGGCCGTCAAACAAAGTGTTAAATGATGATTTGAAAAGCGACTTTCGAATGAAGCCAAAAGCCTTTGAAAGCCAAAACTTTTATTCTCGAAACATTTTCAAACTAACAAGAATGAAAAAGGCTCCTGAATACATCGCTAAAGAACCAAGTGTCGAGATTGCAAAATCACCGAATTGTTCATCCACTGATTTGTTCCCCGACACAGAAGTGGGTTTTGTTTTTCCCCTGTCTGTCCATTTGTTTGGTTTTCCTTGCAAAATGGAAGATTTTCCAACGATATTATTCGGTCGACTTTGTTCTTACTTGGTAAAAAAAATTTTGCAAGTGTGTTTTGGGCTCGTCAGTTGTTTTTTAATTTGTCACTTGGTTAAAAAATATATTTTTGATATCCACGTTGATCGCTTCCGTTTGTTTGAAGTCCGCTCACGTTAGTCGACTGCAGATCACAATTTTAAACCGATCTTCACAAAACTTCACCAACCGTGTTGGTGGACCAACAGAATGCAACTTATTTTGGAGTCGAAATGACAAAAGGACATCACAGTCAAAAGTTCAACAACTTTTTATTTTCTAAAACCCTTAATTTCACCCGATTGATTTAAAATCTGAATAGGATTTGCCGATCAGGTCAATTAATTCAACCAGGAATGATGCTTGAGGTCAGCAGAGGCCAAAAGGTCAAAATAGGCCAAATTTAGAAATCCTCAATTTTCTACCGATTGACTGAAATTTGAAGAGCATTTGCAGACAAGTCACTGAATTCAACCAATGAATCGTTTTGAGTCAACATAGGCAAAGGTCAACACTGGAAATTTCTAAAATTGTCAATTTTCATCGAATTGCTTCAAATTTGAAGAACATTTGCAGACGCGTTCACTGAATTCAACCAATGATTAGATTTGAGGTCAACATAGGCCAAAAGGTCAACACCGGCCAATTTCTAAAATTGTCAATTTTCATCGATTTGACTTCCAATTTGAAGAACATTTGCAGACGCGTTCACTGAATTCCCAATGATTAGTTTTGAGGTCATCTTTGGATAAAAGGTAAACATCGGACAAAAGGTCAACAAAGGCCGCATTTATAAAATTCCAATTTTCATCCAATTGACTTGAAATTTCAAGAGTTTTTACATCTTATTCATTTACTTCAACGACCTTTTATTTTTAAGGTGAACATAGCCAAAAGGTCAAAATGGGCCGAATTTCTAAAATCCTCATTTTGAATACGATTAACTTGATATTTAAAGAGCATTTACACATCATGTCACTGAATTCAACCTCCGAATATTTTTGAGGTCAACATGGACCAAAACGTCAACATCGGCCCAAGGTCAACAACTAACTTGGTAAAGAAGGGCATCATCATTGCCTTTCCAGTTCTTCTTAACTTTGTCATTGATGAGTAAAAAAAAAATAATGCCTCGTGTGAGGATTGAACTCACGACCTTCAGATTATGAGACTGACACGTGCCGACTGCGCTAACGAGGCGGTATGAACAGTAGGAATTACTCTATGTAGGAATGGGACAAAAGAAGCAAACAAACGTGTTCAAAATGTGATTTGAAAAGCGACTTTCATGAAGCCAAAAGCCTTTGAAAGCCAAAACTTTTATTCTCGAACATTTTCAAAACTAACAAGAATGAAAAAGGCTCCTGAATACATCGCTAAAGAACCAAGTGCGAGATTGCAAATCACCGAATTGTTCATCCACTGATTGTTCCACGACACAGAAGTGGGTTTTGTTTTTCTCTGTCTGTCCATTTGTTTGGTTTTCCTGCAAATGGAAGATTTTCCAACGATATTATCGGTCGACTTTGTCTTACTTGGTAAAAAATTTTTGCCAAGTGTGTTTTTGGGCTCGTCAGTTAGTTTTTTAATTTTCACTTGGTTAAAAAAATATATTTTGATATCCACGTTGATCGCTTCCGTTTGTTTGAAGGTCGTCACCTTAGTCGACTGCAGATCACAATTTTAAAGATCTTCACAAAACTTCACCAACGGTGAGTTGGTGGACCAACAGAATGCAACTTATTTTTGAGGTCGAAATGACAAAAGGACATCACAGTCAAAAGTTCAACAACTTTTTATTTTCTAAAACCCTTATTTTCACCCGATTGATTTAAAATCTGAATAGGATTTGCCGATCAGGTCAATTAATTCAACCAGGAATGATGCTTGAGGTCAGCAGAGGCCAAAAGGTCAAAATAGGCCAAATTTAGAAATCCTCAATTTTCTACCGATTGACGTGAAATTTGAAGAGCATTTGCAGACAAGTCACTGAATTCAACCAATGAATCGTTTTGAGGTCAACATAGGCCAAAAGGTCAACACTGGCAAATTTCTAAAATTGTCAATTTTCATCGAATTGACTTCAAATTGAAGAACATTTGCAGACGCGTTCACTGAATTCAACCAATGATTAGATTTGAGGTCAACATGGCCAAAGGTCAACACGGCCAGATTTCTAAAATTGTCAATTTTCATCGATTAACTTCAATTTGAAGAACATTTGCAGACGCGTTCACTGAATTCAACCAATGATTAGTTTTGAGGTCATCTTTGGATAAAAGGTAAACATCGGACAAAAGGTCAAAAAGGCCCATTTATAAAATTCCAATTTTCATCCAATTGACTTGAAATTTCAGAGATTTACATCTTATTCATTTACTTCAACGACCTTTTATTTTTAAGGTGAAATAGCAAAGTACTGGCAAAGGTCAAATGGGCCGAATTTCTAAAATCCTCATTTTGAATACGATTAACTTGATATTTAAAGAGCATTTACACATCATGTCCTGAATTCAACCTCCAATATTTTTGAGGTCAACATGGACCAAAAGTCAACATCGGCCCAAGGTCAACAACTAACTTGGTAAAGAAGGGCATCATCATCGCTTTCCAGTTCTTCTACTTTGTAATTGAGAGTTAAAAAAAAAATGCCTCGTGTGAGGATGAACTCACAGACTTCAGATTATGAGACTGACACGCTGCCGACTGCGCTAACGAGGCGTTGAACACATGTTGAGATTACTCTAATGTAGGAATGGGACAAAAGAAGCAAACAAACGTGTTCAAAATGATGATTTGAAAAGCGACTTTCGAATGAAGCCAAAAGCCTTTGAAAGCCAAAATTTTATTCTCGAACATTTCAAAAACTAACAAGAATGAAAGGCTCCTGAATACATCGCTAAAGAACCAAGTGTCGAGATTGCAAAATCACCGATTGTTCATCCACTGATTGTTCCACCCGACACAGAAGTGGGTTTTGTTTTTCCTGTCTGTCCATTTGTTTGGTTTTCCTTGCAAAATGGAAGATTTTCCAACGTATATCGGTCGACTTTGTTCTACTTGGTAAAAAAATTTTGCCAAGTGTGTTTTTGGGCTCGTCAGTTGTTTTTTAATTTGTCACTTGGTTAAAAATATATATATTTGATATCCACGTTGATCGCTTCCGTTTGTTTGAGTACCGCTCACCGTTATCGACTGCAGATCACAATTTTAAACCGATCTTCACAAAACTTCACCAACCGGTGAGTTGGTGGACACAGAATGCAACTTATTTTTGAGGTCGAAATGACAAAAGGACATCACAGTCCAAAAGTTCAACAACTTTTTATTCTAAAACCCTAATTTTCACCCGATTGATTTAAAATCTGAATAGGATTTGCCGATCAGGTCAATTAATTCAACAGGAATGATGCTTGAGGTCAGCAGAGGCCAAAAGTCAAAATAGCCAAATTTGAAATCCTCATTTTCACCGATTGACGTGAAATTTAAAGAGCATTTGCAGAGATTCACTGAATTCAACCAATGAATCGTTTTGAGGTCACAATAGGCCAAAAGGTCAACACTGGCCAAATTTCTAAAATTGTCAATTTTCATCGAATTGACTTCAAATTTGAAGAACATTTCAGACGCGTTCACTGAATTCAACCAATGATTAGTTTTGAGGGGTCATCTTTGATAAAAGGTAAACATCGGACAAAAGGTCAACAAAGGCCATTTTATAAAATTTCCAATTTTCATCCAATTGACTTGAAATTTTCTTTTGAGGTCGAAATGACAAAAGGACATCACAGTCCAAAAGTTCAACAACTTTTTATTTTCTAAAACCCTCAATTTTCACCCGATTGATTTAAAATCTGAATATGATTTGCCGATCAGGTCAATTCATTCAATGAGGAATGATGCTTGAGGTCAGCAGAGGCCAAAAGGTCAAA
>CM068954.1:104204764-104217264 GCA_035128595.1 Eptatretus atami
TGGTGCTTGAATTCATTGACCTGAAATATAAATCCTCTTCAAATTCCAAGTCAATCTGATGAAAATTGAGGATTTTAGAAATCTCACCGGAGTTGTTGACCTTTGGCCTATGCTGACCTTTTGAGCTTTTGACCTCAAAAACAATACGCTTCTTTCTTATGACAAAGTCTACCATGTGGTGAAGTTTCATGAAGATCGGTTGATAATTGTGATCGGCGACAAACAGACAGACAAACTGACAGACAGACGAGAACAAAATCGACAAACCAAAAACTTGAAAAATCTTCGATTTTGCAAGAAACAAACAGACAGAGAGAAAGGGATGAAAACATAACTCCTTCCACATCCGATGGTGGAGGTGATGATTTCAACGCATAACCGGGCAGGTACTGCATTAAATTATTAAAAATAATTTTTCCTTAACTTGACTATTATGTGTTAGTTATCGTGTTCGATTTGTCTCTCCTCCTCAAAGAAAACCCACTGTGCTCATGCAAGAAAGAAGGATGAAGAATCCTACGAAAACATTGGGCTTATTTTAACATAAATATTGGGCCGACAGGTTCACTCAGTCTCAGAGGTAGTTCACTCACCTTTTAGCTGTCTAGTCTGGGTTTGACTCCCGATTGCACTATTAGCTGTCACCTTGGTGCTTCACAGGCAGGGTGTTGCGTCAATGTGTGTGCTGTCCTTTGGAGAGACCGACGGATCAAGTGTTCCCTTTGCTAGCATTCACTTCTGGACGTTAAAGATCCAACGATAGTGGGGAAACTTAGCATAACAATTGTGCATTTTGTGAGGAAAGCACCAAATTTGGCACACTAGTAGCCTATCATATTATGAACAGATTTGGATATTGGGCCATCTCAAAATTTTTGATGGCAGTGGAAAATGGCTGCCACAGCCATCAGCGGCTGAATTTGAGATAGCCCAATATCCAAATCTATTCATAATATGATAGGCTACTAGTGTGCCAAATTTGGTGCTTTCCTCACAAAATGCACAATTGTTATGCTATATTTAGCTAAGTTGCCCCACTACGGTGCCTTAAAGAAAGATGTAACGGACATTGCATCAGTGGCACAACTGCACCGGTAGGAGTGATACAAGTTGCAGCCAGGTGCTGCGTTTTGAATGAATGAATGAACCTCAATATCTGGCACTTCCACTAACACGGTTTCCTAAGTGAGACATTTATTATTTTTGTATCCAGGTTTCGAGGTTTATGGAAGAGGTGATGGAGCATCAGTGGACAGTGGAACAACAGGCAAAACATGGCGAAGGAAAACAATGCGACGACAATAAACGGCACAAGGAAAGGAAATTGTCAGTGAAGCACAGTAGCGGGTGCAGTGGTGGAAAATGGGAGAGACCTTGAAGTGGTGATGGTGGGCAGCGGACTTGAAATCACGGAGGAAAAAGAGCTCGTAACAACAGACTCAGGAAGCCGAGAGAGGTATGATAAAATTGAGGTGAAAGTTGTGTTTCGGCTTGGGGAGGGTAACAAGGCAAGAAGGAAAGGGCTTGTAGGAGGGTATGTGACCTTGAGGGGAAAGGGCTTAGTGTCGAGGTGAAAGGGCAGGAAGAGAAAGACCAGAATAAAGCCAGTAAGTTTTCAATCCTCGGTGCAAGCTGCCACTCTAGAGCTCCTTGTTTGAGTTTGTGTGAACTTTCAAATGGCTCAGAGTTAGCACGTCCCTGTTGTATGTCAAGCTAATTCTTCACTGCTTTGACTGTTAGCATCAAAAAGCGTTTTGAAGGAAGCCCCAAATGAAATTGAAACAGACGTTGAGGTACAGGACTCACAACTTGTTGGAACATGTATATCTGATGATGGCTTGTATATTTTATCCACGTATTTCTTACTGCATATCGTTACTGTGAAAAACAACCAAATGCATGAATTGCAACTTTCAAAAATGACGTACGAATGCAAACGAGGTCATTTGCAGCATGTGCTGTGTGTGCATTTTCAGTGACTGGGTTCTGCTCACTGGGCACTTTTAACTTGCAGGTTACCAGTGTGATGAATTTAATGTGAATATAATGCCATTTAGTGTTAATATACCATTTGCTCCCTTATTAGGATTGTTTATGTGTTTGCTCATGTTTATCAGTTTATGTCTAAGTTTCAGGTAATGTTGGCTGCTGAATTAACACCGGGTGGGATTGATTCAACCTGTCATCCTTTTGAGGTTGGTGAAATGAGTACCAGTGTACTGGTAGAGGGGCACAGCATCAGTGGCACAGCTGTGCTTCCAATAAATGGTAGCTACCTGGCAGCCAAGCTGCCATACGCAAGAACAGAACAGGTATTGCTTTGATTGAGTAAATTAAAGCCTTATTGAAGTCTGCTTGTTTCCATCCTACAACAAGTAAATTCACTCAAGCAACTCTACTATGGACAAGTTCCTCAAGTCAGATGTGAACTCAGGTACAGCAGTGAAACAATGGCTCCATTGGCAATGCACCTTGGTGTACTTTCTAACAGCCATCACTGTACTCTCAACCCTGACAAACTGATTACAGTTATTGTATACGAGTAGATCACTGAGTATGCTGCCATTGACATTGTCCAAATGCTGTATGTAAAGTCCAAAATCGAGCTATTTGCGAGACATCTCCTCGCTACTTGGAGGCAGGAGAGACACTCAATCAATACCTGCAAGCTCTCAAGCAGTTAAGCAAGGATTGTAACTTCCAGGCTGTCATCACAGATCACCAGAGACATGACTCCATATGGGACATTTTCATTAATTGACTGCAGTCGGCTCATACATAACAACACCTGCTGGAAAACAAAACTGTGGACCTCAAAACAGCTTGGAAACCAAGCTCGCATTTTAGAGACGGCTCAAAAACACTTTTGGCGGTCTGTCATCCCTGTCATTGTTGCTGCTACACAGACCCAAGAAGCTCTTGAAACATCCATGGAAGCAAATGTACATGTGGAACAAATGGCCTCCACTACTACAGCCACCACCTCTGCTGCTATGAATGTGAAATGTTTTTTTTTCTGTGGATGCAATAGGCATCCTAGTAGCAAGTGCCCTGCAAAAGATGCTATGTGCAACAGCTGCGCTAAGAAAGGCCACTTCTCTAAGGTATGCAAGTCGTCTTCCTCCAAACCGACATCAGCTGCTCTCCGCACTGTTGCAATAATCTCTGCTGCTTCACCAAGTTGCCCATCTAAAGCTATTGTGAAAGTGCAGATAAACGGAGTGTCAGCTGATGTATTGATAGATACTGGAAGCTCTGAAAGTAGTGAGGAACTAACTGGTGAAAGCTCACAATTGGAAGCAGTTCCCTGCTGATGATGAAGTTTCCATGGCCTCTACTTCTCTGCACTCAAATGTTCGAGGATATTGCATCGTTGAACTCGATTTATCGGAATGCATCTACAGTTATGCTAAGCTGCCAGTTCTGCAGGACTTATGCGCTGATGTCATCCTGGGTCATGACTTTTTTTTTGAAGCAGCACACAAGTATCGAGATCCCCTTTGGTGGAACCAAGCCAACTTTAACGGTTTGCAGACTTGCCACTGTGACAGTCTCTCCACCTACCTTGTTTGCCAATCTAACTCCTACTGCAAACCAATAGCCGTGAAGTCCAGACATTATACGAGTGCAGGTAACAAGTTTATTAAATCTGAAACGGAGGCTTCTTGATGAAGGAATCATTGAACCTAGCGAATCTCCGTGGCATGCCCAAGTCTTAGTGACAACCAACGAGAACCATAAAATGCGGATGATTATTGATTATTCAAAAACAATCGACCGTTTCACTCAACTCGACACCGACCCATTGTCACGAATGGATGAAATGGTAGGAAATGTAGCTAAGCATCAGATTTTTTTAATACGATCGATTAGCGCAGTGCTTGTCATCAAATCCTCATCAAAGCAGAAGACAAACCAGAAAGAGCATCTGAAGTTTGCCAGAGATTGTACAAGTTCCGCAGGATTCCATTCGGCGTCACTATTGGTGTTGTAAACTTGTCGCGAATTATCGACACCGTTATCTTGGAGGAAGATATAGAGGATACATTTGCTTACGTTGATGATGTCAGCGTGCGGAAATAACCGAGCACAGCACAATGAAAACCTGAATAAATTTCTCAATGCTGCTAAGAAATATAATCTGACATTTAGAAATGACAAATGTGTATTCTCTGCAAAATCTGTTCACCTCCTTGGCTACAGAATTGCAAACGGAGCGATCAAACCCGATCCTGAGCGCCTTCGACCACTACAGGATCTCCCACTTCCTCATGATATACCTTCGTTGCGTCAAATAAGGGGAATGTTCCTGAATTATGCACAATGGATTACTAGCTTTTCCGATGATTCATCCCTTTGTACAGTGCCCAAGCTTCCGACTATCTTCAGCTGCTGTTGAAGCTTTGGAAAGTCTCAAGAAGGACATCACCACCTCCGTTCTAATTGCTACAGAGGGCACTGTTCCTTTTGTTGTTGAAACTGACTCTTCCGATCATGCTATTGATGCACCACTTAATCAGTCTGGGAGGCCTGTTGCATTCTTCTTGAGAACTCTTTCTGGTAGTGAACAAAGGCATTTGGCAGTGTGGAAGGAAGCGTACACAATTGTAGACGCACTACGTAAATGGAGGCGTTATCCGATGGGAAATCACTTTCAGCTTGTGACAGACAAAATGGCCGTTGTATTCATGTTCAACAACAGGCAAGCTGGGAGAATCAAGAATGAGAAGATTATGAGGTGGCACGTCGAGCTGTCATGCTACAGCTATGACATCATTTATCACACCTGGGAAAATAAAATGCTGCTGCTGACACCCTTACACGGATCCGCTGTTCAGTTATTAGAAACCTTTCATGATCTCGATAACTCATTATGCCGTTCAGGTGTAACAAGGTTGTCCCACTTTGTACACTGTCAAAATGTACCCTTTTCCATCGAAGATATGAAAGTGATCAGTGCTTCCTACCCGGTCTGCAGCAAAACTTAAACCGATATTCCATGAGGCTACCTCGAGTAAACTGATCGAAGTTACCTTTCCCTTTGAGAGGACAAACATCGATGTTAAAGGACCTTCACCATAAGTGACAAACTTTCGCTACATATTAACTGTTATTGATGAGTTTTTGAGGCTTCTCTTCTGTTGTGTTTGTAAGAAATCCAATCTGGCCCACAGGAGGACAACAACCGACATTTACTTAATCCCCGCTACATCCTATTCCATCAGCTCCTTCACCACCCCCCTGCACGAGTGCCCTTTCGTGTCCAAGATCGCATGAACATTTTCATCATCAATGTAATAACAGGACACACACACACTTCCCCTTTTTTCTTGAAGACATTTAGGTAACGCGGAATTGAACTTTGAAATGATACAGAAAGCAACCGGTAGAACAAAATGCAAACCCAGTAATTATCCTGTTACTTGTTACCTTCACACATTAACTCCATCAATGCATAGAATCGATTTTTATTTTTTCAATACGTTGGAGAACATTTCCTACAATCACTCAGAACGACATTGAATGTAAGGAATGGAATTGCAATTGTTCATGAATACTCGCACATGGACATTGAATATTTACTTAGCTTGTTCTCAACTTGTGCCAAGTACCGTAACTGTCAAAGTTTCCTTCTAATCTCTCAAACTCTTTCAGCCAGGCAGGTGGTCTCCTTTTGCTTCACACTCAACTTGCAACTGTTTCAGTCCTTTCATTTCCCTGTTTGATCGGAATTAGTGCAGATTCCGCGTTCCATTTTTTTCCCCCCCATCACTAAGCACAATTCTCGGGTCATTGTTTTTGAAGTCCCTGCAATCACATTCACAGGTTTCTTTACTCACACATGACCCCCTGGTTTGAATGTCGGAATCTTCGCTCCCCTTGTTTGGTCGGTGTACTCTTTGCTTATTAACCTCCGCCATCTTCGAAGATGGATGGAGGTTACTGTTTTCACCCCTTTCTGTTTGTTTGTTTGTTTGTGAACAGTAATTACGGAAAAATTCCCTCGACGGATTTCGACGAAACTTGGTGGGGGGGTTAGGTATGGGTCCAAGATCATGCCATTAAAATTTGGACTTGGTCCCCCCCCCAAAAAAAAATTGTTAGAGAAAAATTTTTTTTTTTTGCATTTCTACATGTTTAAAGTGATTTCCACCCCCCCCAAAAAAATTTTTTTTTTTACCCCCCCCCAACAAAAAAGAAAATTTTTTTTTTTTGCATTTCTCCAATGTTTAAGTGATTTCCAACCCCCCCAAAAAATTGTTACCTCCCCACCAAAAAAAATTGAGAATTTTTTTATTTTTTTTTGCATTTCTACATGTTTAAGTGATATCACCCCCGCAAAAAAAAATTGTTACCCCGGCCAAAGAAAATTGTTAGAGAATTTTTTTTTGCATTTCTACATATTTTAAGTGATTTCCAACCCCCCCCCCCCCCCAAAAAAAAATTTTTGAGAAAAAAAAGTTTTTTTTTGCAAATTTTACGTTTTAAGTGATTCCAACCCCCCCCCCAAAAAAAAGTTACCTCCCCCTCCCAAAAAAGAAAAAATTTTTTTTGCATTTCTACATGTTTTAAGTGATTTCCAACGCCCCTCTCCCAAAAAATTGTTTAGAGAAAAAAAATTTTTTGCAACATTTTTTTCAACAAATTTCGATTTTTTTGTTGCATTTTTTACATGTTTTAAGTGATTTCCAACCCCCCCCCCCCCCCCCCCCAAAAAAATTGGAGAATTTTTTTATTTTTTTTTGCATTTTCTACATGTTTTAAGTGATTTCCAACCCCCTCCCCAAAAAAAATTGCTACCCCCCCCAAAAAAAAAGAGAATTTTTTTTTTTGCATTTCTACATGTTTTAAGTGATATCCAACCCCCCCCCGAAAAAAAATTGTTACCCCCGGCCAAAAAAAAATTTGTTGAAGAATTTTTTTTTTTGCATTTCTACATATTTTAAGTGATTTCCAACCGCCCCCCCCCCAAAAAATTTTGAGAAAAAAAAATGTTTTTTTTTGCATTTTTACGTTTTAAGTGATTTCCACCCCCCCCCCCCAAAAAAAATTACCTCCCCCCTCCCAAAAAAAGAAAAAAATTTTTTTTTTGCATTTCTACATGTTTTAAGTGATTTCCAACGCCTCCCCAAAAAAATTGTTAGAGAAAAAAAATTTTTGCAACATTTTTTTCACAAAAATTTCGAATTTTTTTTTGCATTTTTACATGTTTTAAGTGATTTTCCAACCCCCCCCCCCCCCAAAAAAAAAAATGTTGGAGAAAAGAACTATAACTGTCAGCACTGTTGCATCATATTTACATGATAAGATATAAGGTTCACTTGAGTGACCCAGCAGTATTGGCGGCGGAGGTTTTGCACTCTACCGAGTGCTCCCCCTCTAGTTCTCTGTGTTTTTGATGATGACAGTGTTCCACACCGCCGCACGTTCAGGTGGAGTTCGGAATCACCGATGACATGAAAGACGTTCAGCTCGGTGCGCATCTGGTTTTTTTTGTGAACCAACTCGAACGGCGATACACCGGTTGTGGTGTGTGTGCGGTGTTGCCCGTAATTCTGGAGAAATTCCGTTACCGCAGTTTTCCAAGGTTTCCGTTCTCATTCCACATTCTGTATGTACTCCTTCAACAACTTGTTAAACCTTCCCACAGCTCCATTAGCTCGAGGGTAGTAAATACTGGAGTGAGGTTTCTGTGTGTGTCTCTCTCTCTCTCTTCGAAGTTGGTAACAACCTTTCCCTTCTCAACTGAAAACTGCCAAGAGAAAAGCAGTGACCACCTCTGTGGTGACACTTGAAGTGAAGGCCACATCAGGACACTCACTGTAATAGTCAACCAAGATGATGGCGTAGTGGCAATCCCAAGTGCCACGTTCAAACGGATCAGGAATGAATATTTCCACTTTGTTCCGGGGTCCCTCAGGCAGTTTGATTTGCTGAAGTGCAGCAAGGAAGGTTTTTGCAGTTTTGTCGCTCATTTGACAGGATATGCTTAGAATCACCTGCGATGTGGCATCGCAAAGCTTTGATCAAGTCCATTCCTAGCAGAGGTGAACTGGACTTAACTACATAGAACGTGGCTGGAACCGTAAGACCATCATGAAAAAACGGTGATGTGGGCATCCCAGTATAGGTAAATCACCTTCCAAGTAAGTGACTACCGTAGTTTGGCACGACACTCAGTCAAAGGGCAATGAGCAAAATGTCTCTGGAACAGCAGTTCTGCAAGAATAGAGACTGAGGAGCCAGTATTAACGATGAGCTGCACATTGCAGGTATGCCCAGCAGGTGACATGATTTGTACCTTGCAGATAATTTTGTCTTTTATCGGGACGGCATCTTTCAAATAAAGCACAGTCAGTTCAGGGATGACAACCTCACACAGTCTTTCTGGACAGAGCGGCAGACTTTTGAGAAGAGTCCCACTTTCCCCGCATTCATTACATTTTACCTTAAAATCGGGGCAAGAAGGCGCATTTGCAAGGTGGCTTGGAGCCTCACACCTGTCGCAGGTATGGTGGATTTTCGTGGATGAAAAGTCCACAGCACGGGTTGAAGGTGAAATAATTCCATGTTTGGCATTGATCACTTGGACCGATGCTGAATCCGACAGTAGGTTTACATTCAGCAATGCTGAATCAGTTTCACAGGCAATATTGGCTGGTTTTGTTGAAGTAAGATTTGGCTCTAACAACAGTCTTTCATGAATCCTGGAATTTGAAACACGTTCCACCAGTTGATCACGTAGCATCTCCTCCTCCACTTCTCCAAACTCACAAGTGGCAGAAAGTTTGCGCAAGCACACAACATATTGATTGACGGTCTCGTCGGCCCTCTGAGCTCTCCGGAGGAATTTGTAATGATCAGCAACCACATTGATTTTCGGTACGAAATGCTTTTCTAAAGCAGCAAAAGCAGAATCAAAAGTACTACCTGTGTCCGTTAAAGCATAGAAAAGCCATTGTCCTTCCGTCATCAGTGTAATGGACCAGCACGCCTTCATCTCTCAGGCCAGGCCTCACCAGTGGCGTCGATAACAAGTAAGTAGTTCTCAACCGCTTTCTTTAAAGTAGAGAACGGAATAGCAGGTTCCCCCACACAGGACAGAAACGGAAGAGGTAATAGGATGGAAGCCGCCATCCTCATCGCCAATTTTGTTGTGTCTGTCAGCAATCTGATCAGGCCACAGAAGTACAATAAACCAGGCTTTACTTAATCACAAACATATTCTCTCTCCTCAGCTGCTTTCTCCACCCCCTTACAGGTACCCTCTCAAGTTCAAGATTACATGAGCATTTACATCGTCAATGTAATCACACGGCACAACACCTTTGCTTTTCCATGTGCCAACATGACTACAGCAACTCTCATAAAATGTCTCTGCCAACTGTTCACAGTTTTTAGTATGTGTTCGTATGTATATTACGATCAAGGACCTTGCTTTATGCAAGATGAACTCGAGCAGTTTATACGTGGCCCTGGCATTGCTATCAGACAAAGTACTGCCTCCAACACACAGGGGAATGGCCTGGTGGAAACATACAATGGTATCATCTGAAAAGCTGTGACTTTGGCTCTGAAGTCACGAGAACTAATGACTCTGCAGTCGGAGGCTGTCCTCGCTGACGCCCTACACACTATTCGTTCACTGCTCTCCATATCCGCTAATGCCAGTCCACATGAACGACAGTGTAGCTACCAGCGCCGATTCACTCGTGGACATTCTATACCCACTAGGTTGCCTTCCCCTGGTACCGTGCTGATGAAAAGACCAGTACATCAGAGCAAGTATGATCCATCGATGGACAAAGTGGAACTCATTGACACAAGCCCAGAATATGCTCATGTCAGATTTCCTGATGGCAGGGAGACCACTGTTTCAGTGTGACATTTGGAGCCTCATGGGGATGTTCCTCCTGTGCACATGACAGATACTATACCTATGGAACAATAGCACACTGGGCCCAACAATGGCGGGATAACACCGAGATTATTTGATAGCAGAGAACACTGAGATCCCTGCTGATGCGTCTTCAGCTGATGACACTCGAGTTATCAGATGCAAAGCCCACATTACGTCGATAGAACATCAGATGCCCTCCTGAACATCATGGAGAACGTTTGGTTGAATTTTAAATGCGAGGCGAACGTGATGAAATTAAATTTGAATATAATGCGAGTCAGTGTTAATGTACTGTTTACTTCGTTATTCGGATTGTTTATGCTTATGCTCATGTTAATCAGTTTATGTTCCAGGTATCACTTTGATTGAGCGAATTAAAGCCTTAGTGAAGTCGGCTTGTTTCTTTGATACAACAGCTGGCGTGAAATCTGTAATTCAAATAGTTTTTTTAAACATAATTTTCAGCATTTAGATGAACGAATGGCAATTACAAAATGGTGAACCATAACAATTGTTCTGTTCCTGAAAGCAAATTAGACTCATGGAAATAGAGGAAATAAGAGAAATATGCATCGATGAGAGGTGCCAGGTTCATACCATTTCCTTTTAGTACAAGCAAGCGACGGCAGTGGATATAACACACATACATACACACATGGACGCTTTTCCTTTTACCAATGTGTGCAAAAATTTTTGGGGGTTGGCAAAATGCATTTTTCATTGATAAGAGCCTACGGAAAACGCACGAATAACGCAAGCCCACCGTACGCCTACGTACGGTCGACGTGGAACACATTCTACGTCATGGCTACGGCTTGTCGAATTGCTACGGCCAACCTAGAAATGAAAAAAGTTATAACTCCGCGCTTTAATTCCACGGAGACCCCTACGGCCTGTAAAATGATAGCCATACGGGCGTAGGGCCACCCTGAGGCCACCTCAGAAACTCTGCGCCGCCGCACATTTCTGTCAATTCGGGGGGGGGGGGGGTACGGCCGCCGTATCCTAGCCGTAGAGCAAATGTGACTCATGCTTTAGGCCTAAGTCACATTTGCCACGGCGGCCGTGGGTCTCCAAAATCTACGGCCACTAGCAATTATAACGGCGGCCGCAGTATTTCCACGGTCACACAATGTCGCAGTCACATATGTTTTTATTTTTCGGGTAGCCGCACGGCATATTTATAAATTGTGGAGACCGAAAAAGACCGTACGGTCTTTGATTTGATGTCGCATTTGACCTTAGGGCGTTCCTGCGGCGGCCATAGAATTTTCAAGGCAGACGCAAGGTGCCCGCAAGGTGCCCGCAAGGTGCCCGCAAGGTGCCCGCAAGGCGACCGCAGGGGGACCGCAGGGGGGCCCTAAGGCGAACGTGCGGCCAGACGGACGGTAACGAATGGGTTGTTTTTTTTTGTTTTTTTTTGACCAGTTCTTTTGTTTCGGCTTGTCGAATTGCTACGGAGAACGTAGAAATGAAAAAAGTTATAACTCCGCGTTATAATTCCATGGCGACCTTACGGCCTGTCAAATATAGCCATATGGCGTAGGGCCACCCTGAGGCCACCACAGAAACTCTGCGGCCGCCGCACGTTTCTGTCAATTCAGAGGGCGTACGGCCGCCGTATCCTCACCGTAGAGCAAATGTGACTTAGGCCTAACTGTGAGTGCGCAGGTGCGCTCGGAATGAGATTCCATACAATTTGCCAAATTCAGAGCCAAAGTCCTGCTAAACCATCGGCTTGTGTCCAGATTAATGTTCCTATTCGTGTTCTATGGTGTTCAAAATAAATAATTAAATTTAAATTAAGTAAAGTAGTTCCTCGATCATCGACTTATGTCTGTCAAACAGAGTGAACCAATTGCTTAACCCCACTTTGCACTTTGCATGCGGGCTAATTAGAAGGATCAACAACAGAGACAAAGAAGAGCTGCAAAAAGATTGCACAGGAAGAAACAAGGAAGTCAAGAGAGCTGAAAGGGGGGCTGGACCCAGCTGGAGAAGCAGAAAGAGCTGCTGAAAAGGGAGACATGGCAATCTATATACTGTATATATTTTGAAGTGTTTGTGTGCTTTCTTTCATGGTCAAACCTTAGTATCTAGAAGCCAAAAATTTGGGGTGTAGCTATTTCTGAATTTGGACAAGGTTTTATGCTACCACATGTTGGCCTTGATGTCTGTTTTGAGGCCACCAAAGGTCGCTATAAAGTGTATATTGGGATGTGAGGGAACAACTATGAGACCAAAATGTAACCACTATGAGGCCAATAACTCCATAGCTTTTCAATGTCCATCACATTCCTGAAACCACCGCTGGGAAAAGCTCACCGAGCTGGGCAGCGCTGGGTATACTCCCTACCCCGTCAGGACAATGTGGGGACGCCCCTGCTGTGCTAGTCGTCTACACCATTACATGACAATTAACAGCAGATAGGGATAGAGGTGATAAACCAGTCAAAGATAGACAGGGGAATATGGTAATATCTGAAGAAGCTCAATTTGAGAGGTGGACAAAGCATATTAAGGAAGTTTTAATCAGAGAGAGTCAGAGAGCAAGCTGATGTTGCAGCACCAACTGGATGGGTTCTACCTATTGAAGCAG
>CM068954.1:104222264-104235620 GCA_035128595.1 Eptatretus atami
TCGTGTTGGTGGCGCGGGTGGTCTTCCTTGGAACGTACATGGCTTCCGAGGAGTTGGCGAGGAAGCTCGAGTGGCGTCGACAGGTCGTGTCCGAGGCCGGTTGCACGACCGGCGGTGCGGAGCCGAAGACCGGAGAGGGTTGTTCCACCGCAGGACCGAACGGCATGGCCGAGGGTCGTGTCCCCGAAGGTGGCGATGCGCGTGACCTGGGCTGCGCAAGCGAAGATTGTGAAGATGGCAAGTTGGCCACGGCGAGCGCCGGGGCAGAATTGGCCGCCAAGTTGACCCGTCGGGGAGATATGTTGGCAGGTCGACCCGTAGCACGGGTCTCGCTCCCGAGAAGGTTCTGCCCGTCCTCTGAGTTCGGAGAATTTTCCAGGAAACGGATGAAAGCCGTGGAGGCGATGTTCAAAAGGTGAGTGTGCACCCCTTTTGGGGTCATTGTAATATTGGTTGTATTGTTTGATTTACCCCTTTTGGGTTCATTGCAATAATGGTTGTATTGTATGATTTACCCCTTTTGGGGTCATTGTAATATTGGTTGTATTGTATGATTTACCCCTTTTGGGTCATTGGAATATTGGTTGTATTGTATGATTTACCCTTTTGGGGTCATGGAATATTGGTTGTATTGTATGATTTACCCTTTTGGGGTCATTGAATATTGGTTGATTGTATGATTTACCCCTTTTTGGGGTCATGTATATTTTGGTTGTATTGTTAGATTTACCCCTTTGGGGTCATTGTAATATTGGTTGTATTGTATGATTTACCCCTTTTGGGGTCATTGTAATATTGGTTGTATTGTTAGATTTACCCCTTTTGGGGTTACACACTGTGACCTACTGACCTCATTGCTTGTGATTGAGCATTTCATTTTCCTTGGTTGCACATTCTATTTATTGGGGAGCAGTCTGGAGGTGGGGGTCAAATATATACCCCCCCCCCTTGTTTTTGCAGCAGGGGTCAGTAAACCATTTGCACTGTGGCTCGTGTACAGGGGAAATTATAAGTCGTCGGAATCTTTTTAAAAAATTTTTATTTTATTTATTTTCTCACGCACGAACGGGAACACAACCAACGTGGATAAGGGCTGTTTAAACATGTCATGAAAGCTTCCGTTAGTGGCTGCACTCGTAGAGTCAGGTCAGGTGTGGGAGCAGGTACCAAAAACAGCACGTAGATGCACTTGCTCCATTATATGGAGTGTTATTCTTCCGGTGGTTGCTAAAGTAGTTTCGAGGGATGATTGATGTCTGATCGACGGTCTCCAATTATTATTATTATCGATCTTTTTTTATTAATATTTAATGGTTGCTGAGGTTTGTAAATGCTTTGCTTCAATTTCTGCGACGTAACTGCTTGTTTTGGGGGTTTTTTTGGTTTATTTTATTTAATTTTGTCGATTGGACGTTGGGAAGGGGGGGGGGGAGGAGGTATCCCTGTACAAACATCCAATGTTTGTTGCATTGACCTGACCCTTTCCTTTTGGAAGAAAAAGCAATACTTGGGAATATGAAACATGCCTTCACACTCCCAGATGGACTACTTTATTTATTTATTTTTTATACACCTTGTCGAGGCTCATATGAGAGCTAACACACAGAATGTACAACAAGTGGAGCAGGTGACGAGGGGTGGGAGAGGGAAGGACAAAACTGTGGGGGAACAGAGACATTGGATCTGTGAAAGGGAAAGGGATGGGGTGGGGTACATGGGGTATACAAGATGGACATTACAGGGACTTTCAGCAAATAAAGCAGGGAATTTGAAGGAGGTGGATTAATGAGGGTAGAAAAGATCGAGGATTTGGATGGGGGAAGATAAGATATTGGGGTGAACAGCTGTTTTGAAGAGAGTGTGGGAGTTCATTCCAAAGGCTGGAAAAAAGAGAAATGAAAGGGTGAAGGTGAGCAGTGATTTTTGATTTTGGTAGTTTTACCAGAAGGGGTTTCTGGCGGACCTTGAGCGCCTTGTGAAAATATATTGGGGGGGGGGGGCATATCGCGGACAGAGCGGTGGAGTGGGGAGGGGGTGAGGCCAAAGAGGAGATGGTAGAAGACAAAGACCACGGACCTGCCTGCGGTTAGCGAGTGGGAGGCCCAAAGACTCTGCCTCATCGCAGGTGATACCAGTGATCCTAAATGCCTTGGTTTCCACAGCGTGAAGCCGAGAAAGGTAAGAGGCAGGAGCACCAGCCCAGAGTGGAGAGCAGTTCTCCATCAAGCTGTGCATGAAAGCTTTGTACGTGGTCAGGAGCTCAGGTATGCCAAGGAAGGATTTGCACCAGCCACCTTGACCGTTTTATATTTACAACCCGCTTCATTCTTCTTTGATTCCTCTGTCGCCCTACTAAGGGGAAATGTCATATTAGAATTTGTTGCTTCAATTTGGAATACTGAATATACATGCCAAAGCCTATTGAGCAAAGGTTCTTTTATGGGTGGCATTGGTTGTCGTCGTCATCGTTATCATGGTGACTTAGTGGTAGATTGCTTGGTACACAATTTATATTTTGTGATTATATATATATAATATATTGGGCATTTTTACCCATCACTTAACTGACTGATTTAATCAAAAGGCAATATGTTGTGCTTCACAAACATTCTGCTTTATTCACCCTATCATTTGTGCTCGGACATCTTCCATCCACCACCACCACCACCTTCGTCAACCAACTTCTTATTAAGGGCCGCAATTATTCCCACTTACTTGCAGGGTCTACCGGAGGAAAGCTTGGCCAAAGTCTTTCATGAACCAACTGGTCAGGCCTGACATTCAATTAAGGTTATGTCTGAAAAATTTGTTGGTTTTTGCCAAGGGTGCTGGCAATAGCTCACCTATTTGCAAACGTGTGTGGTGTGTATATATATATTTATATATATATATATATATATATATATATATATATAATATATATATATATTATATATATTATATATTGCTTTTGACCTCTTTCCCTCCTCCTCCCACCATGCCTTCTTTTTTTTTGTCCTCCCCGTATTGTAAGCAACATGTTCTGTGAATGTCGCCCTCAGTTTTTGATGTGGACTTGCTGGGTGTTCATGGTCCCTCCATTGGATGAGTGCCAGATGAGCACTTAAGACCTGACACTGAGCTCGTCTCGTCTGACTCCGCTATAGATCGCAGCACTGCGTTACCAATCACAGCTCCATTACCTGTACTTTGTGGACCCATTTGTGCTGCCTATCCACAAATTGACTTGGCTCGGGAGAGTAGGCTGCATAACCTGGTTTTGAAATCTTATCTTGTTCATCCTGCTGTGAACTGTGGGTCAATCCTGCCTGCACAAAATACTATTTATTTATTTATTTATTTTTCTTCTCCTCGTTCCTCTGTAATTGACAATAGTGTCAAAAGTGCCCTTGTTTAAACTTCAAATATTTTTTTTTTGGACAACTTTGTTTGAAATATTGCACCATGCTTGTCTTTCACTTTTTGTTTTTCGCCACAAAAAACCCCCTTGCTTGAGCCTTTGAGAACTTGTTTCCTGATTGTATTATTATTATTATTATTTGTATTATATATATTTTTTCCCCTTGGAAATTAATGTTTGTTATTGCACAATTTTTCCTTGTGTTTTGCACTGCCCAAGCTTGAATCTAACATGGTTTTGGCTTTACTAGTTGTGGCAATAGTTACTTCTGCCACCGAAGGTGAAGGAGGTTGTTTTCACCTCCGTCTTTCTTTGTCTGTCTGTGTGCAGGATATCTCAAAATTGTTGTGGATGGATCCAGATTTAATTTGGCAGGCAGGTTGAGTGTGTGACAAGTACGAATTGATTAGATTTTGGTGAAGATCCAGATCTGATAATTTTTAAAGTGATTATTCACCATTGAGGGATAGGGCCAACAATGACACATAGCATGGAATTTCAAAAATTTAATGGGCCTGATATCTTCTCATGGATCAGGCATGATGTGGTGGAGATATGCACTCTACCGAGTGGCTTTCGAGTGAGGGCATGCACTCGCCTGAGCTATTTGCCTTAATTCGAACCTCGACCCAGAAACAGTCGCCCTCGTGGGCGAGTCATCCATGCGCGCACCGTCCATCGGAACGACGTTAAGCCGGAGGATCCTTCTGCCAGCGTTGATGATTTGTGGTCATCACAGGTCCCACGTTGTCTTTTGTGAAGAGCAACTTAAGTGAGTTATTGCCGGCACCCTGAACGAATAAAATTTGTCAACTCGGTCAAACATTGCATCTGGGAAGCTGGTTCATGAAATACTTTGGTTGAAATATTCCCACAAGGTTGGAATTGTTGGGGCTGCTAAAGAGGTAGCTGTGGCTCTAAGAGCATGTAGTGAATTTTAATGATGCTTCGTGATGAGCTTGCTGTTATCTGACTTGCTTCTAATGTAAATTGTAAACTTCCAGCTTGACAACTTGTTACCTTGTCAGGTTAACTTTATCTTCATGGAAAACACATACTTTTTAGCAAGTAAAAGAATCTGGTGTAATGTTTTATAATTCTTGTATTTGCAGGTTTTCAACCCCCCCCCCAACCGCTTTGGGGGGGGGAGGTGGGGCTAGCCTTGTGGGCTGTTAAAAGCCCTTGGAGTGGTGTTCATTGCGGTTTGGCTTGTCTGAATAGCACTTCTGTGTTCCAGCATTTGCAAAATGCCGCTACTGTGCATTTAAAAGGGTGGCCTTTTTGTTGGCTGTAAAAATTGACCGCTACTTATTCCTGTTACCCACTCTCGGATTGCACTTCCAGTGGCCTTCCTTTTTATATTTACAACCTGCTTCATTATCCTTTGATTAGTCTTCACATCTACAATAATGACTTCCAAGCATCTGATGATCTCTTCCACCACCACTTCCTGTTTATGTCGTAGCCACTTCTGAAACTAACTTTTCATTTTCAGTGATTTACTGAAAATTGATATGTTTCAACCAGTTCTGTGCTTTGGGACTTTTTTTTTTTTTCCTGTGTTCTGTTACAGATGTTTTCATTTTGGTTTAATTGACAGCAAACCATGGATGGTGTGCGTGGGAATGTTGAACAATTATTTAAAATTATAGTCTTGTCTGAATGCAGCAATGTTGAGTTTCTGGATTTTTATTTTTTGTTTGCTAGTATCGTGTGCAGCCTGTGGCTGCTGGTTGCTAATTTCTGGGGTCGTAGCTATGCTGCTGATGTGCACCGATACTCATTTAGCTGATTTTGAAAGATGACAGGCCGAGTCGACTCAACTAGTATTGATTCAACGGCTGACATAGGCTCGAACTCAAGACCCTAAGGTGTTAAGCCCAGCCACCTTAACCGTTAAGCCAACACCAGGCTTTCTCGTTTGTTGTGTCGAGGAAGGTTTTAAAATCTAATCCTGAGTACATTGCAGTTTCTTGGAAGTGGTTTCTCTGTATAAAAATTGTCAGTTGCTGTTTGAGGTGGAATCTGCTCTGAAATGGCCCTCTGTCACTTAAACCTGCCCATGTGGGTTTTTTAAGGATCTCAAAATTGTAACGCAATGGAGCTCCATATAATGTAATACATGAAATCGATAAAACCCTGATCTGATAAAAAATTTTTTAAGTGATTGTACGATATGTCTAGCCTGTGTTTGAATCCTGACCCAGCTATAAGCTTTCATCCCAGTGTTTCACAGATGGGGTGATTCATCAATGTGTGTGCAGTCCCTTGGATAGACGTTAAACTGGGCGTCCCATCTACTAGCATTGGTTGATGGATGTTAAAGATCCCATGGTGTCCGTCCTCAAGTGCAGGCAAGCCATCACCGTGGCCACCTTCCAACTTCCTCCCCTAACCTTAGTCGAATGTTGAGCCTAACCAGCTGGTTCATGAAAAACTTTGGCCAAGTTTCCCTCCACCATACCCACAAGTGTGTTTCCGTGTCCATGTCACCTGATGTTATTTCGGCCTTCTTCGTTCATATGTAGTGTCATTAGCCTGAGGTGGCAGCTGTGCCGCTGATGTAGTGCCCTCTGCTGGTTAGGGCAGGAATTTCGCCATGGTGTCAGCGATAGCTCGCCTAATCTTCATGAAGGACACCATGGGATCTTTAACGTCCACCAACTAATGCTGGCAGGCGGTACGCCCATTTAACGTCCGTCTGAGAGATGACCCACACACATTGATGAATCTCCTTGCCTGTGAAACATCGGGATTAGCACCCAGGTGAGTTTACATACCTCTAGGCCATCCTGTCAACCCCATTTTGGCTTGAGTAAACCATCAAGAAGATTGATGTTTAAAGCTTTAGTAAAAAAAAATAACCTGGGAGTGCACCATGGCAATATTGGGCCAAATGGCCTCATTGAAATTTTTTATTGTGCTATTGACCTCAGTGTGAAAATAATATGGTGCAGAAAATTATTGGCAATTGCCCCAAAAGGGTATGGAATTTTACAGAAAACACGCACGCACACACTCTTAGTCTGGTGGTTCAAACCCTGGCTGAGTCGTACCAAAGACTCAACAACAACAACAAAATAAACTAAAATGGCACTTAGTGCATACCTCTGCCAGGCTGGATCCGGATATTCACCAAAATCTCAACCGCTTGTTCTTGTCACTTAGTCATCTCCTCCACATAGTTTTGTCATCACACATCCACAACTTCTTCTTTTAATTTTAATTTTAAATATGCTCTATATTATTTTGGGCCCCATATATCGACGGTGAAGAATCGCTTCTAATATTTAAAAATTCTCGCATCTGGATCCTCACCAAAATCGACTTGATTCGTCCTCGTCACACACCCAACCTGTCCACCAAGTTTAATCCTAATCTGTCCAACTTTTTGAGATAACCTGCTCAGACAGACAAGGGTGAAAACATAACTTCTGTCCGCCTTTGGTGGTGGAGGTAACAAAATGGTACATGTTGCTCCCTTGACGCTCAGCATTTCAAAGGATAGAGCATGGACAAACCACCCAGTGTAGCCCTTGCCAAGAATCTGCTTCTGCAACACCAACGCTCTTTAAAGTGTGGTTAAAAAAAAAAAGTATATATCTCATCTTTGGTTTGGATTTTCTTTGAAAGGAAGTTGAAGTGAGAAGCATTTTGCACTTGTGCTAATAATTTAACGCAGGCTTTGTTTGGAGAGCTTCATCGTAATCTCAATATTGTGCTGTATGAGAGCCATTGATCAAATGTTGAATGTTTCCTTGCTCTTCTGAAGCAGTGGCTTTGTTTTGTTAGGGTTGTGCTGTCCCATGTTCCTTGCTGTTTTAAAGTGGTTCAACTCTTTATTTAGCGTAACCCAGTGAAGGGACGTGTGTGTGGAACTGAACCTGGGAACCATCGAGGTCCTGCACGACTGATTATGTGCTTCCTGTATATCGCAGCACCAAGATGTTTGAGGAACCCTTTGAAATGTTCTTGGCATTTCCAGTGATGTATGTTGCATGGCCTTTTCACAACAGTCAATGCATTCTCCCAGTTCGTCATGTTAAGGGTAAGAGGATAGGAAAGTCTTCCGTGTTCCTCCTCCCTCCCCCTCAAAACCTTTTCACAAGAGCTTTTATTATTTGCCTCTTCGTTTTTTATTTATTTATTTATTTTGTTCCCTCCCCCCCCCCTTCCATGTCTCAGTGTTGTTGAACAACACCTTGAATAAAAGTTGTATTGACCTTGGTCATGTCTTGCAAACCTACTTGACATTTTCTAACTTTTTTGGGGGGGGTTTCAAGTTTAATTTTTATTTATTTATTTATTTATTTATTTATTTATTTTAATCTGGGCCTTTAAAAAAATAAAATCCTTTTTATTGTAACTGAGTCGATTCTCTGGATGCATATGTCAATTGGGTTTGTGTATACATGATTTATTTCCTTGTTTTGCTGCTTGGGGTGCTGTGTGCCTTTCTTCACTTGGAAACAGGATTTCATGGTTGACCATTGGCTGATCTAGAAATTTAGAATTAGGGCAGATTGTCAGAGCTGTTGAGCACACCTTTAATGGATATGCCTCCTTGAAGACTTCCTGTGTATATATTGGTATTAGGGGTCCAAGCTGACAGGCGAGAAGCTCATTGTTCTTCGGGTTATCATTCTGTCTGTACGCAAATAATATGAGTGGCCACAAAATCCCTATGGATGCAGTTAGAATTTTGAATTTTTCTCAATGTTCTTCTGGACATCTTCCATGTTGAGGGTTGGAGGTCCTAAAAACAGCCCCCTGCCAGCTGTTTTGAGGTCCTCATCTGTCAAGAATCGGCTATCGTGCTGTTTTCAGCTATCCTGCAAAGAATCGGCCATCTTCAGCTATCCTGCAACAAGATGGTGAACCAGCACATTATGCTCGCAGTTGGAGAATATCTCGACAATGGATTGGACGTGGATCTGAGATAGTGTGGCCTCCTTGAAGTCTGGACTTAACAACATGTGACAACTCGCTTTGGGGCATTGTGAAAGAGGAAATTTCTCATCTCCGCCTAACAGATGAAGACCTCAAAAGAGCTGCTATTATGACCTCCAACCCTCAACATGGAAGAACATGGAGAAAAATTCAATCTTATGCAGAGAATGGAGGGAAGCATACAGATAAATTCTAACTGCGTGCATAGGGACTTTGTGGCCACTCTGTGTATATACGTGGTTCTGGGAACCGAGAACCCAAGGTAATGGCACACAACATACAGTGGTTCCCGAGTCGGTTATTTCTTTATTACATGTTTCAGATGGGGTCCTTCCCTTGTGTCTAATGGGTTACAAAGGGAACGGGGGTGACATCACCCCAGAGTATTGTGAGATATTAGTTGTTTTTTTCTTTTTGGTTCCCCCGCCCCCCATTATCTTCCTTGTACATGATCTTCTCCTCACACGATTCAGCACTCGCTCCGAGCAGCCTAATTTGCACATGTGTACCAAAACCAAACTGAAATTTCAACCACCATAGCCTTATTCACCACAATTCTCACGTGTCAGCAATAACCACCCTGCCTGCTTCAAATACACACTGGACTCTATTTCCATTTAAGCTCGCCTTTCCAGCCTTCTTCCAAAATCCAAATCTCTATCAACCAACGACGATGCTTCGACTCCACAACCACACCAACCATGCATGTCTCACCATTGCAAACCGCCTTCCTGCACCTCGGTACCATCATCTCGCTTTGCCCACAGACACCTTTGGTTCACACTCGTACCCACGCCCAGCACCGCCACAAACAAAGCTTTTACACCAAGGTGCAAGTGTGCGCTTACCATTCCAGTATATTTCTCTATCAGCAGGGACCGCTCCATTATCCATAAAGCTATCCGCGCCCTTCCCAGGCATTCAAACGACAGACGGGGTCCTTTACACGTTGACCCCATGTGAGTTGGGAGCTTATGTGCATACCATGTTTGGAGGACATGTGGAAGCTATTCCAAATCGACACTCGTGGACGGGGGTGACATCACCCTGGAGCACATCTGGCCCGATGGCCATACCGTACTCCGAGGAAAGATGGTGGTGCGTGACCCCTGCTCTTGGGCACCACACCTACAAAGAGGTGGGTATTCACCCTTGAACCCCCTCCCCCCCTCCTGAGGCCCTTAAATAATGGAGTTGGTTCCTGGAAGCACCACACAAATACTGTATGTCCCTGCTGTATGAATACCCCTCATCTTCGCTGTCTCACATGCTTTTCCTCGAGTTTCCTTATCAATAAACCCGTGTTAATTGTTTAGTTCAACCTGCTTATTCTGTCCTTTCCTCCACAGTCTGCATTCTTGTTAGACGGGAAGTTTTACCCCATGCTCTCATTAGCTGTCGTTATCCAGTGCGCTCCGTTTCGCTCGGCAGTAGTCCGAGTGCACACTGAGGACACGGACCTCAATTGATTGAGTCAGCTCCTCAGGTATCGGACGTGGAACCCTGTTCGAGTTGACAAAGTTGAATAACGTTTGTGGTTGCTTTGCAACCCTTCGGGCCACGGAGTTATCTGCAGCACATCGGCTTGCAGGGCTGGGCGTTCAGGTTGTTGTCCTTGTGTGCCAGATCTGCCCAGGTTCTGTTGTCTTGTCTGTCCTCATGTTGTATTTTATTACGAGGCATTTTTCCGGTTTTTGCCTCCCATGCATTGCACCGCCAGGTTTGGCTGCCATTTGGGTGATCCTTGGTGAGATTGAACGCAGTAACATAAACACTGTTTCGGGATCCGTGGTTTGTTTTCGAGCACCTGGCTCAGAATGGTCTGTTAACAGACCCCAGCTCTGACACAATATTTGTACAGTGGATGCTAACACTTCTGAAATGTTAACATTTGAAAGCAAGGGGCCATGTATTATGTTTGCATATGGGTGGTTGAGTAGGTCATATAGAATATAAAAGGGGTGAGTGATGGGTATGTATGGAGTAGTCTTTGAAATGGTCTGTGGCACTTCAAACACCCCCATATTTGTGTAGGTAATATATAGAAGGCTTCAATTCTACTGCATAATTTTATTTTTTTTAAGGTTTGCATGGACTTCCAAGTTTTAAGCTGAAATAAGGATGCTTTGAGTAGTCTTGCTGAGTTACACATCAAGACATGTTCAATTTTGAGCAAAGATGGCATTTTGATGTCCTGCTGACAGTATTCAAGCCTAAGGTATCGGGGGGATTGTGTTCAATTGGCAATGGTTTGCGATGGGAACTATTGTGGTGACTATTTATGTATTCAAATATGTTGATCAATTGAGTCCCCATATGCTTCATTCATGCATCCCACCCCCTCCACCACCCAATTTCTCCAAACTCTTCCCTTCTCTTCCACTCTATTTTAATTTCCTCAATTTAGCTCCTTCCCAACGTATATGTAATAATTGTCTGACCTCGAGTGGTTCAACAAATGGAGAGAAAAAAACAATTGACATCATTCTGCAGTGACTGATGAGTTTGTTCTGGAAATGAAGTAGTGCAAATGAAATTCGTGGTACCTTGCACAAATGGTGGTTACTTTCGGTAGTGTTTGTTCGTTAGCTCGTCGTTGTTATGATTGCCATATCTGTCATCTGCTCGTGGCAACATTGGTCCAATTGGCTGCAAGATTGCCACATGTGGGGCCATTATGAGTGTTTGGCTTTGAAATTGGCAAACCATATACGGGACTGTTCCAGTGGAGCCCATTCTGTCTGGAATGCATCCTGATAACCCTGGAGCATTTCCTTTGTCCAGTTTGGAGTGATTGAAGAGACCAAAGGTCGACTTCTGTTTGGGAGGCAGCAGAAGGGTGAAATATATTTGCCCTTTAATATCCCTCTGCATTACTTTAAGATTTCCTCCAGTTTTGAATCCGCTTAACTGTCCAACAAATATGGTGTAGAAATAGCACACTTATCTTTCAGCAATCTAGTCTGGGCAATTCCCGACCCGACTCAACCGTTTGTTTGATCGGTTCTTTGCAGGCAAGGAATTTCGTTCGTGCGCCGTCCCTGATCGTTGTTGGCAACACATGCAAATTCCCTCAAAATATTAATCTAGCACACATTGCTCTGCCTTCAAGTCCAGGTCAAAATTAAACCTAACATTTGGAGTTAGGGCTCCGAGATGACACTAGTGTGCAATATATATATATATATGAGCTTGTTTTATCAAACTGTGTGTACTGAAAACACAAATTGGCATTATTTTGAAAAGATTCTATTTATTTAAAGTCTTTTGATCAAACTACTTTACCTTGTGCAGTAATATACCCAATCCTCTTAGGATGTTTTTCTGTGAACAAAACTTGTATAAATGGTTTGGACTTTTGTCATTGCATTTGATTTGATTTGAACTTGTTGTCCCACCCCAAGGTACGATTCAACCAAAGATGGCTACATAGACCTGATGGAGTTAAAGTTGATGATGGAGAAGCTTGGAGCTCCACAAACTCATCTAAACCTAAAAAACATGATCATGGAAGTGGATGAAGACTTTGATGGGAGACTGAGTTTCCGGGAGGTAATGACCTGGCAAACAAAATGTGAACAACTTTCAAACGGTCAAGCTCAACTTGGTCTGACTTTGGTAGTGCAACAGATGTCTAGCTTTGGTCACTTTAAATAAATGGTCTATCTCGTGTCGTGTTTTGGATTTAAATTGAAGGAATCTCGAAAATTAGAAATCGCATTCTTCACGGCCAGAATTTGATTGCTCATGAAATTGGAGAGGTTCCTGGAAGCATTTTGTTGAAGCTTGGTTAGTGTTCACAGAGTTCAGTTGGTCATTAAACGGTTTACTTTTGCACTTGTTTTTGGCTTTAAAATCTAAGTGTGCTGTTCGGTCCAGTGTTGAGGTAACTAGACTTGCCCAGTCTTGTGGGTTTGAATGTTGCTCAAAGCAGCAGTATTAATGGTTTGTATTCTAAGCTTCTCGACTTCATGCTGTTTTTAAATTTGTATTATTATAAGCCTAGTGGTGGCTCAACGGTTAAGGTGGCTGGCTTAAGATCTTAGAGTCTTGATTTGGAGTTCCTGTCGTTCCGTTAAATAGCATCAGGTGGGTTGGCTCAGCCTGTCATTCTTCTGAGGTCAGCAAAATGAGTACCAGCTTACTGGGAACAGGGGCACTGCATCAGCAGCGCAGCTGTGCTCCCAGCAACTATGCAACCAGCAGCCATAGGCTGCATATAAAATAATGATAATTTCAGGAACATTGCCAGGAGGAAATTTATTTTGGTTTAAAACCCAGCTAGCTTGTTAATGTCAGGCATAGCTGTCCATTTCTGCAAAACGTTGCTTCTGTTTTAACCTATGTATGATGGTACATCAATTTAAACATCAAGTGTATAACATAGATGCTTGGAAGGAGTAATTGGTTTAAAAGAAAAGACTAGAATGTGCCAAAAAGCAGGAGTTTGATTTCCCACCCGGGATGGTTGTTGCTATCATGTGTCTGCAGTCATCTTTGTGCATTCTTACTGCTGGTAATCAAACTATTTGCTTTCTTCCAATGTTTTTGTTGGAAAAAAAAAAAATAGAATCTTGTCAGAGATGAAAGAGTTGAATACAAATAAATAGTGGGAAGCAGGTATAGTCTGGGATGGGTTTATCTGTCCTGTCAATCTAGTCTGGTCCACTACATGTGATGATAGTTCACACAGTGGATTTGCGATGGGCGTGGAATGATTGTCTGCAGAAAGGGTAATACCCCCAAAAATCCATCCAACAATGAATAATTAACTGTGCGCCTTTCTGTGCCGGGTTTTTTTTTTATTAACTAAAAATGTTTCCAATTTGGTCTGCAGGATCTACATCATTGCTGATGTGAAACTAGTTTCCTTGTATAGTTGTTTCTTGGCTCAACCACATCGCCAACCACAATGCAAGGGCTCACTTTGTCCATTGCTCTGTTACTGCATGGTTATTATCATCTCTGCCTTGCCCATGTTACCACATTCCACCCCACCTCCAACA
>CM068954.1:104251426-104283690 GCA_035128595.1 Eptatretus atami
AAGTACAGTCAACCTTTGCCACCCGAGATGGTAATGAGAAGTCCATTTTGGGTGATTGGCCCATGGCCTACATGGCCTCCATTTGGTTTCTATCTTTGGCTCTGGTGTCCATCCACAAAACTTATGAACTGTGGATTCATAATCTTGTTTAAAAGTTGCTTTTGTGTGAATATATTTGCAATTCCCCCCAGTTTCATTCCATAAAAATAGAGGCAACTGAGTGCCATGGGAAATTGGAACGGCACTCACAAGAGCGCATACCTCCGCCAGCCTGAACAGATTACATTTTGTATCCCACCGATAGGCCGGATCTGTATCTGGACTTAAACCAAAATCGAATCGGCTTGTTCTTAGTACCTAACCAACTCAACCACCTAGTTTTGTCATAACTCATCCACAACATTTTGAAATATCGTGCTATATATCGTTTTTGGCCACATCTCTCAATGGTGGAGAAACCCTTTAAAAACTAAAAAAATTCTCTCATCCGGATCTTCACCAAAAATGGAATCAATTCTTCCATGCCACACACCCAACCTGCCCACCAAGTTTCGTCCGAATCCATCGACAACTTTTTGAGACATCTTGTTTACAGACATGGGTGAATACGTAACCTCCGTCCACCTTCGCTGTTGGAGGTAATTATCATTCTAACCCTAACTGACAGTCATTTTGGCTGTTGTTCTGAAGCACAAGCAATTGGTTGATGTTTGGGCAAAAAATAAAAATTGCAATACTTGAATAGTTGCTCTGTTGGCTACAAGCTCAATCATTGATCACTGGAAATGTCTTGCATGAAAGGTGAGTATTATATCCACGCAGAAAAAGGAAACATTTTGAATTGAGTCACTGAATTGTTTTCCGCGGCATGTCCGTTTTTATACTGTCCGCGGCATGTCCGCAACCTCATACTTATACCATGACTTTTGACTCGTTTCATATTCCCTGTTGGATTTTTCCTTTTTAAGTTATTGGTTTAACACGAGGCTTATTGGTAGATAAAAATTTGCTTTCAGAATCGAGAGCGAAAAACCAATTTGATTCATTTCTTGGAATGAAAGGAAAATTTCCACTATCATGCAACTCATCGTAAAAAAAAAAAATGCACAATGAATTTAAATTCTGGCCTTAAAAATAATTACTCATCCGTATAAGAGATTCATCCAAAACATTTCAGTTTGAGTTAAAACCAAAAAAATGAAATGGTAACCCTCCCCTAACATATGTGACAGAGCTTCAGCCTTTGAATCGGCTTAATTCGTGTTCATTGCCTATTAGGTTACACATCATCCAGCACCTCTTCATTCGTATGTAAACTGAGATTTAAATCATTGCTTTTGATCTCAAGTATGTGGTAATAATAATTGGAGGCTCATACCAAAGCTCTGCAGTATATCACGACAAGTCGAGCACCATTTCTCACCGAGAAACAATCCTCGAGTGGTCGTCACTCCGACGCAAGATCTTTTATGGAAGGTGGTGGGAATTTGTAATTTATCCGGGTGCTGGCAATTACCTTCTCTTTAATTCAACCAACGACAGGTTCTCTGGCTTAACGTCCATCCGAAGGATGGACACACTTACGGATCACCAGGGTGACAGTTTATAATCTGAGTTTGGAGTCGAACCTCGGCTAGCAAGCTCAGATGTATATGCATACCTACCTCTAAGCTATTCCGCTGATGTTTAAACGGTGCTGAATATGATCAATTAAACGTTTTTGTTTCTCCTGAGTTCACAAAGAAAATACCAAGGGTCATGTAACATGTCTGTGTAATGCGGTTGCTAGTTTTCAACTTGCAGCAATCCTGTATATGTATATATGATATATGAAGATTATTGTGGGCAGAGCCACAGAGTTGAGATGTTATTGCACATTGCAATGTTTCTTAAGCAGGCTCTTAAGAATGTGGGGATTTGTTGCTAATGGACCTGCAGCTGCAGCTCTTACTATTATATCACTCATTTCCAGAAAGGACATGCTGTCTGGTGGGTTGGATGCAAGCCTACATTCTTGTACAGCTGTCCAAAATGATGCTCAGTGGTTGTAACAGATGGTTGAGGCCTTTTCCCTGTAGTAGTCCTAAAGCTTTGTTAACTCACCTTTGCCTGTAACAGTTGCCTGATAATTATCCTTGTATTGTTGCATTGTACATCCAGCAAATGTGGAAACTAGCATGTGGTTTGACGTACATCTCAGGAAAAAATATTTCTTTATAAAAGGAGGATGGGTTATTAGCACTTTCTGGAAAAATGCTTTTAAAAGATTTGAGGAAAGGAATTGTGCATCGAGACCTTTGGGATCCATAGTTTCCACAAGTTGTGGTGGGAATCAAAGTTTGGCCTATCATCACCGTTTCCCACTTTCTAACATAAAAGGACCTAGAGATGTGTTCGGATCAAATTCTGAGCCTATTCAAAGGTTTCAGTCCCTCTCAAACTCGTCATCTGTTTGTTTGCACAGCTGTTGAAAGACCCACATCATAATGGCAAGTTGATGATGCTATCACCATGGGACCTCTCTCCATATTCTTGTGCTGGGTTTTACCACAAGCATGCAGAGTAGTGTGCCAGAAAGTGTACATGCTGCACAGATTAATTCCTATTGCTTCGACTTGACCACCGATGGATGCAACGTGTGCTAAACTCAAACAAGTTGACAAATCCAATCTTTAACATTGCTTCTCAGCATAAGGAAAACGTAGACCGTCCTGAAAGTAATGCATGAGTCGATGCGTTGTTGCATTGCACTTCTTTTGTATGCAACGCATGATTGCCGGCAGCATCATTTGCTGGGAGGGGGTGCCTGTGCTGCTGATGGTGCCCCCAGTAGGTTAGAATTTGGAATTTGTTCAGGGTGGTAGCGAGAGCTCACCTACTCGTCATAGAGGACACTTTGGAATCTTTAAAATCCAGCAGCTCATGCCAATGGTTAACATCCGTCCGAGGGATGGCACATACATTGAGTCGCCCTGCGTACGAAATGCCAGCATGACAGTTTATTGCCGGTTCAAGAGCCAGACAGCTCAGAGGAGGAGGTGGTGCATACCTATTGCATTGCACCGCTAGTCACCAGTTTGTTGTATATCTGCGAATATAAGAAGAATAATTAATTTTGAGAGATTATCCAAGGAATTTGAATTTCAAAATATCCTCATCTTACTTAAATTTCCTTTCATTTCCTGCTTTATTTTTTTTTTTATACTTTGATCTTTTCACTTGACCATCTGAACAGCTTGTTTTGATCTTGCCAAGCAGTTCTATTCCTTGTGGCAAACTTTTCTTTTTTCGTGATCTCTTCTGCTATATAATCCATCATTGAGGAAATGTTTTAATCTGTCAAAGAACGTAATAATAACTTGTCATGTTTGAAGTCATTCTTCTTTACCATGATGTATGCCCATTAGTTTTACTGGTTACTGTAATCTTTTGCACCGATAAAACCAAGTCTCAAATTATATTTTTCCCACGATCAGTTGTTTTGTATGCAGCCTGTGCCTACTGGTTGTATCATTTGCTGGAAGCGTGGCTGTACCGCTGATGCAGTGCCCGTTACCACTAAGCTGGTACTCGTTTTGCTGACCTCGGAAGGATGCCAAGCTGAGTCAACCCACCTGGTGTTATTTCCACGGGATGACAGAGGCTCAGACTCAAGACCCTGAGATCTAAGTCAGACACCTTAACTGCAAAGCCAAATCCAGACTTCCCCAATCAGTGAAAACAGGTGACTAATGCAGGGCCAGAACTTTATTTATTTTTTTGCTTAGGTGTCTCTCTCTCTGTGTTGGCCAAAATCCTGGTTTGGCTTAATGGTTAAGGTGGCTTGCTTAAGATCTTGGGGTCTTGAACAGCTCAGCTCTGTCATTCAGCCTGGCCCTGCGACTCTGGTCAATGGTATCCAGTGTCCCTTGAGAAACAAAATTCTTATTCGCCCAATGGTGAGTTCCAAGACATCCACTGGCAACATCAAGGACGGTGGTCTTGAAGGCACACCACAACTCTTCAGGATTCCCCAAAGCACCCAGACCCCCCAAATCCCCACTCAGCCTGTTTGCACCCTCTCATCCTTGAGCTTGCCAACATCTAACCTAGACTGGGATGGTACCATTCTCCCCGATTTAAGCTGCAACTTCAGAGTTGCTACAACAAGCCTGTGGTCGGTATTGAGGAACTGAGCACTCTGGTAAACCTGCAGTTCTGTATCATTCTCCAGTGACCATCAATGATGGTTACCCTCGGTCAATCTCCTTTGCCACACTGCCAGTGTTGAAATACCAAGTCCAGCGATGAGCCTGTGGGCACTGAAACCATGAACCAGACACCTAAGTCCACGACTTCTTGCAAAGTCAAGGAACTTAGGCTATTCCTGCTTTTCCAGACCCATGGGGACCAACACATGTCTCATAACCATCCTTATCGGTTCCAATTGATGCATTGAAATCCCCCAAGACTAAAAGTGTATTTCGCCTGGGGCACTGATCAACCACAGACTTGAGCGTGGCATAGAATGCGTCCTTCACAGTGAGATCACTCGCCTCAGTCGAGCATAGACAGAGACCAGGAAATGACACCCAAGGAGTGACGAATCCTCACTCTCATTGACGGTGTTACCTCAATTATCATTCGGAGTCAGCTTATTGGACACAGCTACAGCAACTCCTTGAGTATGGTAACATCAGAGCGACCAGACCAATGTGTGTAAAACCACCATGATCTCGCGCAATCGGTCTCCAACCTCAGAGAGTGCTGCAATACGATGTCCAAACGCTTGAGCTCAGATGATAAATAGAACAGGTGATATCCTCTCTTAGGGATAGGACATTCCAGGCACCCACCCGAAGCGACCGCCTCAGGTTAACCCAAGGAGACCGCCTTCAAGTGGACGACACCTCAGCACCACCCCAACATACTCTTCCGTAATCTGACCCAGGAAGGTTACCCCGCGGTTTTCCTCCCATCATCAAAGATTGGGGCCCCGAAGGCTTTACCCCAATCCCATCATCCCGTGAGCTGCCCTGTGAAGGGAAGCTGCACAGGAGGTACTACCACGGACTGGGTTTTCAGATTTATTTTTGCTTTTAGTATGTTTTGTGGAATGAAGGGTTATACTGTGGCTGGAGTGCAAATCCTGCCACCAACCTCCTAATAAAAAGTAACCCAACTGCAGGAGGACGTCCGCAGACACAGCCGGGCACTAGATGTGGATGGCCGTTGGCTCACAAGGAGCTCCTCCGCCCTTTGACAGGTTTTGTTTTTAATCCTTCGGGGTGTCCATATCATACACCCTCTTCACCAAGAAACTTTGTGGGGGAGACGGTTTAGTCACCGACAACCCGACCATGAAACAGAATAGTACAGGTTTACACGATACCTGTAGCAAGTCACAGATCTGATCTGATCTGGCCGAAACCTGACAATTTTCTTCTCTTACGTCCCGATTCGTTCTATGTTCTAGCTCCTTCACGGTCCTTGACATTGTATGCAAGTCTGATTTTGTATGCATGCAGTTTGCCAGCTTTTAAGATATGGTGAAAGTTTTTCTTAGCCTTTAAACTCTGCAGACCTTGATGTCCTTCGTATGCAGCTACATAATACATAAGCATCTTTTTCGCAGGCTGTCTGTTGGATTTGATTTCCCAATTTCTCCCTCAGCTGCAGACCCCCGAGCAACAGATCTAAATTCAGGATGCCTGCTCATCTCAATTTATTCTCTCCGGTGTGGCACAAACGTCATAATTGGGTTCTATCAAAAGTCTGGGTGTAAGCTTGTGGAAGGTGTGAGTTACATGCACCATTTCGTTAGCTCTGTTGTGAGCCTCGGCACATTAAAAAGAAAATACATGAATACCGAGGCGACATTAATAACCGTTTAAACTGCCATCAACCCAGACTGTTTTGAGAATCCAGTGAAGTACAGAAGAGGACTTTGTTAAAACGTAAGACGCAAGAAGCTCTCATTGTGTGATTATACAGTCTGTGGTTTTATTCCGAAAAGAATTCACATGACACACGGCAAGAGGAATGCTGCACGTGGTGCAGAGCCATGGTGGGCTGAGGCCTGTTCGCGGATATCCAGCTGACGTACAGTGAGTGGTTCCAGCGCCACCCAGAGGCCTCTGATCAGAGCCGAGTCATGTGTCCGGTCATCCAAGATTTTGCAGGTGAATGTAAGCGTGATGAATTTCCAGTTAATGTAAAGCCTCACTCACTTTCCGTTGATTCCATCATCCACATCTTTCGCCAAAGGATTGCAATATATATATATATATTGGGCGTTGGTCATTTCATCACTTAAATGGACGAACGACCAAATCCTCAACAATTAAAGCCTTTGTTCTCCTCTCAGCAGTCAGTAAGGAATTGTAACTCAGACCAGCAAAGGAAAATTTGTGAATACGGTGGGATGCAAAAAGCATTGGTCAAATCTTTGATGTAAGCACAGACAGTGATTTAATATTTCTGGGAGACTACAGAGATGAGGCAGGCATCAGCAAATTTAGAAATAGACTTTGCACCGATTTATAATGCACACTTATGAACCATTAAATTTACGAATGGACACCAATGATTTATCATTAGACTCCCAGCTTTTGTTTCGATGTCACTGTTAAACGGACTTAACGGATGGATGCATGATTTCCTATAAGTCTCTAAAAAACACAAAATCATCATTGTACTTAATACCTTGTTAGGTTTTGAAACCACCAACAGTTAATTACAAAATAATGCATATGGGAATATAAAAAGCCATAATTAGACTATAGAAAGTTTGCAGGAAATGCTTGGGCCTATGGTTTTAAACATCTTGAAAATAAAGTACCAACAAACACAGATTTACCAAAGTGCAACACATTCGTTAAAATTTTCACAATATAAACGTATGCCCATCTATATACACAAATAAATAATTAAATCACTAGCTGAAAGCAAATACGGCTGTTTGTCAGTGCAGTGAGGATTTCCTTTTCCTCATTACAAGCTCCTTTCTTGCAAGAGTTTGTATATTGTATCGGAACTCCACCACCATTGCTTGAGTCACTCATTCAAATCGAATTTCATCAATCAAATCGACTTCCCGTTGCTTTTCAGAATTTGCAAATCCCACAGCATTGTTTGTTAGAAAAGTGCTAGTGACGACTTAAACTTCCAGAAGGAATACTACGCTTGCTATGCTTCACGTGCTCAATACTGGTGGAAAAGATCCACGAGGAGCCCTCGGACTCGAACATGCCGGAGATTTGTCCGGCTTTGCGGCTACCTATTGGCTCGATACCGGAACGACATCAGCTCCCCCAAACAACAAACAAACACACACACACACTCACACACAAACAAACAAATCGTACAAGGAAATGCTGAGAAAAGAGCAGGGAAAGACGATAACCCACTATTTTTCACCAATGCATGCAGTACACCACGCACCCGGTCTCTGGAAAGATGCTCATCCACGATGACTGCCCTTCATCCCATTTCCAATCCTCACCAGCCCCACCCCCCCACTGGAGAAGGGCCTACACTCAACTTTAACACTCGTCGATCTGTAACGTGATGAACTCTTGGATGCATTTCCGATACTGCACCTCTGTGGGGCTGTTGCTGGGGTACTGGCCTTCTCCTTCCCGCATCTCATCATTCATACGAGCGAGGCGCAACCTGTGGCAGAAAATCAGACAAACCAAAAATAAACCACTCTCCCTGATTGGCTGAAAGCACTCCACATTTTCTGGATACAAAGTGTGGTTCCAGGCTGGGTCTTTCCCCCAAAGAAACATTGCCTATATGGCTTATATGTTGTCAGCTTACAGCGTCACAATGTCCGCATTGGCCTGCTGCACGGCGACTGTTACTGGCTCCATTCCACTCTGGTCTCTTGCGTGCTGATTGGCTCCTCGCTTTAAGAAAAGGCACACCTGTCTGCAAGGAAAATGGTGACGATGAGCTCCACTTCTTTATCCCGTGTCTTACAAGTGTCTGGAGGAATTAACAAAAAGTGAACCTTGTGATAATTTAAATCCTGATATTGCCTTAAAATGAATCCACATCACGCATTTACAGAGATTTAAGCAATTAACGTTGTAGATGATATGTAGTCGTTATTTTACACTGGGTAATTAGCTGCTCGTAGGAACTTTATCTTGTTACTACTTTACTGGTAAAGTGTAGTTGCAGTGGCCAATGCACAGTGATGTCAATGCAGGTACAAGTAAATATTATATGAAAAGGTAATTCAGTTATTTCCAGTACTGGCAACATTCACCTTGTTTGCGTATTTTTGACCACATTTGATGCATGCTTATGTTATGTTGATAAAATCTTAAGAGCTGAGATGGTACAGCATCATGGATTGCATACTATTCTTGCCAGGTGTGAATTACTATTTTAGTGTTGAAGTCTCTTGTCCTTTTCAGCCTTTGTCTTCAATTCTGTTCAATCCATAAATAGTATAATTGTGCCAGGAAACATTTGACAAATGAGAATCATCCTTCAGGGACTCCTGAATTATTTGTTTAAATGCAGACTTTCAGGTGTCTGAATAAGACTGAGGAAACAGAGACCCACAAAAATCTTCCAACCACAAGTTAGAAGTACATTAAGGTTGACAGAGGTTTGAAAGAGGAGGTTGTTTGTTGGTACCCTCACCAGAGAAGAGGGTATTGCATTTGGGTTGTTTCTTTGTCTCTTTATTTGTTTGTCCGCGCTGGACTTTCGTGTTTTTCTCTGCAACCGCTCGTCGGATTGAGCCAAAATTTTCATGATAGAGCGACTCCCCATGTAGAATGTTGCAATGATAATTATGACGTCATATGTCACGTGGTGTGGCAACCATGTTGGAAAAATGGGAAAACTTTGGACCTCTGTATCTTTAAAACCGCACCAAGGAAAAAAAGTGAAATTTGGCACATGGCAAGTACTCGTGGGGAATGTGTGATTTTTTTTTTCTAATGACATCATAGGTGCCTTTGTTATGACATCATAATAACATTTGTAGAATGCTACATTCGATCAGTATGAAAATTTTTGAGGGTCATCTCAGGATAAATTGATCCATAGAAGAAAAAAAAACGATGACATCATCGGTCACGTCACTTGGCAGCCATATTGTTTGTTTTTTTTAAACCTTCAAAAATCTTCTTTGATGAAATGGCCGAACAGATCGAGGTGAAACTCCACAGGTATGACCGCATATCCATGAGGAACAAAACGTTCACACATATGATATCACAGGTCACATGGTTTGGTGGCCATATTGGAATTACCCTAAAACCCATAAAAATCCTTCTCCAGAACACTGGACAGATTGAGGGGAAACTTCATAGAAATGTTCCCAAACCCAAGGGGATATCTGGATATTCACAAATAAATGATAAGTCACATGGTCTGGCAGCCATATTGGATTGAGGGAGAATCTTAAATTTTTTTATTTCTCTTGAACTGCTTCATCAATTGATGTGAAACTTCACAATTATGATCCAATAGTGATAGGGAATGTTATAATTTTAAATTTCAACTTGATCGGACACATAGTGTGGCTGCAAAATTATTTAATTTTTTGAATCTGGGTTCTTTTTTGATTTTTTTTTTGAATAAGGCTCACTTGGCTGTGCCTGGATGGGTTTGAGGGTAGAGGAGTAGCAGCTGAAATGTGAATCCTATCCAGGTTCCTCCTGATGACTTCATCTTTGCTTTTTGCTTGTTTGGGTTCGTTCTGATGACTCCAATGCAGGACTGTCCTTGGGGGGGGGGGTTTTTTTGCAATTCGATTTGAAATGAATTTATTTGAATGCATTTCTGAATTCAATTGAATAGTAATAAACATCATGGGTTAGGGTCTGGTGTCCGATGAACGTGGGGTTGCATCAAAGCGGGATGTCTTGGTACCCGGTCATCACTGACAGCAGTTATAAAGTGGCAGTTCTAGTTATGTCTCTTATTAATTATGTAACACACCAATACACAAACATCACACAAAATACACCACACAAAACAAGTCCTGGTGAGGGTCTGCAATCTCTGATTGCTCTTTTTCTTGTTTTGTATGCAGTCTGTGGTTGCTGGTTGCATCATTTTCTGGAAGTGTGGCTGTGCCACTGATACAGTGCCTATTTCCAGTAAGTTGGTACAACAGCACGACAGGGGCTTGACTTCAACACCCTAAGATCTTAAGCCAGCTACCTTAACCGTTAAGCCAACACCAGGCTTAAAGAGGAGGTGACCCTTAAAGTTTCCGGTCCGCCACAGAAACACTGCAGTGTGGATGGAAGCAGAGAAGCATAGGCGAGTGACGATTCCAGGAAACTACAAGGACAATTCCAAGGTAAATTGCATTACAATTTTTAGATAATGTCACATAATCTCAAGTCTGACATCTTTTTTTCCTTTTTTATTCAGCTGTCCATTTTTGGGGAACAGAAACCAGCTTAACAAAGTGAGATGGTGAAATATTTGCCCATTCTTTACGTAAAAATTATTCTAGTTCTGCCAAGTTTAATGGGGATCATCGAAGAACTGCAATTTTCAAGTCTCGCCATAAATGTTCAATTCTGTTCAAGCCAGGACTTTGACTGGGCCACTCAAGAACATATTTTTATTCTTATTCAGCTACTCCAGTGTAGCTTTAGCTTTGTGCTTCGGATCATTGTCCTGCTGAAATGTGAATCCCATACCCAGTTTCAGATTCATGGCTGACTAAAGCAGGTTTTCATCAAGGATTCTCCTGTACTTTTGCACCATCCATTGTCCCTTCTGTCCTGACAAGCTTGCCAGTGCCTGCTGATGAAAAGCAGCCCCACAACATGATGATGCCACCACCATGCTTGACAGTCGGGATGGTGTTGACTGAGTGAATGTTCAGTGTTAGGCTTGCACCAGACGTAACACTTTGAATTTAGACCAAAAAGTTCAATTTTTGTCTTGTCTGACCACAAAACTTTTCTCCACATACCTGCAGTATCATTCAGATGTCTTTTTTTTAAACAAATGCCATATGAGCTTTTAGATGAATCTTTTTCAGTAATGGCTTCTTTCTTGTCACCTGTCCATAAAGGCCAGGTTTGTGAAGAGAACAGGATATCGTTGATTGATGAAAACTGACCCCCATCTGGGATATCGAGCCTTGCAGATATTTCAAAGTCATTGTTGGATTTATGGTGACATCCCAAACCAGTTTCCTGCTTGTCCGGCTGCCGAGTTTGGATAGGCAACCTGATCTGGGTTGTGTCTGGGTGGTATGATACGTCTTTCACCATACTCAAAGGGACCATGAGTGACTGAAATCTTCTTATAATCCTTTCCTGAATGGTGCTTCTCCACCACTTTATGTCTGACTTCTTTGGACAGCTACTTGGTCTTCATGTTTGCCTTGTTGGTTAACCAAGTGAGTTGCACCTTAAAACTCCTTTGATAAGTAAAGGAGCTAAATTTTTAAGTTTAACCACTGATTACATACAGGTGAAACCTATTACACTTATTTTGTAACCTCTCAAACAAATAATTCGCTCCTGAAGTGATTTGGTTTTAATTAAACAAAGGGCTTGAATACTTATAGATGTAACTGAGAATCATCTGATTTTCTCTGTTAATCTAACTTATTCACATTTTATCTGCATTTTTTAGCTTTATCACATTGGAGTGGTTTGTGAAGACTATATTTTGTTTGATTTGAAAGCATCATGAAATAAGCCCAGGTGGCATAAAAATGTGAAAACTTGGGAGGAGGGTGAATACTTTTGTGGGCCACCATATGCTGTATCTGACAAGAAGATAAAGCAAGTGGAAGAGTTTAAGTATTTAAGAGTACTGCATGTTTTACACAAAATATTGATACGTACAGAGTAGTAAAGGCAAGGATACGATGAGGATATATTGCATTGTATAGACTGGAAACATTTGGAAAGATAACACCATATCAAGAGCAGTAAAAGTTTGGTTATATTGAGCAATAATGCTGCCAACAATTCTGTACAGATCAGAAAGCTGGGTAAAGGAGAGAAGCTGAAGGAGAGAAGAAAAATGCTGGCATTTGAGTCATATTGTTTTTGAAAGATCTGCAAAGTAAGATGGCAGGAAATAACAAACAACCAGATACAATAAATTATTTAAGAAAGAAAGTAGTATGTGTAGTTGACAATTATTGACAATACAAGGGATGTTCATTTAAGAAGGCTCGGTCATGTATATCACACATGTGATGAGAGGTTGCCAAAGACACTGTTCTATGGAAGGACAGATTGGAAAAGACCAAAGGGACAAATAGCCAAGAACAACATGGAGTATAGCTGTGAAACCAGAAAATGAAGAGAGGTCACTGAGTGAACTGCTGGGAATGGCAAGAGATCAAGGACAATGGAAGAATTATCGACTATCAAGAAGGGACCCAACGCAAATTCAAATGGATGCAACATAAGACAAGTAAGTTAGCCATGGCCTGATGGAATTACCCATAAGAAGGCAGGTAAAGGCACCTTGTAGGGAGAGTATTTTAAGTAGACTGACAGCAGGTGGAATGTTACTGGTTTTGACAGATATGGTGTTCATAATGAGTGACTGCTGCTGGAGAACATTCCTAATCCTCAAGCTTCCCTAAGGCTTTCATACACTGGTTCGGGGTGACTGTGTACAAGGCGTTTGTTTGTTTTTTGCCACCGGGCATCCACTCTTGCTTAACTATCCACTGAGTAGGCACCCATTGTAGACTTCCCTCTTCTGCAGGAGCTGCATGCATATGTTGTGTGTATTTGTGATGGCACGCTGCTGAGTTTCTAGGAAAATCAGCTATTTGTGCTTTTGCCGACACTTTAGACGCAGTTGTCAGGACTCCACCCAAACTGTGAAATTTCATTTGTAAAATCTCACTGAGCCCCCACACCAAACCCTGTCCTCTTTTCATATGCAGAAGCCTCTTTATATTGGTATACATTTCGTTTTTGGAATAAACTCACTTTCATGAATTGGTTGCTTCTTTTTGTGGTTAAAAGGTGGGAACAGAATCTCAATGAGGCAATTAAACTAAAGAGGTATAAATAGGAGAGATCATGAGGTGGTTGTGGCCAGTTGACTTAAAATCCTGGCTTTAAGAGCTTGAGACAATATATTCAGGAAGAAGGGGGAGATGAATGATTGGAGGTGATCGTTTAGATGTTGGAAGGTGACAAGGAAATGGTTTCCATTAGAATGTGTGTGACTTGGAGGTGGGGTGGTTGGGCTCGGTGAAAGAACAGGAGCAAGACCCGAATAGAGCTGGTAAGAAAACCTTGTTCTTTTCAATGGCATGTGTCGTCTAATGTAAAAGCAAAGCATCATCAGTCAATTGTAGTGATAAAGGTCTTTATGATGGTGAAACTGTTTAGCAAGTCTTTGTGACTACTGTAGTTCACAACGAACTTTAGTCAATCATACCACAAGGATAAGTGGTGAAAACTTCCTGAACTCAGAACAATATTGCAGTTGTTTTTAATTAAATCAGTTTTCTTTGGCATGACAGTCTCAACCTCACCTCTAACCCCGAACCTGAAGAGGACAGGTCCTGATGTCACTCTGCCTTAGCAAATGCAATCAATGTATCAGTGAAGTAGCTGGAAGATAAATGTGCAGTTTCAGCTTAAATATGTACTTTGAAATTGTTAATGTCAGTGTCCTGTTGAAGGCTCAAAAAACAGCCAGCGTTAATGCAAATATTGTATTATATAAGAAAGCAATGTGCAACCCATGAAGTGAAGTTGATGTGCTTTGAGTATTGAATAAATACAGACATAATAGTATGGAGGGGAAGTATCTGAGCTTGTCATCTCTTTCTAATATGGCTTTGACGAGGGTTTCCTGATGGGGCGAGTAAACATACCCAGTGTGGCCTAGGTACGTGGCATGATGCAATGGTGTGCGACCTCCTGCATCCTGCAAGTTAACCTCAGCGGCATTCTGCAAGAGCAGCTCACACGCCACGAGAGAGCCCTGCAGGTGTGGTCAAGAGAAAGACTTAAAGGTAAAGAGAAGACAAGAATCAACAATAAACTGACATATCAAGCAAACTCATCAATCAAAACTCGTAGTACCATGTAAAAATAGATTGTTTAAACAAAAATAACTAATCTTTATCCTTAGCCTTACTGGATCGATTCGTGAGCTGTTTTTTGTTCAAACTCCCTCTTAGGAATTCTCAATAGTGTCAAGTCCTCTGTCATCCAAAGCTTATGGCATTGCACAAAGAAGTCTTCATCTGGAATGTCATGGACTCTGGCTCCCCACTGTGGATTAGTGTTACTGCTTCCAATCTTACACCCCTCCACCCCCACATCCTCTCCAAAGATCCTATAATCTAAGGCCATTCGTGTCATTGTAATTTTACATCCGGAAGCCGAGCCAAAGGTCCGCTTCTTGCTCACCGAAGGCAGGTTCGTGACCTTGAATTGTTTTCCAGCTCTATTCTAGTCTTTCTCCTTCTGCCCTTTCACCTCGCCGCTCAGCCCTTTCCCCTCAAGGTCACGCACATTCTCCTACGGATGCTTTCCTTGTTACCATCCCCAAGTCGAACCAACTTTCACCTCCATTTTTTCATACCTCTCTTGGCTTGCTGAGTCTGTTGTTATGAACTCTTTCCGACATGATTTCAAGTTTGCTGTTCACCATCTCCACTTCATGGTCGCTCCCATTTCTGTGACTGTGCTTTACTGCACCCGCTACTGTGCTTCTCCTGCAATTTCCTTTCCTTGTGCCATTTGTTGTTGTCACATTGTTTTTCTTTGCCATGTTTTATCTGTTGATCCATTGCTCCCTGTCGGTCTCACTCTTCCATGAGCCTTGATATCTGTAAAAAAAACTTTTAAAAAACCTCATCAACATAACCTTTAAAGGGAAGTTAAACTCAAATTTGAGAATTATTAATAATTTGTCGTGTTTTCCAGTCAATCAGAAATCCACAAAGGCGAGACAAAGCTGCATTGACAGAAAGTACTGTGAAAGGCACTGATTTTTTTTACTAACTGATTAATGGTGCATTAAAAATTTTTATAAAATAATCATATCAAATAATTCTCAAGTTTTTTTGTAATTTCACTTTTGTTTATCTTTAAAATCTGAGCTTTGGTGCTAAATGGTTACGAGCTGTTGTTACGAGCTCTTTCCTACATTGTTTTAAGTCTGCTGCTCTCCATCACCACTTAATGGTCTCTCCCATTTCCACTACCATGCTTTACTGCACCTACTCTCTTTCCAATGGGATGGTAGATTTTTTTCCCACCTGCAGAACTAACTTCCACATTCTCTTCAATCTCATTCTTCCTTCCAGGTATTCAAGACAGCTGTTCACCAACATCTTATATAATCCCCCATTCAAAACCATGATCTTTTCTACCCCCTTTCACCCACCTCCCTCTTTCTACCCACACTGCCCCTCCCCCCATTCCATCCAATTTCCAGTTTGTCCTCTCAGAGTTTGCTTCTGTATCCATCTTGTCCGCCCCATGCCTATGCATCCTCCACTACCCCGCTTTCCTCCCCACATCCCTAATTTGTCTAAGTGACCCTCTATTTTGTCCTTCAACCCTGCTATTGGTATACTCTGCAGATTGGTGTCCCCCTTTTTATACAATGCCATTTGTTCTGTTGTGTCCTGATCCATTCAGTGTTCTAGCTCATTCATGAGCCTTGACTTTGTAGAAAAAATAGGACCATGGGTCCTGAAGCTCACCGAGATCAAGAGCAAGAGTCATTCAAACCCCCCACAGACCCCCTTAGACCCTAATTATTTTTATGCCATGAACAAACTTTGGTAAATCACGGGCAATGAAGGTTATGGTCAAGGTTCATCAAAATCATGTGTGTAGTTTCGGAGAAGACAGAAAATACCTATTTTGGGAGATGAACCCTCCCTACCCCCCGTAGACTCCTTTAATGAGTGCAGATTTTGATGCGGTCGATAAACTTTGGTACATCATGGGTGATGAAGGTTGTGGTCAAGTTTCATCGAAATCCTATGTGTAGTTTCTGAGAAGAGACCAAATACCTATTTTACAGGGGTCAAAACTCCCCCTGTGGCCCCTTTCATGAGCACAGATTTTTATGTGGTCGATACACTTTGGGACATCACGGGTGATGAAGGTTATGGTCAAGTTTCATCATGTGTAGCTTTGGAGAAGAGAGCAAATACCTATGATTTTCTTTGGGGGGGGGTTACCCCCCCCCCCCATAGACCCTGTTAATGAGCGCAGATTTTAATGCAGTAAATAAACCTTTGTTTGGCATCAGATATGAAGCTTGTGGCCGAGTTTCATAAAAATTGTGTGTTTGGTTCAAGCGATAATGATTGAAGTGTTTGTGGACTCACTGACTGACTGACTGACTCACCTACGGACACTTCTCGATCACAGAAGCTCACCTGATCAAAGTCCAGGTGAGCTAAAAAATATATTGGTATGATGTACACCATATTATTTGATGTAAATTATGTTATAAGCTATAATACAACGCACACCATGGTGGCATCTACATGGTGAGGACACAGGTTGCGAGTTCAAATCTGGCTGGGAGCAGCAGTCTCAAGGATTTGGATTTTAAGGTTCTGGCAACCAAGCTAGTCTGCATAAAATTACCCTATCATTACTGGATTGTAAGTAAAACCCAGCTGACTCATCAATGAACTTCAGGGAGGGTAAGTCTGCCTGCCAGAGCTGGTATGGTCTTCATGTCCATACATTGTGGTGAATCCAAATGCACTCAGGGCCACTTGTGATGGACCTTAAAAGGTGAACTATGAAAATGAAAAAAAAAATCAGTTCTCAAATCACTCCACCTTCCTGGCCAACCAGACAAAATGAAAGGAGAGAATGAAAGCCAATAACAGCTATATTGGTAAAATGAAAGATGTGTGCAAACCTCGTATCAAGACCAAGAAGAGAAATGATATTTCTAACCCACCCCATGAACAGCATAGATGAGAGGCGTGCGACAGCTGTCCATTTCATTACTCCAGTTGACGTCGCCTCTATGTGCCAGCGCTTCGGCCATGAGTGGCAGGTTCCGTCCGCAAGCGGCATGACAGATAAGTAACGAAGGATGGGGTGGTGTGCTTATCTCGGGCAGAGATTCAATATGGGATGCAGCACCATTACTGGCAAACTCCATTTCCATTCCTCCATCCAGGCTGGAGTCGTCGGAGCACTCACTTGCTGGAGGGCAGGCCATTGTGAGTGAAGCAAATAGGAAAGTTTATGCGATTGCTGAGATCAAGAGGATTTTAAATGCAACTGTGTTTTCTTTCACATTTTTCAAACAGTAAAGCCATGTAGGATGCTCTCAGTCAAGTGAATAAACGTATGAAGGGTGCAATTAAATAAACAATGACATGGAAACAGGTGAGATTTGTGAGAATATAATGGGAATGTGGAAGCAGTTAAATAAGATTAAGCCTTATGCTTCAAGCGCAATAAGGATGAGATAGGGAGTGAAAAAGCTCTGAGAAATGCAGGAAATGCACACCAAAATAAATACACAACGACAAAGGACAGAACGACAGAGACACACCATGCTCAGGTACTGAATCAAAGACGAGGATGTCCGTGCTGCCATCAGAGCTGCCACCCAGCCCACTATCGCTGCTTAGACCTGAGACAGATAACAAATATATGATTGTCACACAAACTGTACATTGCACCACACCGTAACATACCGTATGAACAAAGCATAAAAAAAATTCAGCAGGTTTTTTTTTTTTTTGTGTGTGCAAAGCATTCATGAAATCGAAAGCAACAGCCAGGCATTATAGCACTGCTTTATAAGAACGTCTCAAACAATGAAATGTGCCTTTCGTGGTTTCCCTCAACTCCGCACACTTTCTCATGCACCGAAACAATCTGCATTGGAAATGCATGGGAGAGTATGTGGAGGATAATATGTTGAACCCAGGGAAATATCTCAATGAACCATCAAGCCCCATTCAATAATTTCCTTATTTTTGCTAATTCCTGCAGGTTCTCAACATCTTTTGCCCAAACATGCTTACATGGTGATACATTGCTTTGCATAATATCCCAATGAACAAAGAGTGCTCTGCAGAGCACAACTGGTTACATGCATGTTATGTGGCAATTAGCACAGGTTTCAAGCTTCGTGCAAGCAAAAGCCACTGCGGCTGATGAAATGGATCAATTGTCGTTTTTCCTAATAAATTACATATTGCGGGACGTCCATGCATTGGATCGTGGTAGCGTGGGGGGGGGTCAAACATTGACGCAACAGAAGAACAACAGAGGCGGTGATGGAGCAAGCAAGCTGGTGTAAAATGCCATTCACTCCACTCTGGACAAGCCAAAACAACAAAAAAAAAAGATGGAAGCCTTTACTGAAAGAAGATAGACACAAGATGCTTTACAAGGCATGGCTGTGTTGAGATGCCACTGAGAAGGTAAGGGAAGTTTTCATCTCTGAGAGGACAGCAGGTAAATACTGTTGAAAGATGGGTTTAGAACATGCTGCTGTAATTGGCAAGGAGGGGGAATGTGGGTGGAGGATGGATCGCAGCATTGCTGAGGGAAAAGTAAAGTCGAATTGTGGAGGGGTGCGTAGGAGTGAGTGAGTAACAGCAATGCTCGAATGAGAGGGACAGCAAGCAGGAATTGGGTCCACATTTACCCTGGCAGCGTCCCTCGACCTCATCTCCCCGCTGGGAGATGGGAGAGTGGCTGGTTTCTGACAACATTGGAAAAAAAAAATAAAAAACAGTTACCAATTCATGTGCCTGTCCCATTGAGAAATCATCCTAATTGCTGAGAAGGTATTGTGAGTTTTATTAAATGATGATGGATACATCGATTTGAGTTACTCAATTGGGGTTACCATGCCACACTTTAGTATCATAACAAGAGCAATTATCACAATCATTTGGTTTCTATCTTGCTTGATATTAGAACCCAGGCAAGACAGCCCAAAGCCAAGTGTGCATAGCTCTAAGCTAAGTGATCCTGCCAACCTATTTCACACTGACACATGTCAAGAAAAGTTTGGTAACTTTAAAGTAGTGTGACTGCATGATGTTTCAAATGAAACGTATGTTTGTAAAATGGAAGAAATAAAATTTGCAGATATTTATATTCATGTCTTCTTATAGCACACTTGATGACACAGTCACCAGGTGCAAATGGCACAGAAAATTCGAATTATAATGCCCATCCGAGAGATGCACTGGTGGGAGAGGGTTGCGAAGAGAAAAAGCTTACTTCGAAATCCGGCTGCAGCGACATTGTCAAAATATGAGAAGAGAGAATCAAGTTCGTCAGGACAAAAGAGTGAGTCTCGACGGATCTGCTTGTCTAAAACCGCAGCTGCACAGCACACACGTGGGGAAAGGGGAACCACAGAGTTGGTCAATTCATTTTAATTTATGAGGAACGTAAAATGTTAAGTGAGAAGTGTGGGTACATCACGTTACCAGCAGGATTGAGTCTGGGTGAGTTGCCAGGCTCCTTACGGATACTGTCCCTCCGCCGACGCCTCCGGCTTACAGGAGTACCCCTTGTTCCATGTGATGAGTCTCGACATATACCCAATGGTGTCCCACCTGTGTTGGAAAGAATTCCTTCGCCCAATTGACGAAGAAACTTGCGTTCCACGTACTTTGCCTTTATCCAGGCCTCCTTTTCCTGTCTGGAAAGACAAGATGGAGGGGCGAGTATTCTCATCATCATCTGTGAAACCACGGAGTGACTTTGTGGCTGCTCTAACTGCTTTTTATGGCATATTATTCCTTCATACCCAATTAATGCATTTTAAATCACAGTAAGGTTGAATATACATTTATATATTCTGATCATAAGCATTACATAAACGACACCAATGAAAAATCAAAAAGTCCCCCTCTCATCCCCCCATGACTTCTATTCCAAAAGCATGAGGAAACCTCTGTGTGCAGGGAAGAAGGTGTGACGCTGACTCAAAACTACAAATAAAACAAATCTGTGCTTTGCTTGCCAAGCTCTGTGCCTGTGCCACAGAAAGCCACCGGCATTCCCGGATTTCTGACTTCCTCCACTTACAGAGTCGATGTGTTGCCATCAATGTAACCCTCTCCTACTCACAATCCCAAATCTGAGCTACTCACAATCTGCGTAGGCTCCGTCCATAGCTCAATGGAGTACTGCGCTCTGCTGTGGGCTGGACCTCCAGCATTACATCTTTCTCCCCCCCCCCCCCCCCCCCCCGCCCCCCAACTTATTGGAATCTCCCATGATGAGACTGACGCACAAGGTTTGTTGCTTTCACATCACAGGCAGGTCAGTGGTCTCTCTGTTGTTGTTGTTTTTTTAATCACCTCTCCTCCGATATTGCTCCCTCTGCTCTCTCAGTCTTCTAACCCTCCCTATATACTCTAGGATGCACATGTTGTTCCAGTAACTGCCTCCTGGTTAAACTTCCAACATTCTGGTTGACTACATACCTCAGCTCTTTTGTTCCTTGCTTCTCCGATCTAACAAGCCATCTTCCTCCCAGGGCTTCAAGCAGTGTACCACCAACTTTGTCATCCCCAATTCTGACCCATGATCTTTATTACCCCATTAACCTTTCCTAACCCAACCATTTTACTTGCTTCTTTCAGTGTCCCCCACCCCCTCACCCCACTCCCCTTTCCTGTTCGTTTGATGTTTGCTCCCATTGTTAGTTCTACTTTACTCTCCATTCAGCCTCTTACTGCCTGCTAAAAGGAGGGGGGGGGAGACAACAACATCCATGCAGTTCCTCTGGAACACAATCATCCCATTGTGTTTGGGTGGTAAACATTTAACTCCCCATCCTATGTGATCAATTTAATATTTTCACCCAATCATAAAGTTCTGATCTCCTTTTTGTCACATGAGATTGAGATTCAGAGTAAAGCTACAGGAGGTGACAGAGGCTAAAAAGCCATTGAACTGACAATGACACAGCGAGGCCAAAGAGGAGAAAAGAGAGGTTGGGGGTGGGGAGGGGGGCACATGATCGACAATTAGAGGTTTGGATTCGGCTTAGAGTTAAGGGAAGAACAAAGACCACAGGTAAGGATGTGGGATGAGATGAGGTGATGGTGCACCACCTGCTTGAACCCCAGGAGGGAAGAATGGGATTAAAGAACCTTGGGAAGGCGGTTCCACAAACATGAGCAATTTTGTTGCAATTGTACAATTGTATAATGAAGGTCTCATTGATGAAGGTTCGAGTATGGAGATTTTCAACAATAACTCAACAACGGTATAGAGCAGGATGATAAATTTTTTGCAAAATAAATCTTCATTCATAGCGAAGAGTTAAAAATGGTCTATTAAGTATTATTTATAAGCAATGACATCACCAGCATAGTATTTACACCAATTTACTGAATGTTCTATATATTTATGGGTGAAAGATCTGAGAGCTGAAATTTTGCAGACCTTTGTCGTGAGGAGTCTGAAAACAGTGTTGTTCCTGACAGCACACTACGTATGATGTCATCCATGAAGTGATATCCAAAAGCACTGTATGGTCGATATCTCACAAATCATGAGTGCAGAAAGATGACATTTTCCACGTCCTCACAAGGATATTTGACATTGGGTTTTCAACGGAGTTTTCTTGACAATTGTTTTTTTTTTCAATGGACACTTATCAACCAATATATTCCAGTTTTGTATTTTTAATTTATTTTCTGAATTTTTGGAATTTGTTTTCACTTGGAAGTTTGGGTTACGATGTGTAAATAAAGTGGAAAAAGTCTGATTTAATGCAATTTAATTCCAGGCTCGAAGGCAACAAAAGGTGAAAATTGTGAAATGGGGTGTCCACTTTCTGTAGGCCCTGTATTATATTATATAATATATATATATATATATATATATTATATATATATATATATATATAATAAATATACACACTATAATATAAATATATATATAAATATACATATATTGTTGCGGTTTGGTAACCGCTTCCCTCAAAGCAATGCATCCATCATACATGGTCCCCAGAGAGTTATTTCATTAATATACGTACAGTTAGACCTTTCCCTCATGTATAATGGGTCAAATGGGATGTAGTGCGTTATGTGGATCTCATAGTTAGGTCTGATTATATCTCTATCTTCATTCAAACTCTTTCCTCTTATTCCTGAAATAAATCCAAGCAGGCACTGCACTCAGATGGCCGCCTGTGAAAAGCACAGCGAAACATCCACCCACTGTTCAGGAGGTCAGAAGAAGCCTCAACCACACGTCGACCGCCGCTGCAGGATGCGTGTCGAAGGAATAGTAGAAGCAAACAATAAACGTCAACGCCATACAGGACGCACGCGGTGTTATTTTCAATCCCATTTCTACATCTAATAATTACATCCAATCTTTTCCTTCAATCAATGACACAGATCAGGGTCGGCACCGCGCAAGCAACCGCCTGTGAAGATCACCAGGGGGATAAATAACCGCATGCTCAACGGCGGACCCGCACACATCCCCGTGATAATTAATCATCGTACAGTACGGGGCACAAATAGCGCACCTCTTCATTCGGGTCTGCGTGCTGATTAAAATGGCATCTTACCATCACATTGTACGGGACGCGCATGGCGCACATCTCTGTTTGGGTCTGCGCGCTGGTTCATGACGGCGTCTTACCGTTGGTAAGACATCCTCCCGCACCTCCGCCTCGATACAGCTGGCACCAAGCAGAGGCGTGCTGTACGGCCCGGATAGCTCGGGCTGCATGGCGTGCGGACGAAGCGGGTGCATTGATCAGCGCCAACTGCAGCACGCCGGGGGTGCCCGAGAGGGCATGCGGGACCAGCACGGCCCTCGGCCGGTGGCCCGGGGCGCGAAGCCCGGGGACGATGCGCAAACTATCAAGGAGGGATTGTTCAGCGGAGCATCCCCCCAAAACGTACTGGGTGGCGCGTTCGGTCAATCGCACAGGGAGTTTTGTGCAAGGCGATTAATATTCGGGTTCTGAGCGAGCCAATTCCGCAGCTTGGACATGTCTTGCTGGATGTAAAGTAAGGCCGCTTCTGGCCATGGCAGCTGGGCCGTGTGTTGGCCGGGGCCCAATGGGAGTGCCCGATTCAGGTGACGATGCATCACTTCGGGGAGGTGCCCCGCCCTGCACCACAGGGTCGATAAAGGACGGATCGCGAAGCCGTCCAGAGTCATCAGAGTCGTCGTCATCGTCGTGCTGGTCATCCTCAGCTTCTTTGCCTGGTTTTAGATCGGTGTCTGCGTGTGCCTGCTCAAGCCGTCTTCTTCTCCACCCACTCGCTGCTGGCTCCACCCAAAGTCCCTCACTCACGCCTGACGGTCGCGCCCATTATCTGGATCGGCACAGATGCTTTGCTGCACCGAGCCAAGCAGGAGACAATGCGCGAACTATCAACGAGGGATCGTTCAGCGGAGCATCCCCCCAAAACGTACTGGGTGGCGCATTCGGTCAATCGCGCAAGGTATTACAAGACCGTTTGCCTCATCTCCCCTCCTTTTTCTTCTCATTAACTCCTCTTCATCGGGTTATGTGTATGTGTGTGTATATATATGTATATATGTACACACACACACACACACAATGACTTAACTTAAACTCATAGACTGTCAGAAGGAACCTTGGGTATTCATACGTCTTTGTAACAAATTAAACGTTTTCATGTCGTAACCTCTCGACTCTCGTTTTAGTACAGGCTTGTAGCAAGGTATTATGTACACATTTAGGACATGGGGGACCAAAAACATTGAAAGTCATTGTATGATTAAGTTTTGCATATCATTTGTTAGCCAACATCATGGGATTCAGGATCTATTTGGGCAGAGCTTAATTCTTCCTCTTTCTATTGCTCTGACAGGGTCAAAGTTGGTTATCAATTACCTGTATCAAGGAACCACTCATATCATTCTAAAATTGGTCTGATGGCTTAGATATGTATTATACACTAATTGGAAACCACATATATGAGAATATTTGGTTTAACTGATATTTGACCTTGAGCAAAGAGGTCAAGGTCATATGAAATTAACAAATTGATCAAATTGATCAGTGTTCATTCAGGTCATAAATATATATGCACATAAACTTAACCATAGAAATACATGCTTGATGAACCAAACTAACATCTTAGGATTAAAAGTGCAGATTTCTTTAAAACGTTACGTACTTCCTAACGACCTTTGATGTTCTGTATACTGAACACAAACTGGCTTTGGTATTGATTTTTATATCATAGGGCCATCTTGGTAAACTTATTCTATGGTTATAAAATCAAGTTTATAGCTACCAGTAATTTTGTAGCAGCTTGGTAATGCAATTTGTTACGTACTTCCTAACATTTTTGACCCAATCATGGAAGTGAACCTAAAAACTGGAATGTAGTAATGATCCATGTTGAAACTTTCCATTTTAAATCATCATTTATGCAGAAGTAAATTGCTATTTAAGATGTTCTATCAGATGCATTTCAAATTTCTGGACAAGATTTTGTAAGCTCACTATGACTGGGGGAATTTTGCAAAATCTGACATTTTACACATTTGAAGGTGCCAAGATATGCAGAAGGTCATAAGAAATGTACTGTTTCGAGGAATTGTTCTATTCTTATGTATAATGATATATATCAAACAAAAAATGCATTTTCAACCATTTTGGACAACATATACAATCATACATGTAACCAATTTCTAAAAAATGAGCTATAAAAATGGAAAAAATAGCCTGTGTTTGGATAAAAAAAACATGCTTTGTAAGCAACTATATCCATAGGACCCATAGCAAAGTATACATTTTTGAAAGCACAGACACTTGGGCATTATATAACATTAAGATTGTTTATCTTATTAAAAACTGGATTTCAATTTCTAAGCTTTCTCCTCATTTAGGACCACAGTGTACACAATACCATGCTACAAGCCTACATGGTGTATTTCAGTGTTACTGTTAGAAGAATAGAAGGCAGATACATCGATACAAAGACACACAATTCCTCCATTTAAAAAACAAAAAAAAGTTAAAATGGCCAGAAGGGGACACAAAATGATGCCAGGTGAAACGTAATTCCTTTCGACATTCAAAAGAAACAATTTTGTTGATATATATTAGAAACACCCAATGTATATATAATTAAGGGAAAAGTGAAGGAACTGGAAAATACATACATGTAACCTACGTATGATGACTGAAATGGATGGACACAGCTGTTCAATCAATTTACATCTGGGCCACCAAACTTGGTATGAAGGCATTTCATTTTCACATAATCCTCAAACCTAAGATACAGCCCACTAACGCCATCCACCTTACTTCAAAGCTGCCGAGCCTGGGTTTACATCTTGGCCCAGCTATAAACTGTCATCCTGGTGTTTTACAGGCAGGATGATTCATCAATGTGCATACCATCGCCCGGAGGGATGTTAAATGGGCATCCCGTCTGCCAGCATTAGTTGGTGGACGTTGAAGATCTCACAGTGTCCTTTCTGAAGAGTAGGTGAGCTATCGCTGGCACCATGGCTAAATTTAAAATTCCTGTCCTAACCTACATAAACCATTGCATCAGCAGCACAGCTGCAGGGTTTAGCCAATGATGCAACCTTGTAATGCAAACAAAAGAAAAAGATCCCACCCACCAAAACGTGTACAGCACATAATATGTAATAGGTATACCGAATGAAGTCTATTGGATGCGATCCAACATCAAGAAGTCGCATCAATAAGGATTCAAAGCTTTATGCAATGGGTAATATTCTTGCAGGATGGGATGAAATCATCGGCCTCCATGTGCATTTCTTCCACAATTATCCTAAGAATAATAGATACATCTCTGATGGCAAAAACCTACTGTGCATGGTGTCATGGGTTGTGCAACAGCTGTGCTGAGAAGACAGGTGGAGCAGCAGTGCTTTATAATAGACTGTGACCTGCTGAGCAGTGCTCTACAAGTGAATGTGCATGTGTGCAATTTAAGGGTGCTGCTGTGCAAAGCTCGGAAGAAGCTTGCCTGGTACAAGAGGCAGTTGGCTTCTTCACTCCCATTTCCTCCACTCGCGCTTCATAAATTCGATTGATCACCAGGTTTCCAAGCTCACACATCAGCTGTCCAGTAAAAAGATGGGAGAAAACCATCTTAAGAAAAAAAAGACAGAGCTTGACACAGCTGAAATATGCAAGTAAGAATTATCGATAAACAATTTTCACTCTCATTACAGAAGAAATACGGATGAATTCGATTTTACATTCACATAATGAGTCAAATGTCCTCCTTATCATTAATTGTACAGTGCATCTTTGTATAATTATGGTTATTTTTCTGCCAAGGAAAATGCAATGAAATAGTGAAAAGAGAAAGGGTATTGCTATTTTGGAGGGGTACGTGTTAGGTAGCATGTTAAGTTGGCATGGTCTGTGTGTTCATGTAGGTTGGAACATTTTTCATAACCAGGGACTCGTTAGAGTGAAGTTGTCGTGTTATTAAGTATGCCATAAGTGGCAGTATAGTTGACATTGGCATTTGATAGGAAGGAATAATTTGTACATGTCCACTCTGAAAACATGGCAAGACATCCAGGCAAGGCAAGGATGGTGTGGTACCAGAATGATTGTGGACGTGTCTGCCTCCTGTGTGTAGCTTTTGAAACCTCCCCACCATAACGTCAGCCGGCCTGCGTAATGGCACACTGGTGGCAACTGAGGGTCTGTTGATTGGCTGAGCCATATTGTGAGCGAGGTGATAAGGGGGGCTGCACACTGGGGTGGGGAGCAATTTGGCATGGGGGTGGGTGGCGAGTTAGAGTGAGGTGGCAGCCAAAAGTCTGTGGGAACTGGCCTGGAGCAGGGGGAGAGTGGGATGGTTGGAACCTGGGACACTTGCACTCTCTCCTGAGTCAGCGGCATCAGCGCTGAGCAAGCCTGCCTTCACTGATGCTAGAGTGTTAACGTGTGCTGCCCTGCTCAGGGTAGGAGACCTGCTCGTTACCTACACCCACCGAAGGTGGACGGAGGTTATGTTTTCACCTCTGTCTGTCTGTTTGTGAACAAAATATCTCAAAAAGTTGTGTACAGATTCGGATTAAATTTGGTGGACAGCTTGTGAGTGTGACAAGGACGAAACGGCTAGATTTTGGTGAAGATCGGGATCCGGGTCTGGATCCGAGAATTTTCAGTGATTTTTTTTTACCATTGAGAGATATGGCTAAAACGACATATAACAGGATATCTCAAAAAGTTGTGGATGGATTTAGACGAAACAAAGTGGATTCGTGGGTTAGGTGACGATAACAATCCCATGAGATTTCAGTTCAGGTCCAAATCCAGATCTGGTGTATCAGTGGGATACAAAAGGTAAATTAAGCTTCGCAGAGGTATACGCTCTACTGAGTGCCCTTCTCGTCTTGGAGCTGTTTCGATTCCCTATCCTTTTAAAGACCTTGCCTGGCCCAGGGCCTCCATTTTGAGTGAATGATTGTGTGCCTGTGGTGCCAGAGGTTCATTATTTTGTATTAAGTGCTTTTCGTATTCTCATGTTATCGTACAGTTTTACTGAGTGCGCTTTTATTTATTTATCGTCAGACATTGGTTACGGTCTGCCTTTCATCTTGCAATTCTCCAATTTTTCATCATCCTGTTTTCTTTCAATAAACTAATTCCTTCAGTACAAATGTCGCTTGATAACCCGCCATTATCATTCTCGTGTGTGCAATACGTTTCGACCTGGCTTTGAGTAAATCCCAGGGAGAGATAAAATTTGTCAAACGTATACTTTAAGTCACCAGCGGGATTTGGATTCCAACTGGGGGGGGAACCACGCTAACTGCTCGGGCATGATTCCCTTTGATTTTGGCCACCCGTGAAGCACATCGCTTCGGCACGGTGGGTTCGCATTAGCAGACTGTCGACACAAGAGTATTATACCACAGCTCTGCAGGAAGATATTTCAACTGCAATATACTTTCAGCAATATAAAGATGCAAAACCAGAACGATGAGTCTACATTTGCATTGGCTTTCTCCGTGCCATGAATCCTTACTATAATTCATGGCCCGGTGTTTGGGTGTTTGTTTGTGGATTCGTTTGTTTGTCGCACTACTCCTCCTACAGTTCTGGGGCAATTACAGTCAGACTTGCTACAGAGGATCAGCATGACCCTAATTCATGTATAGGGTTTTTTAAAATCTTTTCCAGATTTTTTTGGGGGGATGGAGGGGGGGTTGCCTATACAGAGCTGTCAGTTGCATATACACCGCCCAAATAAAGGCATGCGTCAGAAGAACATGTTGCATGATTGGAACAAGATCGCCAATGGGGTGGGGACTCTGCAAGTAAATATAATTTCAGAACAAGCATACATACTGAGATTTTTAGCACAAGCTGGCCAATAATGCTAACGCATGACCAAAATTCAAAAATGATTGAGTAGTTCATCACATTGCTCTCCTATCAGGATGGAAACATCAATTTACATTGCTAAAACGATCCCCCCCTCCCCCACAACCCTCAATTGCAGCCAAAAAGTGAGGTTACAAATAGGTCACAGATGCAGTTACTGCCATGGTTTTGTCAATGAATCCAAAAATTTCATGCTTATGGAAAGTGCCTCCATACAATAATCAATTGGAAACAAATAGTTTTTGTGGTGTGAAGATAAGCATTTGGCGTAAGAAGTCAGCAATGCAGAGAGCAAAGCTTACAACCTTGGAAGCCATAAAAAGCTGTTACCTGGTCCTTATGGAAGCTTGTTAGCCTACCTTCAATAATTCTGGCTCCCAGGAGTCAAGAGTGAGTGAACGAACTTTGGAGCAGTGCACTCCCAGACTCCTGAAAATTAAAAATGATCATAACAACATTACAAGATAAGACTGTTACTTTTGAAAGAAATTGTGCGAATATGGCTTGTCCTCTTGTTGTTCAGTGTACTGAACATTTTTCATTTGAAATTGTCTGTAATTCCTTCAGACAGAGAGTACTCTGGTGCACATGTTTAAGATACTGAACATGTAACCAAAACTGAGGAGGTCAAGGCATTTCTACTTGAGGGAAGGAATGTTGGAGGTTGACTCTCATGGAAAGGGATGATCAACCCGAAAGGAAGTTCACAGTTCAGCCATGGTGCATTGGTATACAAGATAATTTTGTAAAAATCGGATATTTAATGGCCGCAATTGCAATATTAGGATAGTGCAAGCAGGTGGAACATCCAGCTTAATAAAAAATTCCTTGAAGAACATGTTGGATTTTCACACTTCAAAATCACCAAAACCATTTTTTAAACTGCAAATGTTCATGACAGTGGTTACAGACTACAAAGGGTCTTTATAAGGTACGATTTCCCACTTGGTCCACCAAGAAAAAGTGAAATTTCATTTAGTGTGTTACTCAATTAAACAGGAATATCCAGTAATCCAATTTCTAGCTCTGAAAAACACAACTATCATCGTTAACCTGAAGCAGTGTTAATTTATATCAATATCTGCCCGAGTTCACTTTCATGCCAAACAAGTAGTCACATCCAGCATTACCAGGTAGATGTTGAACATGATTCCTTACAAGGCAAGATTCAACTACAAACTATCGGTCTGATACCAACAGGAGGCGCTGCATCATATAGGAGCATGCCATCCTTATGATATGGATGCAAAGCAGGTGGTCTCATCTGCATTTATGTAGTGGATGTTAAAGACCCCACAATATCTGTGGAGGTGGCCTAGTTAGCATTCTCATCTGAACCAATGGTTCATGATACTGGGATCCCAGGTTCAAACCCCATTCACTGTGTTGATGTCCTTGTAATTCATGTGTTACAATTGTGTTTCAATGTCTTTCCCTGGAAAAAATGCGGAATTATGGTTAGTGGTATCATTTTCACTAACAGCAGTGAAGAGTCAGCTGGGGTGTGTGTGTGTGTGTGTGTGTGTGTGTGATATATATATATATATATATATATATATATATATATATATATATATATATTTATTCACAAAGAAGATGGCCCATATGGCCTTTGCACGTGTTGTAATTATCTTGTGCCAAGTAACATTGTCTGGTGATTGGTCAATGAACCACCAAAATGCAAGTGAACACCTGGTGATATGATTGGCCTGGACTGAAATGCTCATGTGTTATTTCTTAATGGTCTCTATCCAAAGCTGTATTTATTCCAGCTACATCTCAGCATTGCTATTCTAAAAGGCTTTTGTAATTATGTTGCAATTCAAGCAGAAATGGACAATGCAACCTCTAACTTGCTCACTGCAAGAAGTCGTGAATGTGACAATGCTCGTGGTGAATGGCCGGTGAGTGAGGACCAACCTGTGAATTCCAGAGCACTCTATGCACAGAACAATGCCCAAGTTGATGCTTGCCCAGCGAGGGTCATTCAGCCCACAGTCACAACAGCGGTCATTTCCTGGTGCAGCCTGCACTCGAGGAACCACATTCTCATTCCGTAGTCCACGTTCTCTTGATTCGGCTGAGTCTAGACTGCCCGTGGAGGGGGAGGAAGCCCTCTCTAGACGCTGTGAGAGACAAAGCGAGATGTATCGATGGGAGAGTGCGTTGTAAAACATTAATGTTACTGTGTAGTAAGTTTTTGCAAATGGAAGATTGAAAGCTATACAATGCCCACAATACTTTACAGCTTTCACGTCTATATACTCTGCCATTAAAAAAAAAATGAACACGTGATTGGTGTTAATGTGATATATTTCTGTGACATAATGGGACAGAGATGAGGCGCAAACCTCTGATGAGAGAAATACTGAATAATTACATGACCATTCATTGTCACATTGTTATAATGCCACATTGTGGCAAATATTTTCAAATAGGGATCCAATGTGGAAATAACAATTTTAATCTCAGGTATGTCCAACTTGAGCAGCAATCACTGCATCAAGGTCCAGGGAGTGTTTGCAGTACTCTGCGGAGTTTGAAACCGATTGCATCGATGCGCCGTGCGAATGTATCAGTCCTGAGCAGGAGTCATTATCCAGAGACGTCCACTTATTGGCATACTGTTGGACCCCACTATTCGCAGATTCGCTATTTGTGAACTCCGCGTATTTGTGGTTGATAAAATGCGATCTGCTTCGACATTTGTGGCCTTGTGCTTTGTGTATTCAAGGTTTTTTTTTAATGTTTTCGCGGTTTTTCATGGGCGTGTTCACGGGATTTTTGATTTTCCCTTATCGATCACAAACCACCGAGAACCTATCCCCCTTTTTCCTATTGAAACAATGGCTCGACATTCACGGATTCGACATTCGCAGTATTTTCCAGGAACGTATCCACCATGAATATCAGGGTCTGACAGTATATCTTGTTGATCCAGTGGCTTGATGATGTTTTCTCCGGTCATTAACAGTTCCTCTCCTCATGTGAAACAACCTTGCAAAATGGCTAATGCAATACCCTGCTTGAAGATGTTCAACAATTTAATTCCTCTAATTTTTCTGACAAATATGGCATCGTAATGGATTGGCGAGTCATAATTTGTGGGTTTTTTTTGGAAATGATCCAAATGCTGGTGTTTCAGAAAGACCATTTCAAATTTGCTCAGTATGCCTCGTGTCACCTCTGAAAACCTAAGAGTGCATGATTTACACATGCTGAACGATTATTGCATAAGGAAATTCCGTAAATTGGAAATTTGCAATCAGGTGTTCTCCACATCCCTTGTGCCAAAAAGGCACTCAGAATGAATACCGGAACAGTCCTTCAAAACAATTACATTTTCAATTCTATATGTTCAGATTTTTTTCACAGTGAAGAGTATATATCACAAGCTTGACTTTGGAGAATATAACATTTCATCTCGGTGGTCATTCAAATCTCTTAGGAATAATTACCCTCGCCAAAGGAGAGGGGCATTTGGGTTCGTTTATCTGCCTGTCTGTCTGTTTGTTTGTCTGTCTGCACAGAACTTTTGTGTTTTTCTCCACAACCGCTTGGCGGATTGAGACAAAATTTTCACCATAGGAGCGACTACTAATGTAGAATGTTTCTTTGATAATTATGATATCATAAGGTCATGTGGTGTGACAGCCATGTTGGAAAAACAGAAAAACTTCGGAACTCTGTATCTCTGAAACTGGTCCAAGTAAAAAATTGAAACTTGACACATGGAAAGAACTCCTCATGGGGAATAAGTGTGATTTTTAAAAATGATGTCATCGATGCCTTCATTATGACGTCATAATTGCATATGTAGAACAGTACATTTGATGAGTATGAAAATTTTTGAAGATCATCTCGGGATAAAACGGTCCACAGAAAAAAAAAAACATTGATGATGTCATCAGTCACGTGATTCGGCA
>CM068954.1:104288916-104322183 GCA_035128595.1 Eptatretus atami
CACACACAAACGGATGTGGATACTTTTGAAACCTGGTAGGTCTCTGTTCCACTTTCTGAAACCCACAAATGGCGATAACAACCAACGGCACACACAAACACACACAAACACACACACACACACACACACACCGGTGACATAATGGTTAGAGTAGAGTGTTTGCTCTGAATCTGGAAGTCTTAAAGTCCTTCAAACCCCAGTCAAGTCATACCAAAGACTTTAAAAACAAAATGGTACATGCTGCTTCCTTGCTTGATGCCCTGAATATAAAAGGATAGAGCACAGACAAACAATGCTGGGAAGGCAATGGCAAACAACCTAGTGTGACAGTTGCTAAGAAACTGCTTTGGCAGCACAATCATTGTTGAATGACTTTTCCAGTGTTCATTTCAAGTGTCCTTTCGACACAAGGGATGTGTAGAACAACTGATTGCAAGTTCCCAAGTTACGTAATTGCCTCGTGTAATAATCGTTCAGCATGTGCAACTCATGCAGCCTTAGGGTTTAGAAGTGATACGAGACATACTGAGCAAATTTGAAACAGTCTTTCTGAGACGCCAGCATGTGGATCATCCAAAAAACACACTGATTGCATCCATTAGGACAATCCAATCCATTCCGATGCCATGTCTATCAGAAAATGAGAGGAATTAAATCATTGAACACCTTCAAGCATGGTCTTCCATTAATCACGATACACGCTCTTTAATGTGAGGAGAGGAACTGTTTGTGACCTCAGGAGACATTAGCAAGTAATTACAAACGTTCTTGCCACTGGATCAAGAGATATGCCAAGTAGTGGATGTCCCAGGATAACGACTCCCACTCAGGACCGATACCTTCACATGACCCTTCTACGCCATTGGTGTCAAACTGACCAGAGTACTGCAAACACACTCCCTGGAACTCGCAGGATAAATGTCGAACACCATCTTGAGGTGTCCCCGTGATGCAGGGATCCGTGCTCGTCATCCTGTTCAGCATCCAACATTTGCACCACTGCAACACATTCAATGGTCAAATCAGCATGTCTGATGACCAATGAGGCAATGGGCAAGTGTGTTCAGTGATTCATCCAGGTTTCTCCTTGAAAGGCATTGTGGCTGTGCATCTGTCTTCAGAAGAAGCAATGAGTGATATGCCTCAATCTGTGTCCAGGAAGCCGCAAATTTTGGAAGTGGAAGTGCCATGATGTGTGTGGCAACGTGATCTGCATCCGAGGCAATCTGATGGCAGATCAATACATTAATGAGAGCTTGAAGCAACATGTGTTGCCTAACCTTCAACAACATGGTCCATGAATCATCTTTATGCATGACAATGCTCATGCTCTCAGGACCAAACAAACAAGAAATGTTCTCGTCAAGACCAACATTAATGTCAGAACACCCATGGCCACAGACCCTCGATGATCTAGAAAAGGAGCTGATTCTGTCGTAGAATGGAATTCTCCAGGCTCAGATTGGAATGCTCATTTGGTTATCGCGACGACGGTGCAATGCAATGATTTCTGCTGGAGGTGGACATGCCTGGCATTGAGATTGTTACATCCATGTTGGAACCCTCTGTGAAAACATCTGGCATAATGCAGCATTTTATGTGATTAGGTCACAATGAAATGGACATGTGATTATTCCGCACTTATCTCTGTCCGAGGTTTGCACCTCATCTGTGTCCCATCATCTCACGTAAATAAATCTCGTCAACAACAACCACACGCTCGTTATTTTTATGGCACACACTTAAACGGTAAATTCAATACAGCAGAAATGGCTAATGAATCAGTAACTACGTCAAGGTATTGTACAGCACAACAAGAGAGATTGTATTTTTAAATTTAATTGTACTGATTAAATTATTCATCTTACCATGCTTGGTAGGTAAATAATTCCATTAAAGAAATGATTTTAGGAAAAAGACATAAACTTTTCCTGCAAGTGTGCTGCATTCCCTCTTCAATCACAACTGCATAACGTAGAAACAATGTTTGAGAGTCAGAGGTCAAGTTTAGGAGCACACAAGGGGTGTGAAGAATTTACATTGGTGCTGGGGTCATCACATTCTCTGTAGGCTGTGGCTATGCTGGCTTGCACCGCTTTGATCCATAGCTGTCTCAGCTGCTCAGAGTCAGCTTGCAGAATGCAACTCCTGGATGGAGGAATGGAAGGGTGGAGGAGATGAGGGATTAGTTATGGAATGAAGAGAAAATAATTAAGGGGCTCAAATGAAAGCTCTTCGCAGTGTTTCAAAAGAAACAATAAGCCAGACAAAAAAAAATAAATAAATAAAATAAAATCTCGAGGAGACATTTCAAATGAAATGTAAAACTAGAAAAACACAATTTTCAGGATTTTGGCAAAAACGATGAAAGAGGTCAAGAGAGGAAAGCAATTCACATTTTCAGCATCATGTTTTCTTTACATCGATCTGGGAGTGAATGCTCATAATGTTATATTACAAAAATATGCAAATGGTAAAATGCTACGTAAGATACCATGCAGCTGGAAGATAAGTTATCAAGCACATGTGTGCGTATGCGCACAGGCACACACACTTTTTTCATGCAAAGCTGTTTAAACAATCATAACCATTAGTTGGACAGTAAAATGGCGATTCCGGAAACAATATATTAACATATACAAGATGTTATATATAATAGTAATAGTACAACACCCAACAACACCCTACACTTAACTTTGTGTTAATAGCACAAACTTCAACATCGTTGTAGGCCTAAATTAAGAACTTCAATAATGTGAAACTTATTAACTCCACCACTGAAGGTGGACGGAGGTTATCTTTTGAATGCTGTCTGTTTGTATGTATGTTTGTCTGTGAGCAGGATATCCCAAAACGTTGTGGACGGATTCGGACCGCATTTGGTGGACAGGCTGGGAGTGTAACAAGGATGAACTGATTAGATTTTGATGAAGATCCGAATCCGCGCATCGTGTATAATTTTTTTTTAAGTGATTCTTCACCATTGAGAGAAAGGGTGGAACCGATATAATATGGAATAGGCAAAGCCGAGAAGCGAACGAAGAATTCTTCTTACATTCGCTTCTTAATATAATCAAATTAAAGTCTTTTTGCTATAAAAAATAAATATTACCTTAACATTACCTTCACAACAACAACAACAACAACAACACGCCCTAGAACAGGATCTCATCTGAAAAAAAATACTAGAAGCGAACGTAGTATTCTTCTTGCATTCGCTTCTGACTTTACCTATAACTTGTACACAACTGTATACGCAATTTCCGGTTAATTCGCCTGGATTCGGGATCAGCGATCAAAGAACGTAAATCACGATTAAAAATAATTATTTTTGATGATGCAGGAGATATCTTTATTAAAATCAGTGGAGGAAATATACACCATGTCTGATATTATTTGGGTCTTTCATGTCTCCGACGATGCCTTTATCTCCCGGCATGCATCATTCCCCATGACAAAAACCGGAAACAAAAAAAACCAGAAACAAAACAAAAACGGAAGCAAAATGGTCATAGCCAACCACACGGATTCCAATTGCCATGGTATTGTGTTGTTGTTGTTGTTGTTTCCTATTCTCTCATGTGCACGCGTTAAGTATGAAGCTCACTGCGTTCCTATAACACAATATCTCAAAAAGTTGCGGACGGACCCAAATGAAATTTAGTAGACAGCTTGGGTGTGTGACAAGGACAAATTGACTCGATTCTGGTGAAGATCCGAATCTGGATCCGGATACGAGTTATTTAATTTTTTTAAGTGATTTTTCACTATTGAGAGATCGGGTCAAAAACGATATATAGCACGATATTTCAAAAAGTATCGCACCCAATATGTTCGAGTGGATCACGCAATGCGTGGCCGGAGGTATGCGCTTTGCCGAGTGCCCTTGCAGGGTTTTTTTTTTTGTAATTACTCACAATTAGTCAGATCAAAATTTAACCAAATGGCTATTTCAATGTGTTAAATTGCCATTTACTCTTCAGCACCTTGAAACCATAAATTTTCTGGAAGCTAAATGCAGAAGTATTTCCTCATAGTCTTAAAAGTATTAAAACTTTGTAATTATTGTCACGATTTGTATCTGATTGACTGATTAATCAAGTGCCGAAGTGATCATTTGGGATGTTTTTCATGGACGTTTTGATTCTTCATGAACTCAAAGAAGAACAGTCACACAACTGTGTGTGCATGCAGTGAATTTTCTCAGGGAAGGACAGCGTGTGTGTGTGTGTGTGTGTGTGTGCATGTGACTTCATCCAGAACACACACACACACAATCACACCAACACATTTGCATGCACTCGTATCAGAACACGCATGCATGGACACACAGATCCACAAACAAAAATGACTGTGTTGTGTGTGTGTGTGTTGTACCACAGCCTGTAAAAGTCAATGGCAGTTTTAAGCAGATTAAAACAGACAGGTTTGAAGTCAAAGCAGATCTTATCCCCTTCCCTCCCTTCACCCATCATTTTATCATTAACTATGTGGTAATGAATGCATTTCTACATTTTCACCTGTTCGGATTTTGTGTGCATCTGTGTTTTGAAAAAAAGTCAGAAGCATCAGTGGGGTGAAGATGTTTGAAATTTCTTTGTGGATATGCGGCAAGCCATGGGGTCTTACTTTACAGGAGATACGACCTCGAAGCAGAAACGGCGCTCGATGTCCTCATACGGTTTCACGGAACACAAGCGCAAATCCTCCACCACCACAGTTGGAGAATCCTGACATGAGAATAATGGCAGTCATCACGTAGTTAATAAGGTTCAACCTTATGGAAGAAATTTTGTAATCTTTATACTTTTAATATTACAAAATACAAAATACCAGGCAGACTGGGACTAAAAGGCCGAATTGGTAGTCCCAATACAGTTCACAATCCATGGCATCATGTAAATAATTATTTTAAATCAATTGATAAGCAAATATTTCACAAGGACCAATTTGTTGCCTTTTGTGCACGGGATAGGATGCAATGTACTCTTTGCTGTTGTATTTCAGGTTTACAAGTCAGTTATTTCATTTGGCGTAATCATCGTTATCATGACGTCGTGTGCAATTGCATAAGGACATTAATTGGATATGAAAACCACCTGAGATCTGCAGCATGACTGCATGACAACCAAACTGAGAAAGTCAAACAACCTTATCTTCCACTGCAGCTTTCTAATCCTTCTGTCCACTTTTCCTTTCCAAGTTATATAGGAAGTGTGGGTTCATCAGCGCCCTCATCCCCTTATCAAACAAAGCCTGGTTTTAGCAGAACACATTTACGAACCATCCTTTAAAACCTGACATGCTATTTTTGGGCAAGTTCTTCCTTCAACTATACACAGGATCAAAGCATCTGTGTGGAGCTAACGGAAGTATTGCTAATTTCTGGGGGGGGGCAGGACTTCTGCATCACAGTTTGCATTCCTGGATATCATGGAGACCAGATACTAGATACAGTTCTTCCAATCAAATAAATTCGTAGGTACTTCATTTGTACTTCCGATCAAAATTCTGAGCTGCAGAATCTGCTTCCCTTTCACCAAAGGCAGGTTCATGGCCTCTCAGTCTTCCTCTGCATCTCATAACTCCTGCTTTCTTAATCTTTCCCCCCTCCCTAACACTAAAATTAAACTTTTTGTTCACCTCAATTACTGTGTCTCTACATTTTAAATCTGTCAAATAACATACTCATACCTATGCAAATTCTGCTCTCTAGTTATTCAAGAAAGTTTACTTTCACATCATGTAACAAGGAAAAGAGCAATCAGAGATTGCAGACCCTTGCCAGGACTTGTGTTGTGTGGCGTTTGTGTAGTTTTGTGTGGTTTATTTTGTGTAGTGTTTGTGTACTGGTGTGTTATGCAATTAATAAGACAAAATTAGAACTGCCACTTTATAACTGCTGGCAGTGATGACCGGGTACCAAGACGTCCCATTTTGATACAACCCCGCTTTGATCGGACACCTGACCCTTACACCTGACCCGTTTATTATTATTCAATTGAATTTAGAATTGGATTAAAATAAATTCAATTCAAATCAAATGGAAGACCAAATCGGTACAGTCCTGCATTGGAGTAATCAGAAGGAACCCAAACAAGGAAAAAGCAAAGATGAAGTCATCAAGAGGAACCTGGATAGGATTCACATTTCAGCTGCTACTCCTCTACCCTCAAACCCATCCAGGCACAGCCAAGTGAGCCTAACTCAAAAAAGATAAATAAATAAAAAATAAAATAAATGAAAAAGAACCCAGATCAAAAAAATGAAAGAATTCTGGCTGCCAGACCATTCATCCAATCAGGTTGAAATTCAAAACACGTATTCCCCATCACTACTAGAGCACAGTTGTGAAGTTTCACGCCGATTGATTAAGCAGTTAAAGAGAAAGTTTTTTTTTTAATATTTTTGCTCAATCCAATGTGGCTGCCAGACCATGTGACTTATCAATCATTTGTGAAGACCCTGGTATCCGCAAGGCTTGGAGAATATTTGTTTGAAGTTTCCCCTTGATATTTCCAGCCATTCTGGAGAAGATTTTTGTGGGTTTTAGGGTAAATCCAATTTGGCTGCCAAGCCAAGGCTAACCTATGACATAACTTGTGTGAACCTTTTGTTCCTCATGGATAGGCAGTCATACTTGTAAATTTTCATCTCGATCTGTTCAGCCCCTTCAGAGAAGCAGGTTTTTGAAGGTTTTCTTTTTAAGAAACACAATATGGCTGCCGAATCATGTGACCGATGACATCATCAAATATTTTTTCTGTGGACCATTTTATTCCGAGATGATCCTCAAAAATTTCATACTGATCAGATGGAGTGTTCTACATATGCAAATATGACGTCATAACGAAGGCACCCATGACATCATGAAAAAAAAAATCACATTCCACATCAGTACTTGCCATATGACAAGTTTCAATTTTTCCTTGGTGCGGTTCCAGAAATACAAAGGTCCAAATTTTTCCTGTTTTTCCAACATGGCTGCAACACCACGTGACCTATGACGTCATCATTATCAATAATTATCATATCAATAAAATAAAAAATATCATAAACTGGTCCAACACGTGGAACACGTCTTTCAATCCTGACAAATCTCACACTCTCACTATGTCTCTCCGAAAGGACCGTTTATAAAAACCCCCATCTACTTTCTCAACAATCCTCTGGAAGACGTCTTTTCATTCAAGCTTCTGGGTCTCACTATCTGCCATGATCTTTCCTGGGAAAGCCACATTTCCAACCTGGCCTCCAAAATCCAGTCGCCGACTGGGAATCCTCCATCCTGCAAAGTTCTTCCTCGGCCCACCTGAGCTCTTGACCACATACAAATCTTTCGTCCACAGCCTGTTGGAGTACTGCTCTCCCCTCTGGGCTGGTGCAACTGCATCTCACATTTCTCAGCTTCACACTGTAGAAACTAAGGCATTTAGGATCATTGGTATCTCCCGCGGTGAGGCTGAGTCTTTGGGCTTCTCACTCTCTCACTGCAGGCAGGTAGGTGGTCTTTCTGTCTTCTACCGTCTCCACTCCGTGTCCTCATCTACAGTCTATCCATAAAACTCATCATGAAAATCGGAGGAAAATTACTCAAGTTATGATGAAAAAATGTGTTTTTTCTTAATTAGGTCACAATCCGAAAAAAGTATGTAAAGCACACAAATCAAATATTAGGTGCATGATGTCAGTGCACATCCTCTATTATGATGCAAAAACATCCTGGAAGGCCAAATGGTCTTTGCGATTCCACATTGGCAAAATTGAGCGACGATAAAAATACACGTTTTTTTTCAGACCGCCATTTGACCTTGACCTTTAACTCGGAGCTCGGGTATCATTTCAATTCAGTGTAATTGTGACTTGCTCTTGGTTATCTAGAGAGGACAATTTAGTTCAGATTGGAAAAACTTTAGTCGAGTAGTGGAGAAAAATCGAGTTGTGATAAAATATCTATAATTGGGTCATGGCCTTAGAATTTAGGTGAAGGTCAAAAAGTTGTGTCAAGTCCGCATATTTTTTATTCCGATTATTGTTGCAAAATTTCATTCCGAAAGTCCTCGAACATTGGAAGAAAAAAAACAGGAGGAAATCCTAAATGGTGGTTTTGTTCGCCCAGGGATGCAAGACCTCAACCTTTAACCTGGAGGGGTATGATGTAAATTAAATTTAAATGCGCCTTACCCTAAGCTATGTAGAGAGAGCAATTTTGTTCCGAGTTATGATGAAAAATAAGTTAAGTTATGGTGAAAAATGTTAAAAGTTGAGTTATGGTGAAAAATGTTAAAATGACGATACAGTAGTTAGGTCATGACCTTAAAAATTAGGTCACACCCACATTCTTTCTATTCACATTATTGATGCAAAATTGCATTCCAAAGGTCCTAGCCGGTTCTGAGATACGGCTCGGAAATTGATGCAGTTTGTAAATTTGGAGTGGTGAGAGTGCAGGAATAAAAAAAATAAAAATAAATTCTAAATGGTGGTTTCGTACTCCTAAGCCATCTCCTTGAGATGTGCTGCAACAACAAGGCACGTGGTGGCAGCAGGTTGATCAGCATCTCAAGGAGATGGCGATGGGCCAGGCATCTGCCTGGGGGATGGCAAGGTAAGTGAATCTCTCCATGACCTCAACATCCTCATAACACACAGGTACAGACAAGATAGCAGCATCCAAGATGTCATAGAAAGCCTGGATCTTAGTTTTAACCCAGGAAACCGGTAATCCCAGCAGCTCTGACTCCTCATTCAGCACCTCGAGGGCCCTCAAAAGGACATCCAGAGTCTCCTCAAAGTTGACTGCATCGTCTGCAAAGTTAATGTCAAAAATCTTGACATTTCCAAATGATGCACCACAGCTTGATCTCTCTGACATCCTCCCCAGAATTCAGTCTATACAAGTACTGAAAAGTGTGGGGGCCAGTACACACCCCTGACGAACTCCATAACAACTGGAAATAAGTCAGAGATGGTATCACCACATCTCACAGCACTCTCAGCACCAGAGTATAGTTCAGACATCAGATTGATCAGTCCTGGTGGCACCCCACGAAGACCAAGAATCCTCCAGAGGGCATCCCGATTCACTGAATCAAACGCTTTAGAGATCAACATAGGCTGCAAGCACCCCCTGCCAAAACTCTCATCTGCATTCGGTGAGGACCTGAAGAGCAATGATACGGTCAATCATTGACCTCTTTGGTGAAAAGCCTGACTGCCCTGAGTGCTGGTGCCCAAGCAAGTGGTGGTGAACCTGATCAAAAATTATCAAGATCTTCCCCGGCACTGAGAGCAGCGTCACCATTGGTAATTGTTGCAGTCCTGGCGATCACCCTTCCCTTTCCAGAGAGGGAAAACAAGGCCCCTCTTCCAGTCAGCTGGGCTGATGCCTGTGTTCCAGTCCACAGAACTGCATGTAACGACACGAGTGCAGCATTTCCACCAGCCTTGAGAAGTTCAGCATGGATGCCACAGATCCCTGGAGCTTTACCCCATTTCAACCGGTTCGCCGCAGCCTGTGTTTCCACAAATGAAGGTGGATCACAGATGATTGGAGGGTCAGCAATCGGGATGGTAACACCCCTGACATCCAACTCAACAGCTGGTGGGTTAGCCTGGTACAGCCGCTCAACGAAACTGGCCCAGCGGGCCTTCACTTCGGACTTTTCTGTCAAGAGCCCACCACCCTCTGCTCGAAATGCAGTACACCAAGGGATGGGCTTGGATGAACGCAATGCATGAATTGCCCTGTAAGCAGGACAAGAATCACTTGACCACAGGTGACGCTCTACCCCCTCACAGATTCCTCGCTCATAGGCCTCCTTGTCCTCCCTCAGCGCACGTCCAATTTTATGGCTCAACTCCCTCAACAGTTCAGCTCTGCCATTAAGCCTGGCCCTGCGACTCTGATCAATGATATCCTGTGTCCCTTGAGAGACAAAACTCTTCTTCACCCTCCAGTGAGATCCGAGACATTCACCGGCAACACCAAGGATTGTGGTCTTGAAGGCACTCCACAACTCTTCAGGATTCCCCAAAGCACCCAGACCTCCAAAATCCCCACTCAGCCTGTTCACAAACTCATTAGCTACCATCTCATCCTTGAGCTTGCCAACATCCAGCCAAGGCTGGGATGGTACCATTCTCCCGGATTGAAGCTGCAACTGAGTTGCTGCAATAGCCTTGTGGTTGATGTTGAGGAACTGAGCACTCCGGAGATCTTCAGTTCTGGATCATCCTCCAGTGACCTCAACGAGGACATGTCAATCTCCTTTGCCACACGCCAGCGTTGGAATACCAAGTCCAGCGATGAGCTTGTGGGCACTGAAACCATGAATCAGCCACCCTAAGTCCATGACTTCTTGCAAAGTCAAGGAACTTAGTGCTATTCTGGTTCATAGTTCCAGACCCATGGGGACCAACACATGTCTCATAACCATCCCTATCAGTTCCAGTCGATGCATTGAAACCCCCAGAGAGAAGTGTATCTGTCTGGGGCACCGATCAACTAAGACTCGAGCGTGGCGTAGAATGCATCCTTCACGGTGAGATCACTCCCTCAGTCGGAGCATAAACAGAGACCAGGGAAATGACACCGAAGGAGTGAGAATCCTTGTCTCATAATACGCTCGTTGACCGGTGTACCTCAATTATCATTGGAGTCAGCTTATTGGACACAGCTACAGAACTCCTTGGGATGGTAACCATCAGAGCGACCGAACAATAGTAGGTGTAACCACCCCCATGATCTCACCGCAATTCGGTCTCCGAACCTCAGAGAGTGCTGCAATACCGATGTCCAAATGCTTGAGCTCAGATGATAACAGAGACAGGTGATCATCCTCTCTTCGGATAGAACATTCCAGGCACCCACCGAAGGGACCGCCTCAGGTTAACCCAAGAGACCGCCGTCTGGTGGACGACACCTCAGCACCACTCCGACACACTCTCCCGCAATCTTGCCCAGGAATGTTACCCCATGGTTTCCTCTGATCATCAAAGATTGGGGGTCCCGAAGGCTTTGCCCCAATCCCGATCTGGTGAGCTGCCCTGCGAAGGGAAGCTGCACAGGAGGTACTCCCACGGAGTGGGTTTTCAGATTTCTTTGCGTTTTTGTGTTTTGCGGAATGAAGGGTTTTACGGTGGCCGGAGTGCAAGTCCTGCCACCAACCTCCTAATAAGAAGTAACCAACTGCAGGAGGACTCCGCAGACACAGTTGGGACTAGATATCGATGGCCGTTGGTCACAAGGAGCTCCTCCGCCCTTGACCATTTAAGACCCATAAATCTCTCTCTCTCTCTCTCTTCTCTCTCTCTCTCTCTCTCTCTCTCTGCTCTCCTCTCTCTGCTCTCTCTGCTCTCCTCTGCTCTCTCCTCTCGCTCTCGCTCTCTCTCTCTCTCTCTCTCTCTCTCTCTATGGTCTCTGAGACCAATAGTTGTGTAACCACCACCAGATCTCGCCGCAATCGGTCTCCGAACCTCAGAGAGTGCTGCAATACCGATGTCCAAAGCTTGAGCTCAGATGATAACAGAGACAGGTGATCATCCCTCTTAGGAATAGGACATTCCAGGCACCCACCCCCTCAGGTTAACCCAAGGAGACACCATCTTGTGGAGACACCTCAGCACCACTCCCCACACACCACGCAATGTCGCCCTGGATGCTTTTTCCTCCTATCATCAAGGAATTGGGGGCCGAAGGCTTTGCCCCAATCTTGTCATCCGATGAGCTGCCATGTGAGGGCAGCAGCACAGGAGGTACTCCCACGGGAGTGGGTTTTCAGTTTTATTTGTGTTTTTTGTGTGTTTTGTGGAATGAAGTTTTTCTGGTGGCCGGAGTGCAAATCCTCCACCAACCTCCTCAAAAAAGTAACCAAACTGCAGGAGGACGTACGCAAACACAGTTGGGCACTAGATATGGATGGCCGTGGCTCACAAGGAGCTCCTTCACCCTTTGACAGGTTTTGTTTTCAATCCTGCTGGGTGTCCATATCATACATCCTCCTCACCAGGAAACCTGGTGGGGTAGTCAGTTTAGTAGCCGACAACCTGACTATGAAACAGGTTAGTACAGGTTTACATGGTACCTGTAGGAAGTCACAGATCTAATCTGGCCTGACCTGACAAAGAAGAGTTCAAAAGGGTCAAAAGGTAATCTTAAGGTTCTCAAGGATCTTATATAGCCTGGTGTTGGCTTTGGGTTGGTGGCGACTTGGGATCCTAGGGTCCTGAGTTTGAGTCCCGTTGGCCACTGAATTAATACCAGGTGGGGTTGACTCACCTGTTATCCTTCGAGGTCGGTAAAATGAGTACAAGTGTACAGGTAATAGGGACACTGCATCAGCGGCATAGCCCGTCCCTAACCAATGATGCAACCAGCAGCCATAAGGCTGCACCTGCAGAGAGAGAGAGAGTTAAGAGAGAGAGGAGTTTAAGAGAGAGAGAGAGAGAGAGAGAGAGAAGAGAGAGAGAGAGAGAGAGAGAGAGAGAGACAGAGAGAGAGAGAGTTTAAGAGAGAGAGAGTTTAAGAGAGAGAGAGAGAGAGAGAGAGAGAGAGAGAGAGGAGAGAGAGAGAGAGATCTTATGGGTCTTAAATGGTCATAGGATCTAATGGTGTTCAGCGTTATAAAGGGTCTTCGGGTTTTAAAGGGTCGAAACGTTCTTAAAGGGTCTTAAATGGTATAAGGGGTCTTAGGGATCTTCAGGGTCTTCAGGTTGTAAAGGGTTTTAGCATTCTAAAGGGTCTTAGAGGCTCTTACGGAGTCTAAAGGGGTCCAAAGTGTCAAAGGGTCTTCAAAGGACAAAGAGTAAAAGGACTAAAACAACTGTCCCCTCTCTGCCCCCACCCCAACCTTTCTTTCCAGTTCTTCAAAGCAAGAGGGCATTAATGAAATTAAGAGGTTACATTTAATAATGATATTAAATTCAATAATGATCAAGATCAAATGAAAAGAAGAGGTTAAATTAAATAATGATTAAGATCAAATTAAATTCAGAGGTTAAATTAAGAGGATTAAGACGTTAAAAGGAAATAACGAGGAAACATTGATGAAAGACTCTCACAATATGTGATGGACATACAAACACCGATCACATTTTGAGTGAATTCGTGAATCGTCTCATCACCTGGATGGAACTAAAAAGGACTCCATTAGTTTTTGCACATCAACATCATGAATCATCATGCTGAGTTTCAAAACGATCCGTTGAGTAGGGAGAAAGCAAAAAAAAAAATGGGGGAATAGACCCACATTGCCTGACGGAAGGTAAGACTGAATGGCTGACTGAAGTACAACATATGGCTTCAACATCCCTTATCGACTTCGTCGTAGATGAGCTAATGATCCATAGTTGCAGTGTTGTTATAGTCATCAATAGATTATATTCTCATACATTCACCGATAGACATGATTTAAATTTTATTCATGTATAGCTAACAGAACTATTGCAAAACCTTGGCCGACATTTGGTTCTCGACAAGTCAAACAAGAGTGGCCTCTCTTTTCAAGAAATTCGAGTTCAGGAAATGTGTAAAGATTTAAAATCAGATCGGTGAGTCTGTCTGGCAGATTTTGGGCATTTTTCCGGGCCACGTATTACATCAAATACTTATATTCCAAATCAGTCTCAGGACCCTAAGGACCTCGCAGAAACAGCAAAGCTTTCGAGGCGTGAGCAAGGAACGTGCTGTGTGTGTGTGTGTAGAAATATACAGGAGATGGAGGAGGTTTGTTATTGGCAAGCAGTGCGGTGGGCAATCAGTATTCACATCCAGGCTGTCGGCTTCCTTAAATTTCAATTGAGTCACCTTCGCTGAATGTCACATCGAGAGCACCGCAATGTTTTCAACAATGTATATCTTGCTGAGAATTGGCCAAGAACTCACGGATTGAATCAGGGTGTGCACTAACCAAGTGCGTCATGTTGATTTGTAGAGGCATAGTGCACACTCGTCAGAATGATTGCCCAATCACGGCAGGACTTAGACATGCAATTGGAGAATTAGAAAACATCATTCTGCTGCAAATCCCTTCGCTCGGTATATTGTTGTAGTAATGACATCCGGCAGCACCATTTCCATCATTAGCTCAATGCCGGACAACACAGATCTTCTACGAAGAACAGCCACGACTTCCATTCACAAGGACTAAAGTTCCATTGTCTAACAACATATATTATTATCTCGTGACAGTTATACAGGACTCACTTTGAGTTTTTTCTGATACACCAGTTGATTATTCTGGATGGAAAACCAGCGCCTGGAAAACAAAGCAAGGGCAACAATATCATTATTGGATGACCAGAGCAAAATTATTTTGACAACCTGTGACGAGATGTCAGGCACTCACCTGTTCCAAGTTTTAAAGGCATTGCTGGCCCGTTTATACAGGTATCCCTCCATCACGATGCCAGTCAAAGAGTCCAAGTTCACATCCATCTTACCATCATCAGCTATCTCCTGCAGTGCACACAACACTCAGTTCCGCAATCATATCCGCAAGCTCAAGCTCCCAAATTTTAATGTTTTTTTAAAAAATCTTTATTTTAACACCAACAGTCCAAAACACATGCAGAGTGATTTTATAAAATCTGAAGATGATGACCACATTCAGGGCCGAACAAAACACCCAAGAGCTTGAAGGACTATTTGAAATGTGTACAGCTTGTTTTAAAGGTCAGGAGAAAAAAAGAGAAGAAAAACATCATGGTTGGCGAAGACAGCATCGAAGCAATTAGTGCAATCCACAGTTGGCAAGGAAACCGCTCGAAAAGCAGCGCACACAGGAGAAGCTTTGGCTCTTACCAAGAGAATGCAAAGGTGAAAATGTTGCCCCATATTTGCCCCATTAAATTCTGTTCTCAATAGGAATTAGAACAACAATCAAGCTTCAATCGCTTGTTTGTAACTCAGCAGCTGCAGACTTGAGGTAAGAACAGAAAATAAAACAAACTCTTCAAACAAACACCATTTTTATCCCCTTTTTCCTGAAGGTCCAACCATCTGTATCCACTCAACCTGCTCCTCTGAGGCACAGCCAAAATTTCCCCTTCTTTTTTCCTGATGCCTTTTCATTTCTTCCAGCCACAAACTTCTCCTATTGCTTTCTCCAGCCAACAAGCGAGATCTCTGCTGTGATTTGCCTTCCATCTTGGCCTCACCAACACTATTGCAGAAAATCTTGGCCTCATGGAGGTTGTCGTTCTTCCATTGGTTGGCAGGCAACCAATAGGTAGCTGGCAGGCTCAAACTTCATTGACATGCCTCAGTGCACACAACTGCCGTTACCCTTTCAATCTTCTGCGTTTGTATCGCCTTGCTCGTCATTTGTGACAGGCGGTACAAATGACTGTACATCTCACAATGTTGGTGTGTAGTTGAATTATCACCCTTAAATATTGTTTTTTTTATCCCATATGAGAGAGAGAGTTCAGGGTGCACTGCACCCTTAACCCTCTTAATGTCACTCTTCTCCTTCGGTGTCATGCTTTAAGCCAATATGAAACATGACAAGATATTTTGATCCATTCCTATAGATATAGCATTGAAAGACTTTTGTTGCATGAATTAAACCTCTTGTTCCCCCCCCCCCCCCAACATTCTCACTTTTGAAACTCTTGTAAAAACCCTGCTTACAAATAAATGGTCACTCATATTATCAGAAATGGATACATTTGAAAACAAGGCTCAACAGTTTACATTTTGCATCCCACTAATAGGCCAGATCTGGATCCGAACCGAAAGCAAAATCAAATTGGCTTGTTCTAGTCACCAAACTGATTCATCCACCAAGTTTTGTCATAACTCGTTCACAACTTATTGAAATATCCTGCTCTATGTTGTTTTGGCCGCATCTCTCAATGGTGAACAATCACCTTTTAAAAAATAATAAATTATTGGATCAGGATGCAGATTCGTATCGTCACCAAAATCGAATCAAGATATCCTTGTCATACACCCAAACTGTCCACTAAGTTTGTCTGAATCTGCTCATAATGTTTTGAGACATGCTATGTATAGCTTTTAGTCTTATCACTCAATTGTGAAGAATCTTTTATTTTTTAATTATCGGATCGGGATCCAGATCTTTACTAAAATCGAATCAATTCCTTTTTGTCACACACCCAACCTACCCACCAAATTTCATCCAAATCCATCTACAACTTCTTGAGATATCCTGCTCACAGACAAACAGACGGGGTGAACACATAACCTCCGTCCACTTTAGGTGGTGGAGGTAACTAGAATGCCACTCGGTGGAGCGCATACCTCCACCAGGCTGAACAGTTTACGTTTTGTATCCCACTGATTGGTCCATATGCAGATCTGGCCTTTCGTCCTCGTCACAAACCCAAATCTAATCGGCTTGTTCTCACCACCTCTCCAACTCATCCACCAAGTTTTGTCATAATCCATCCGCAGCATTTTGAAATATCCTGCTATATATCGTTGTTGGCACCATCTCTCAATGGTGAAGAATCATTTTAAAATTTTAAAAGTCTTGAATCCGGATCCAGATCATCACCAAAATCTAATCAATTCGTCCTTGTCAAACACCCAACCGGTCCACCAAATTTCATCCAAATCCGTCCATTATTTTTTTGAGATATCCTGCTCAGACAGACAGACAAACAAACAAACAGACAGACAGGGGTGAAAACAACACCTCCATCCGCCTTCGGTGGTGGAGGTAATTAAGCCAGGAAACAATCACGTCACAAAGAAAGGCCCAAATTCTATTGAAATTTATACAATATGGTTAATACTGTTTCGGACTTTGGTTTTGAGGCGCCAAGACTCGCCAAGAGGGGGAACACTCGGGTCCCTCTCGAATGACCAGTCCTGAGTCCGCCGGGCACAGATAACTCCAGGTATCAGCAGGTTGCCAGGCAACCATGAACGCTAATTGGCACAGCCAATCCGGGCAGGGTTACACTAATTCGCGTGATAACTTACCTGTGGACGGCCGGTCAATTAAGGTCACGTACCCTCAGCGCACACTCGGATTACTGCCGAGCGATACAATGAGTGTGTGCTGGCTAACAAGAGCAAATCCGGTGGGGTATAACTTCCCGGCTGAACTGATGTGCAGACCATGCTGGACCAATGAAGGAAAAGATGAAATGAACGGTACATTTATAACAATCAATTTATTTAAACGCAAGGGTGAGGAAAGTTTGTGGCATATTAAAAAGGGGTTTATTCACAAAATGCACAGCAGGGGAAAGCAAGGAATTTGTGAGTGAGGCAAAAGAAATGCAAATATTTACAAAAAGAAAGAGGACACAGAGCAGAGTTAACCCGATATAACCTTGTACAATCTTATATTATGCCAACATAACAGGTGCCATCACACACACACACACACACACACACACACAAGCACACACACACGCACGCACGCACACACACACAATCACCAAGGAAGCGAGAGAGTTCAAAAAGAGAAGCAGTTGAGGTGTCGGCGACCTAGTTGTATCAGCGGCACGGTCGACAGACCTCCGCAATCCAATCTCTTGGGGGAGGAGGAAAGAAAACTAGGGTGTCTACGGTGTGTGAATGGGAGGTGTAAAATGTAGTGCAGCATGCTGCAAAAGAGGACGTGTGAAGGTGCGAATTGGTAATGCTCGTTTGTGCAAATCTATGGAGAAAAAATGTGTGAGATCGCTTAACAGGGCACGTGTAAGAAAGTCTGTATGTGTACGATTTAATGATAATGACTGTTGAACGCCATCAATGGCAAGCTCTGATGATCAGGAGATGACCCGGCAAGGCTCGCTCCATTCTGCTTGCTTCGCTCAGTTGCGCTGCACTCAGCTCGGATGATGCTCGGCTCAGCAAAGGCTCTGGACGAAGGACCATAGAGACTTTCCTGATGTGCTCTCTTTTTTAGAGCCTAGAGTGGAGGAGGGGCCAAAATGTGGATCAAAAGACCCTCTTGGCGTTTCTGAGCTCCCCCATTGGCACATAGGCGTCACCCCAAGCCGTAGTCACACTCCGCCAGACTCTGGAGTCGAAAATGACCTCAGTTGCTTCTCAGCCTGGCCACACGACACAGCTCTGTAATTTACATTGGCCGAGGGTTTTCAACAATGCTCCCAGGACACGGACATGCACTGGACTCTGTTTGAGCGTTGTTATCTAGCAGAGCACCAAGGCTACCCTGACATCATTGAAAAAGCCCCAGCGCACATTTGCGCTTCAAGTTATACGCTGAAATACCCTGGCTCCTAATGTCCTTCATTCCCCTGGCATCCTCAGATTGTGGTGAGGGTGGTTTATAGCGGTTGTAGTGAGGTAGAGGAAGTGCTGTGGCGTCTGTGGTGAAGGCGTTGAAGCGTTGGGAGTGGTTGAAGCAGTTGTGGTGATGAGGTCAAAGTGGTTGGTCACGGTTGTGGTGTTTGTGGTGAAGAGGTTGGTCATAGGTTGTTGCGTGGAATTTTAGGAGGCGTTTGTAGTCATCATGTTGAGCATTGTAGCGTCGTGGTGTGCATGGTGAGGGTCTGAGATGAGGAGTTGGCTGGTTTATGGCATGCCGTTTGAAAAGGAAATGGTGCGTGGTTTGAAAGAGGGTACTACAGCATATCCTCATGACGTCACTGTCCATCCTGTGGTGTACTTGCATGCATGGCAGGGTTCGTGTGTGAAATAAAGGGATCAAGTGAAATAATAGGGGGTTGAAGACCTAACAAAGCCCTCCACAAAGCATGTTGTCCCTTGTATCCACGAGTCATGTGGAAAGGGCTAACTAAATTAATACCAATGAAATAACTGTCTCAGGATCACTATATGTTGGGTGGCATTGCCTCGGAGGAGTGCTGGCTTCGCAGAGCCGCAGCAATACTTTAGCTGAGGATGTTCATTTTTAATCAACATAATGACAAGGTACAGCATTTACTACAAGCAAGAAAATAAGGGGTGAAAGATGAACCAAGGAGTGGGAACATCACAACTGCATCGTGATGAAAATGTTGATAAAATGGAAAAGACAATTTGACTTCAAACTCCACTGCTGAGGTGTAATCAAATAACTGACCAAATCCAGGACCGGAGTATCAGGAGGAACAAACAGACAAAGATGGAGTCGTCAGGAGGAGCCTGAATCGGAATTCAGGTTCCTCCTGATGATTCCATCTTTGTATGTTTGTTCCATCCAGGCACAGCCAAGTGAACCTTACAAAAACTATTTGCAAGATTCACCCCTCCATAGACAAAGAAAGAGAGAGAGAGATGAAGGACAGAAAAAACACACTCACTCACACAAACACACACACACACACACCAACAGAAAACACCCACACTACATACCAACAGAAGGCATACAAGCCACACACCAACAAAAAGCACACACATCCCCCACTCACACCAGAAATACCTTACCACTTCTTACCTTACCTCCGCAATCCACACAATTACCTCCACACAATAAGACACTTCACAATGCAGTACTTGGGAATATATAGCCTGGTGTTGGCTTAGTGGTTAGGGTGGTGGCTTGGGATCCTAGGGTCCTGAGTTCAAGGCCCATTGGCTGCTGAATTAATACACCAGGGGGTTGACTCAGCCTGTCATCCTTCCGAGGTTGGCGAAATTAGTACCAGTGTGTACTGGTAGAGGGGCACTGCATCAGCGACACAGTCACGCTTCCAAGAAATGATAGCTACCCCCGCAGCTAAGCTGCCATCCGCAAGAAGAAGATGAAGTACTTGGGAATTAAAAAGTGTCTGCAAGAGGGGTATTCAAAATGCTGATGAGGACCATGAAGAGATGCTAAAATATTTATTGTCCAGATTGCAACTCAGGAAGAAATGTGAATTCACCATCTCAATCACAAATCCAAACAACATTGAAGTATGACCTGAAAAACACCTCAATTTTTTTCCCTCCGTGTCTTAAATTCAGTTATAGCTATGATTCCAAGGGAATAATTATAATGACCTATTTCAGTTAGGGAATTTCACTTCTCCAAGAACAATGCAGTCAGCACTCTCTTTCACACTGAAACGGCAAAAGCAGTGGAAATAAGGTTTGGAATCCTTCCACATCCCATCTGTTTACCAGATCTGGACCCCTCTGATCATTTCCTGTTTGCAAAACTGAAATAAACATTTATAGAAGTATCTTTTTGGCCAATGATCAAGTCAAGCAGAGTTAGGATGGGAGCAAGTTAAGGGTCTTTTCATTCAGAGAGTAGTTTACACATCACACGGTCTCAGCGGAAACAGCAGATTGGTTCAACCGTGAAGCCCCTTTTTCTTGGGCAGTACCATGATAGCACTGCTTTCTCTTTTGGGTCTTTGCAAACTTTCTCTTTTGCAAAGAAAACTTTGAGAGAGATTAGAGGGAGTACCAAGATGTATTGGAGATAGAGGAGTACAAGGATTATTGGCAGGACTGGCTGGTTAGCTATATATATATATATATATATATATATTGATGGTGATTGGTGTAATTGTGTAGTGTGTCGTGGAGTCTCTCAAAAAACGTGAATGTGCGGTCAGTGTTTATTATTTTCTCACCCTTTCACCCTCCACCATCCCAATTTTTTTATAAATATCATGGTGATGTCCTCTTGTCTGCCCTACTGTTCTTCTCCCCACTACTTCACCTCCCCAGTGAAATTAAGTAAATAAACATATGGATTGAATTTATTTTGTGTTGATTTAAAAAAAGCACTAGGCAAGGCCAAATTTCCTCCTCCTGTGTCCGAGTTCCTTAAATTTCTGTTTCCTGTGGACGAGTATTTTGATTACCAGAAGAAAAACAAATACACCATGTACTCTGGTTACTTAAAAATGTAATCATTTCAAGCTAATGGTCAATCACATAATGTTTTTTTTTTTTCTTTGATCTTCCATCCCACTGGAGTCTCATGTCTCTGCAAAGGCCAAGATCTTTAAAATATTTATAAATCGGCAGATTCAAAGAAGGCATATATAAATTGACATGACAGCCGATTACACGCTTATTTTATAAAAGAATTTAGAATATTTTCCCAGACAACCACCACTCACATGTATGTACTCTTCTGGAAGATGTGGGCATGCACAGGCAAATGTTAAAGGAACTTTTCTGGCATTGATGGAGAACATGTTGAAAAATATTGATTTCAACCTTCTCGAAACTTGTTTTCCAACACACCATGGAGAAAGTGTAAATAAAATACAAACATCCGTCCAAGATGTACTGCGAGAAGGTTCAATCAATTCCTGTGATATCATCAATGAAATGGTGATATTTCTGGCTCTAAAATAATTAGTAACTGTTATTTTCACCCAAAACCACAACACAGTGAGTTACATGATAGTAATGCCAAATGACAGAACTGTACTTAAAACAAATGAATCGTTTGAATTACTCAATATATTTGAAGCCCCCCATTTATGGAATCCGATAGGATTGCCATAAAGGTTATAGATCTGTAAAGATGTTCATGAAGAAAAGATGAAGCTAGCATTAATGGCCAAAGTCAATATAAAAGAGATAATGATAGTGACAGGTTATCAAAAGGCCCCATTCAGCAGATTATGGACTGGCAAGGAACATGACTGTACTCATGCTGGCAAGGAACAAGGCTTTCTTGTGAAATATTCTACCCTGATAGCAACGGGTTGAGAAATAGCACAACTACAGAAAAGAAAGGAATGCGTGTCGGGAGACAATGTATAACACCATAGATACAATGTATCTATTATCATACAGCTGTGGCCTAGTTCAAAACACCACCTGCTAAGTGAATGCATCTCAAACTCAAGAAGAAGAAAAAAATTATTCAAAAAAATTCGCTTCTTTGCAGATCGCATTTTCAAAAAACATGAATCCATTAAAAAAAAGTTAAAATACATAAAAGAGACATAACTAAAATCTCATTATTTGGGTGTGCAGAAAAGTTTCAATGCAAACTGTTCTTTCAAGAGTCTCAACTTGAACAAGCACAGCTACGAGTGTGTCAGTTTAAAAACCGGAGTCCGTGCATCACAAGTGAAGCGATCAATTGGCATGCAACAAGAACTGTGGATGGTGATTCGGCATATTTTCAGCTACAACAAAAATGAGGATTCAAATGCGCAAGGATTTTCTTCAAAATCCATGCATTTCCCCAGATAATGTTAAACACAAGACAACAGATAATGTTTATGCGCACTATAATCAACCTCTTTGTCAAATAATTTCAGCCCGATCCGTCAAAAACTGTATGACTAGTATGCAATTATGTAGCGACCACCCATGTCGCCTTACCGGCTTGTATGTTTGTTTGTATGTAATGGACAGCTCTGGAGGCCAGAGGAGTCAACCGATTTTGATTAAACTTGACAGGTAGGTTCAGACCAGAAACTAGTTGTATGCTTTTGAGCACCGTTGCTATGGACGCCACCGTTGCCTAGCAACGGGACTTTGAAAATGTTTGAAAAATCCTAAAAAAAAAAAAATTCGAAAATCAAAAATCGGCTTGCAGGCTTTTATGCCTCACTATAATCAACCTCTTTGTCAAAAATTTTCAGCCCAATCCGTCAAAAACTGTGTGACTAGTATGCAATTATGTAGCGACCACCCACGTCGCCTCCCGGCTTGTAACACCTTTTATTTGTCAAAATATTCCAATGCGACAATACAAATGTGCATTTTTATGGTGTCCTAATACTTTTGCACAGCACTGTTATTTTTCCTGTTATTTTTCTCCAAAATAGGTAAAGATATTCGAATGAAACAAAGACAGATACCAACATCAATCTTTATCCGACCATGGTGCGTATTTATTTCTCAAAATAATCACCACTGCGATCCAGACATTCCAACGTTTAAGTAGTTTTGTGATGACATCATGATAGAACGGTGCGTCTTGCTAACTTAACCAGCACTTCAGTGGCCTCGACCTCATCGCCGGAAGTAAAATGTTCTCCACAAAGGTGTCCCTTCTGTTGAGGGAAGAGATGAAAATCTGACGGAGACAGGTTGAGGCTGGTACTCCATTGACTGTTTCTTACTCTCATTATCGCAATTATCTTACTCTCACCCAACTCTCATCTACAGTCATTCGTTCCGGTACAGAGATTTTTCCACATGTTGGACGAATCTGTAGCTGCCACTTCCACTTCATGAAAGCCAAGTTTTCTGAACCAGATTTGCCATGTTTTTCTGTTGTATATTCGTTCCTGTGTTTCTGTTTGTGTTTTTCGCCCAATTTACTGTATTAAATAATACCTTGTTTGCTGCAATATTGTCGAATTTCTTTTCATGGTGTTCATGTCCTACTCCTCGAATAGCCGCTGTGAAAATTCTGTCTGAAAATTCTGAAAATAGCCTTTGTTTTTGTGGTGTTCCTCGTTTTGCTTCTTTCTTCCCAGGTATTTATTTTCTACCTCGTCAATGTTATCCTAAAAAAGTTTATTTTTTTTCACTGCACAACAATCTCATTCTACTTTAATTTCCTTCTGCCTGGACTTCCTGTACTCCATTCTTTCATTATCACTTTTCTCAACACCTCCAAACAAAATCTTCATTGAATATAAATGCTTTTTCCTTCTGTTTTTTAAAAGCATTTAAAAACTTTTTTAAATGCTTCACTTTCCTTATTTTTCTGTCAGGAGTACCCCACATGTTCTTCTTCTTCTTCATAATGATTCCAAAACTGTTTGTCAGCCAAGCGCTTGGTGCTGGGTGGTCTTCGTCTTTTCCACTTTATCAACTTGGTCCACCAACCCTCCTCTCGCAACTACAGCACCACCTTTCTCTGTGCCTTCAAAATTAATTCTTACCACCCATCCATTACCTTTATCTCCGTTTGTCCAATTTGTGAATTTGTAATCAGCATGGATCCACCTCATGTCCCCTCTTTCCGTATACCCCCACACCCCACCCTCTCAATTGCTCCCCTTCAAAGATTACTCCAAACCGCACCCACTCAAATCATCCCCCTCACTCCGCAAAGCCTCCTCCCCCCGCCCCCTCGCCATCCTGCATGCTTCTTACGCCTCCTTCCCTGTCCCTAAATATGTGGACATCAAACATGTGAAGCATCCACTTCAACTTGACAAATCTCCAAATCCAGGCTGCTGCTGATAAACCATACATTAGCTGTGCAACAAAATCCTATTGATGTCCCTGACTCCTCAGTGTCTCTCCACAGCTATTGTCTCCTCTGATTTGATAGGCCTGAACACTGCTCTGGCTGGGGAGTTGTACTTTACATCAATAACTCAATTTCTCATTGCCATTGCACTGATCTTCCACCTACCAACCCCCATGAGTACCATTACCCGCATCTCCCCCCACCCCCGCTCCAACCTCTTGTTTTTCTGTGTGTTGTACCATCCTCCAAACAGTTACGACTTCATCTACATCTCTCTCGCAGATAACACGGACCAATTTTTAACCATGAATCCCAACTCTCTCCTCCCCATATGTGGCGATTTGAATTGTCACCTATGCAAATTGGTTGTGGGTACCTCTCTCAGCAGCTATGGCACTTCAGCAAAAGGACTTCTGTGACTCCATGACACTGATTCAATCTGTGAACTTTCCGAACCTGGATTTCTCCCAATGGCAAATCCTCCCATCTGGACTTTGTGACAACAAACTTGTCTCCTGCTATTCTCTGCTCCAATTGGTTCATCTGATCATCTGCTTGTCAACATCTGAGATCTCTTTTATCTACTGCTGCTGATATTAACTCAGCCTGGGAATTCTTCCACAGCAACCTGATCGCTCTTATGCACAGATTAATCGCATCTCATCTTCAGTCATCCTACTCTTCATCCTGCCCATGGTACACCAAATCCTGTGGCAAGGCAGTTGCTCTGAAATAACTTGTCTTCTCTTCCTGGAAAGCAAACATGACTGAAGGCAATTTCAACTAATTCCACAAAGCCTGCAACAAGTCTTAATGTATGTGTACTCTCAGGAGAGCCAGACAGCATCTGTCCAACTTCATGGTTGAACTTTAAAAATTGTCTCCCTCATATAAAAGTTGTTGGCGCCTTGTTAAATCTGTCTCCGGAGTATGCTTCCCCTCCATCCCTTCCCTCACTTCAAATGACAACACAGCCGACACCGCTCATGAGAAGGATGAATGCCTCATTTGTGTGTTTGCTTCCAAATCTTGTGTCCCCAACCCTTCACTCTCTACCCTCCCATCCCAGTCATAACCAACTGCTCCGAGACTCTGTGTCTTTTGTACCTGAGAAAGTGAAGAAGTTTCAGGCAACTCTCAACTCTGATTCTGCAACTGCACCGGACAGCATCAGCTCACTTGTCCAAAAAACCTGCTCTGCTGCTCTTGCATATCCTCTTTCTGCTGTTTTCACCCCCTATCATTTACCCTCGGTCATCTTCCATCTGCTTGGAAATCAGCCAACATCATTGCAATCAGCTAAACCGATCCCCTTAACGACAGACCTATTAACTTACTTCCAATAGTCTGCAAGGTCATGTAATTCATCATCGCAGTTGATATGAAATCCTTGCTTTTCTCTAACGGCATCATCTCAGATCAGAAATTTGGATCCAGACAAGGTCACTCTACCTTGGACGTGCTGTTCCTCCTCTCCCAATAATGGATGGAGGCCCTGAATGGCAGATATCAGGACCGTCTCTCTAGACATATCTCGAGTTTTCGATATAGTCTGGCATCCCACCTTGCTCCCAAAAATCTCTGCCTATTGCATTCAAGGCCGATGACACTCTTTGGTTACTAACTTCCTCCACTCTCGTAGCCAACTTGTGGCGCTCAACGGAATCCTTTCATCTCTTCTCCTTGTTAAGGCTGGAGTTCCCCAAGACAGCGTTCTGGGCCCAGTCCTATTCCTAATCTTCATCGATGATCTCTCTAACTCCATGGAAAATCCCCTTTTTTATTATCTGCAAAACGAAGTTTTTGCAAGATATGTTAGTCAGCTTGTATGTTTTTTTTATTTTTTTTTTTTTGTCTGTAATCACGTATAAAAAATTCTGCAGAGCACAGTTATCATTGGAAATTTTTGTAACTTCGCATATCAGAGGCCTATAGAGGTCCCTTTCAGCACACAAAATTTTGAAGGTCAAGGTCAAAGGTCAAGGTCACTTTGTCCAAATCAGGGGAGTCGACGAAACCCTTATTTTTTGAGTAATTTTGATCAGATCGTCTTCAAACTTCATGGGAATATAGTTCATGGTCTGGCCGTCAGCTGATTAATTTTTGGTGGCGATTGGCCTTGACTTCGTATGTTTTTTTTTTTGTCTGTAATCACGTATAAATCATCTGCAGAGCACAGTTATCATTGGAAATTTTTGTAACTTCGCATATCAGAGGCCTATAGAGGTCCCTTTCAGCGCATAAAATTTTGAAGGTCAAGGTCAAAGGTCAAGGTCACTTTGTCGCAAATCAGGGGAGTCGACGAAACCCTTATTTTTTGAGTAATTTTAATCGAATCGTCTCCAAACTTTATGGGAATGTAGTATATGGTCTGGCGCTCAGCTGATTAGTTTTTGGTGGCGATTGGCCTTGACCTTCATGGTTAGGCCGCTGAGGTCAAACATATTTGACCCCAAGGTCAAATTTTCAAGTTTTAGGAACCATATCGTGTAGTACCTCAAATTGAACACCTCGATGAGTGCTTCTTAGATATGTCAAGCTTGAGACATTATGACGTCATTTGGTGACGTTATGAGGCAAACACATATTTTTCATGGTTACTCTGTAGAAGGATTCTCATCGGAATCTCTCGTAGGCAGATATTCCTCAAGGAGTCGCTCCTGGTGGATAGCAGCTCTGTTCACCTCAGTGTGACCTTAAAGAAGTCACACGTGGTCACCTTTTGGCAAGATACGGGTCACCCTGCAGGTGACATTGGTTTATTTATCTATATTTTGATGATTCCACATTTTGCCTGATATCCCTCATCCGTCAAATAGGCAGGCAGCAGCCTATTCTTTCTTTCAAACCTTGACAATATCACAAGCTGGTCCAACACTTAGAACATGTCTTTCAATCTCGACAAATCTCAGTGTCTCACTCTCAGTCTCAGTCTCAGTCTCAGTCTCAGTCTCAGTCTCAGTCTCAGTCTCTCTCTCTCTCTCTCTCTCTCCAAAATGATTGTACACCAAACCCTCCCATCTATTTTCTCAACAATCCTCTTGAGGAAGTTCAGTCCCTCAAACTCCTGGATTTCACAATCAGCCATGATCTTTCTTGGGCCAATCACATTTCAAAGTTGGCCTCCAAAGCCAGTCACTGACTGGACATCCTGCGTCATACAAAGTCACTTGAACTCCCATCCATCTACAAGGCTTTCATCCACAGCTTGCTTGAGTACTGCTCTTCCTTGTGGGGTGGGCCATGATCTTTCTTGGGCCAATCACATTTCAAAGATGGCCTCCAAAGCCAGTCACTGACTGGACATCCTGTGTCATACAAAGTCACCTGAACTCCCATCCATCTACAAGACTTTCATCCACAGCTTGATGGAGTACTGCTCTTCCTTGTGGGCTGGGGTACCCCAGCAACATACCTTTTCAGCATGATGTTGTGGAAGACAAGGCCATCAAGATTATTGGAATCTCACGCAATGAAGCTGAGTGTATGGGCCTATTACTTTCCCATCGCATTCAAGTCGGTGGGCACTCTGTCTTCTACCACCTTCTTTCTGGTCTTACATCCTCTGCTCTTTCCGTGATTTGTACACCCCCCCCCCCCACCCCCTAGTTTCTGAAAGTATATCACGTGGTCCACCATCAACCCCTGAAACTCTAAAAAATCCCGAATCACTGCTCACCTCCACTCATTTGATCTCTTTTTTCCCTGCTATTCAATCTCATTGTTCCCATCAAGTTTCAAGATCTGCTATCTTGACAAATGTAGCACGAAGACATCCAGTGTAAGAATCACGAAACTTCACACCCAGTGGTAGAAGAACTAATGGGTGGACTACGCTTTGTTTCATTCAAATGTCTTTTACCTGTGTTGGAGAAAAGAATAGGAGGCATTAACTTTTCAACATGCCCCAGGTGCACATCACTGCTTATATTCATAGCACAAACCGACCTCAGGAGTATAACAACTGATAGGACATCACAAAACATGAACATAAGAAGCTGACAAATGAACGATCATTTCTAAAAAGGCAAAATAACAGGAAATTAATGTTCTGGGGGGTGGGGGAGGGAGGGACCTGAAGGGATGCAGCGTTATACATTTATTTACACTTGCAGGAAGGTGGGCAGATGTTGACCACAAGGGGATGATCATAGAAAAAGAGCCACAAGGTAGCAAGTTGCAAATAGTGATGCAGTGTAGAAATGCCAGGGATATGAAGGTTGCAAACGACATTGCTCCCGTCATCTGTCTGCGCTGCAATTGCTACTGAGAACCCCTTTGTCTAAAACTAACGGTTGCCTTTAATCTCAAAATTCTTTCTTTGATATACTGTAATGCGTGATCATTCCTCTCCTCAAATACCCACTCCATTGCATGACAAAAGAGGGCCTTGTAATACCATCTCTTTGAATCCTTTTGAGTCATTGTGACCAAAGAGATGAGCTGTGATGGAATGTGAAGAATATCGATGACGACACATGAAAAATAAGCATCAAGAATCTGCTTGATGAAATAAAAAAAACATTAGCACATGATATGAAATGGTGGTGTGACTGACAATAATTCAGTATAACTGTATACTGTATATAACCGTATTCAGTATAACAGTATAACATGTAAAAAGCAAAGCTAATGCAAACCCAAGCAGGCTGGCATTGCACTTTGCGATGATAACTTAAAAAATATGACTCCTCCAAAGTGCTCCATCAAAATGGCGAACTTGTCTTTCTGATATAAAATACATGTCTCTGCCTACCAGGTTCCTGCTTGTAAGCAAAGTATACTGTATATCAATGGAACTCAATAATAGGATTATGACATGTAAAGAATCACACTTCTCCTCTCGATGATGTTCTGCCTCTACATGGCATCTCGTAGACACTTCCTGGTGTTTTTTTGTTTTTTCAGGGAGCAGTCAAAGAAGCGTCCGTGGTGTAATTACGTTCACCTACAAAACGTTATCTGCCATAAAAGATCACAAAGCGTTCATGTTTCAGGCCTTGACCTTCAATCGAGATTACGATGTGGTACAATTAGCTGAAGAATCTGTTATGTAAGATAATTCTCAGCGTAATTTAGGGCTGGCAGGATAGTTCGGAGAAAGGGCGCCCACCTTTGAGCTGTCTAGTCTGGGATCGAGTCCTGACTCAGCTATAAACTGTCACACTGGTGCTTCACAGGCAGGGTTCCACATCAATTAGTATGCCATCCTTCGGATTGGACAATAAGCAGGAAACAATCTGCCATCATTGTTCACTGCTGTTGGACGTCAAGTATCCTATGGCGTCTTTCACAAAGAGTAGGTGAGTTCCCACCGGCACCTTGAACAAATTCCCAATCCCTGCCCAAACTAGCTCCGGTCGAACATCAGGCCTGGCCAGTCGATTGGTGAAATAATTTGGTTAACCTGAAATGCTCTGTGACCCAATGACTCAAAACTCATAGGACATGACTGATGATGATGATGATGACGACAACGATGCATAGTCTGCGGAGTTTAACCTTGACAATTTGGCCTTTATCAAGTATCATTCACATGGTATTGCAAATACTTGGTTCTAGTTTTTGTCCATAGATGAGCACAAATAAATTCAGGAAAGATAATTGAAAAAGATGGAATTTCTTCATCAAAGCATCATTAATATATAAGAACTAGATATAAGAACAACAGTCACATGCCAAAGGGAAATTCACCATATGACACTGCTTTCGTCAATTCTTACCTGTAGTGTGGCCTGAAAGCATAATGAAGTAAAACAAGGTAGGACAAGAGGGAAGAGAAGAATAAAAATGAAAATTCGTCAAACACATGTATTATCATAAAAGCAAATGGTTATCTACAACGCAAGATAAAAAAAAACTGCAGTTCAACAAAAATGGCAATGACTGAAAGAGTTATGCACAACATATTGAGAACAAAGTGATGTTCATATGGTCTGGCGTTGACATAACGCAGCGGTTGTTGTGCAATGTGCTGGATCTTTCAAAAACACATGCTGAAAATGATACGAGAATATCTCAGACGTCAAAAAGAACGATCCAACTTTAAAATCAGAATTGGGAAACAAGATCTTGTTTCCAACTCAGAACAATTGGACAAAAACAACAACCCAAACACAAAGCTATTACAACAAAAACAATGACCCAAACACAAAGCTATTGCAATTACGAAAACTTTCCAAACCACACAAAGGTAAAGATGGAGTCTTCAAATTGATAGTGTTGGCAAATTATAAAATAAATTTAAATTAAAGGCTTGCATTAAAACATGTGGGATTCAAATGGGATATCCCCACAACTTCGTAAAAAACATTGGATTCGGCTTGTTTGGAGTAGGCCTAGTGAAGCAAAGAGTGGCAAGCAATACCTGTTGCTGAATGAGTCCATGTTTGTGTTCCATCTCACGTTTGTCCTTTGCAGAGTCCACCACAAGCTGATCTAGCTGGAAACACAAAGAAATGAAAATGTTTGAAATCACAATCACATTCACATCAAGTTCATCCGAACAACCACTTGAAGTACAAGTTCAAGCATCAATAGGTCTGCATGTTGTATACCTCTGTTAAAATAGGACCGTGGGTCCTGAAGCTCACCTGGATCATCAGCAGCAAGAGTCACACAACCCCCCCCCCCCAAACCCTGCAGACCGCTTTAGACCCTGATTTTTTTTAATGCTGTGAACAAACTTTGGTACATCATGGGTGATGAGGTTTTAGTCAAGTTCCCTCTAAATTGTGTGTGTGTGGGTTTCGAAGAAGAGAGCAAATACCTATTTTGGGGGTGGGGGGGGGGTCAACTCCCCACCCACCAACAGCCCCATTAATGAGCACAGATTTTGATGTAGTCAATATACCTTCGTTAGGTATCAGATATGAAGCTTGTGGCCAAGTTTCATCAAAATCATGTGTTTGGTTCAAGCGATAATGACTGAAGTGTTTACAGACTACTGACGAACTGACTGACTGACCTACAGACACTGCTTGATTGATTAAAAAGCTCACCGGACTAATGTCTAGATGAACGAAAAATTGATTACATCATGTTATTGTTTTCATAGTTGTTCTCAGAAGTGTCTGTTCTGAGTCTGAGTGGTTGGCAGTTTAATTCTGACGCTGGCTGAAACATACCAAAGACTTTAAAGATAGTATGTGCTGATTCCCTGCTTGGACCTCAACATTTAAAGGAGAGAGAGCACACACAAATCCAATGGGGAGAAGGAAATTTCTTAATTGCCACACTGAGTGAAAAGAGAAAAACGATATCTTAAAAGATGACCCAGGAAGTTAAGTGCTTCCCCTAAGCTCAGCAGTAGTGTTTTCTGAAGTTGTCCAATGTCTCATGTATTTATGTGTATGTGTGCATGATTTGTATTGCAACCTCTCCATGAGCCGAAGACCCTGTAAGTAGATAAATAAGTAAATAAAGTCCCCATCTTACACATACATGACTGTCTGCTGGACTCTGTATCCTTCTCAACCGAGAAGGTCGATAAAATTTTGTCCAGCCTTGATCCTGTTTCGGGGTGACGGCCCTGATGGCGTCAGTGCCCATGTTCTCAAATCCTGCTCTATCGCTCTTGCATCCTCTTTGCTTGCCCTGTTCAGTCTGTCCTCCTTTGGCCACCTCTCATCAGCCAACAAGTCATAAACATCACTCCCGTCTCCAAGAATGATGCAAAATCAGATCCTCTTGACTCTAGATGAGTGAGCTTACTTTCAATTGCAAGCAAGCCATGGAATCCATCATTACTGCGAATGTCAAGTCTTTCCTGTTTTCAAACTGCCTGATCTCTGACCATCACTTTGGATTCCATCCCAGTCACAACATTAGACATGCTTCTGCTCCTCTTTCAACAATGGCTGAAGGCCCTCAATCTCAAACAAGAGGTTAGGATTGTCTCTCAGGCAGATATATCAGGCATTCAACACAGTCTGGCCTCCTGCTTTGCTTGCCAAGCTCTCTGCCAGTGGCATACAAGGCCATCTTCATTCATGGATTTCTGACTTACTCCACTCATGCAATAAAAAGGTGGCTATCAATGGAACCCTCTCTTCCCCTCTATGAGTGGAGGCTGGAATGCCCCAAAGCAGTGTGTTGGGCCCAGTTTTGTTCCTCATCCATATAAACAACCTCTCCATTGCTCCGGAAAACACTTCCTTCCTTTTTACAGATGACTCCACATTGTAGTATCCCATCCCACTGCGAGGCAGACTGCAGCTGCATCCATATCCATATATCTCTATCTCTATCTCTATCTCTCACTCTCTCTCTCTCTGGAATTTATTATATGTTTCTCTGATAAATGCAACATGACCTTCATGCCTGGAAAATCTCATCGTCTCATCTCACTGCACCTCCAGAAGGATCATCAAACTAACCCACCTATCTATTTCATTGTCAGCCACTGGTAAAGGTCCAGTCTCTTGAACTTCTTGGCCTCACCATCAGTCATGGCCTTTCCTGGGCCGAACACATAGCAAAGCTAGCCAGCCTCTAAAGCGAGCTGCAGACTGGGTATCCTGTGTTGAACCCAGTTTTTCCTTGGAATCTCCCACAACTATTTATTCATCCCAAGCCAGCCACTCTAACCACTAAAGCAGCACCAGGCTTCAATGAAAGGATGTACAAAATGAAAGGTCACTGATTGCAAATGAAAGGTTTAAATGGTCTATTTGTAAAGGTAAAAGGTCTGGAACGTTTTAAATGTGTGAAGGTCAAATGGTCTGAAGGTGTAAAAGGTTGAAAGGTATAAAAGTCAAAAGGTCTGAATAGGTCGAAAGTGTTGAAAGTGTCTTCAAAGGTCAAAGGGTCTAATGGGTATAATTTAAGATCTAAAGAGTTGGAATTGTCTAAAGGGGTCTAAAGGGCCTTAAGACATCTAAAAATGGTCTGAATGTCAAAGGGGTCAAAAGTGTATTAAAAGGTCTAAAAGGTGTGAAGGTCTAAAGGTCTAAAAGCCAACATGTCCAAAAGGGTCTAAAGAGCAAAACATGAGTCTCAGGGGTCTTAAGGGTAAAACAAGGTATATAGGGTCTTTGGGTTCTAAGGTGTCCTAAAGAGTTCTAGAAGGTCTCAAGGGTGTAATGGGGTCTTAGAATTATAATGGGGTATATCGGGTCTTGGGGTTCTCAAGGGTCTAAAGCAGTGGTCCCCAACCTTTTTCTGATCGAGTACCACTTGGAGGTCCCATACCGTCACC
>CM068954.1:104322596-104336130 GCA_035128595.1 Eptatretus atami
TCTATGAGCTCCTCTTGTTCCCCGTCCCGACAGGCAGATCGCCTGGTTCAACGGAAAACGGATTGGTGATGTAGGCACAACATGTAATGTCTGGGAAGTAATGCATCAACTCAGTCTTGAGCAGTGAGAGGTGACGGACGATTTTTGGGAAAATCCATCATTGGGGCTCGCTCTCAAGGGTAGTCAGGAGTTCGAACATTCCGTAGCGTTTGCTCTCCACGTTCTGATCCAGAGGTCAACTTCCGGACAAACGCTCCCAGCTTCGAGATGAAGTCTGAGACAGTGCAGTTGGGCCCTTGGAACGACAGGTTTAAGTGGTTGAAGACCCCAAAAATGTCCGACAGGTAGGCCAACTTGAGAATAAACTCCTCGTCCTCCAGTCTTTTTGAAATTCGTGTTCTTTCTCCGTGAAGAATACGAGGAGTTCATCCCTCAGTTCAAGAGACGCCTCGTCGTATTCCCCCGGGAGAGCCAGCGGACTCTGTGTGGTAGAGTAGACAGGTGTGGTCGGAGCCGAGATCTTCACAGAGCAGTTTGAACAGCCGAGTATTCAGGGCGGATGTTTTGACGAATTAACTATTTTGATTAATCGGTTCAAGCATGATAACAAATTCGGAGGAGTACCTTAGTGCTAAGGCGAATCTGTGTATGAAACAATGGACACCGGTGGCGTTTGTGACAGCTTTCACATGGGCTTGAAACCCTGACTTTTGACCGAGCATAGACGGAGCCCATCTGTCGTGCATCCGACCAACTTTCCCAATCCAGTTCATTATGCTTGAAGAAATTATCAAAGGTTGAAAACATCCTTTCCTTTCGTTGTACTGGATAGCTCCTGGCACAGCAGCAGCTGTTTTTTTGTTTGTTTGTTTGTTTTTAATCATTTTTTTTAAAGGTTGAGCCCGAAAGTGCTCGCGAACCACCTGGAAGGCCCTCGCGTACCACTAGTGGTATGCGTACCACAGGTTGGGAACCACTGGTCTAAAGGGTTCTAGAGGGACTGAAGGGTGTAATGGGGTCTTAGAGTTCCAATGGGGTATGTAGGGTCTTGGGTTCTTAAGGGTCTAAAGGGTTCTAGAGGGACTGAAGGGTATAATGGGGTCTTAGGGGTCTTGAAGGTCTTCGGGTTCAAAGGGTCTTAAGGTATATTGGGTCTAATGTAATTAATACACCTACTCATGTTATGTGCAGACAAACAGACAAACAGACCCAAATGCAAAACCCTATCCTCTGGTGAGGGTAACAGGTTTAAAAAAAAATTGTGAGTTGGTTCCTCCAAAGATTTCATTTCTGAAGATTTAGCATCATTTTCAAAAATAGATTTTCCACAGACATGGATAGTTCCCCCCCCCCCCCCAAAATGTCACGATCCTTTTCTGTAAACTATTCATTTTTCACAACACTCACAATTCTGAACACTAACAATGTCATCATTGCATAATCCAAAGCACATCTACAAAATGATATATAGAATGCCCAGATGTCTCCATAACTTTCACAGGCCTGCACTCGCACCATGAAACAGATCATGTGCACAGGTTCTTAGCGAGATAACTTTGGCCCTTTACTCATTCCACAGTTGGAGACAATTGGGAAAGCATGAGACAGATTGGTTGACCTGAGCGATAAGCCATGCAGAGCTCGCCATGTCCTCAAAGGAGGTTTCACGGAGCTGGAGGCCCCATGGCACTGGAGATGTTAGTCTCCACAAGGCCTCTGTGGAGGGTGCCAAAAGTCCGCTCTGGTCTTTATTTGGATGCGAAGTTCATTGGGCACCCACCACAAGACAGTTCATGCAAAATGGATTGAGATGATTCTGGGATGCTCTCCACCATGTCCGTATCATTGCTCCTGATCCATTCGCCCTCCACGAACACAGAGATGACTGGAGCTAAGGCTTGGAGTTCACCCAGCAACAATAACACAAATGTCCCATTCAATTATCATGACAGAATCAAATAGAGAAGAACCATTCCAATTGCCATAATAGAACGGGAACCAATAGACGCGCCAGACCCAGCTCGCACTTCTTGGAGCATGTGGCCACACCTTCAGGGCTTCTTGATCCAGGAATTTGCACACACCCTTTTGGGTGATTAGACACCTTTCATGGAGGCGTGATCGCCTGGTGATCCATCAAGTTGCATGCGACCTTCTGGCCCAATGGACGCTTTTCGCGGGGACGTGAATGCCTGTTGATCCACATATTCCCCTGGCTTTGGAGTGCTTTGCTTTCCCCTGGTGTAACTGAGTCCGGATGGCACTGGTAAGAGTTCTGTTCTCTTGGAAGGACAAAAAGGACGTGCGGAGAAAAGAACATACAACAGAGAAGGGGCACTGGGGTGAAAGCACACTAGGGAATGTGGATGGTCTACCGATTGCATACGCACACATCTTTATCCAACAGAGTACGGTACGCTTCATTAAGAAATAACTGACATGATTCGCAGGATTGTTTAACCCCTAAGGATAATTTCCGTAACAATGTAAATCTCAATTCATGTTTTGTTTCTTTGTTTGTTTGTTTAAATATGCTTTTAAAAACTTTAAAAAGAAAAATACTTTTAAAATCCAACCAAATTTTGCATGTGACTAAAGGCACCCCAGGAATGGTTTCTGTCAGGTAGCATATCTTGGGGGGGGGAGGGGGGTTCAGGGTAGAGGGAAGACACCAAACGTCTCTCTGTAAATGTGTATCATATCGCATCACCGGTGGTATCCGGTACTACAAATCTTCTTCCTCTTATATAAATAAAGTTTAAGAAACTTAACAATTTGCATTACGGTGATGTTGAAATTTGAGCGTGAATATTTGGATTTTAAAAATGTTTAATTTCACTCATTTTAAGAGGTTCAAACCAAAGAATCCAACAGTGAGCTTCGCAGTGAAGCAGAAGTGATTTTTGCTCACAACATATATAAGCAGCAGGATGGTGTTGATGAAGGTGATGTTCGCTGACTTCCAAGCAGATGGAAGATGACCTCGGGTAAATTATAGAGTGAATAGAGCAAATGTTTGCGAAGCACAACATGCTGTATTTTTGATTAAATCCCTGAGCAAAGCGATGGCTAATTTTGCTCATTAAAATATAAAAGAGCTCGATGATTGATTCAAAAAGCGTTGCGTTATTAAGCCATGGTGTATTTGTCGGACCAGAAGCAGTCACTGGAGACAACTGACAGATCCCCGTGGCCATTAACAAGAAGAACCAAACTTTGCCATGGTCAAGTAAGTTCTGTGCTGCACTATCATAAATTTATGACATGGTACACGCAAATATGGTGCCAAGACTCAAAGCGGCGACCTTGTCCAATATTGTTATGTTTGGCAAAGTTGTGAGTTTGTTTGTAGATGGTGGTGAGGTCGTGTCACCTGGTGTAGCAAACTTGCTTTTTGAGAAGATAGTTTACACAAACAAGGATTCCACACCATGCCAAGTGATTCAACAAGGTGTTGAATCACTTGGCATGGTGTGGAATCCTTGTTGTTTTTTTTGCATGGTGTGGAATCCTTGGCATGTTTTAATACCATGCCAATACAAATAAACAAGTGTTGGAAATTTTGAAATAAATTGCAGTGTTTCAGCCTGAGGGGGTCTTGGGCCTCATCTATACTGACTAGTGGAGTGGGGGAGGCTCCCTCCCTCCCCCTCCTCCCTCTAGTCAGCAACAGAGAAAACAATCAGCTTTGCCCAACTCTCCTGCATTAGCTTTATGCTTGTTCTCGTTTTGTTTGAGATATTTCAAAAGCTGCTCATGTCAGACACGGCATCAAAGTTTATTCCTTTCAGTTTATGTTGTTTCACACTTCCATTATTGTTCTCACAAATGGTGTGCTGATCAATAATAAAAAAAACCTTGTTGTTTGGTGCTGCTTCTTCCTGATCTGATACAATATGTATGAATAGTCTTGGTAATGTCCAATGCAGTTCATATTTAAACACGATGGAAACACTCATTTTGATATTACCAGGAGCATAAGCAAGAAATGTCATAATCCATTGTTAAAAGTCTTAACGAAAATGTGCTTTTCAACTTTTCACTTCAAAATACCTTCTTTCTTATTTATTGTTTCATTCATTGTGCATGAAGCATCATGGTTTTAATTTGGATGTGCTTTTAAATAACGATTTTGCTCTCTCCAAACTTGGGGAAAAAACAACAGGTCGTTAATTAGACTATATATCTATATATTACTAAAACTCTCATCTTGTATATATGTACGTATGTATGTATGTATGTATGTATGTATGTTCCCGAAATATAGCTAAAATGGTACACTATAGCGCAAAAATGTTATGGCCACCTTATCACCATTCTCCTGCGGTGTGCAGTATCAAGTTTCGTTCAAATCGGCAACGAAAAAATTATTGAAAAATCATTTCCTGATTCAGTCAAGTACTCTTCGGGAGAATTTGATCAATACAAACAACCTCAGTGATATAGTTCGCTGGAGCTATCTTTTTTTCATCTTGAAATGATTTTTTTCATCAACCGCTGTCACAACGGGAACCCAACGGGTTCACGGGTCGTCAAGTACAAGATAAAAAGAAAAATGTATAAAGAATAATAATATCTGTTGAAAACAAACAAACAAAAGGAAAGGCTGTGCTCAGCATGAGCACAACGGGACCTGCATTCAATAGTATGTCATGGTTTCGCTTTTAGCCCACAACGTTTTGCTTTCAAACTGATTCATCCGTTCTCTTTGTCATAAACTCCCCTCTCACATTGACCCTTCAATGCTTTGAAAGACACCATGCAATGGGAGCTTTATTATCCACAACCGTAAAGCAGATGGGATAGCCGGCTTTCTATATCCATCCACCATCTGCCGGCACCTCCTTTGTATAAATTTCACCAGAGTACTCAAACCAATGGCTGTGAGTTCAAGAAGAGCACAATCTAAATTCAGTTGATGGTGTGCTTCCCGCTGAATCATATGATTAAGTAAAATGCTGCATGGCAATGTGGTGCCAAATTTGGCACTCAAGAATTTGGAACTCAGTTTCATGAGCCTCCTCGTGGAAACCATGCTTTGTAACAGTGCCTTTCACCAGGACGTTTTCATGATAATACATTGTATTGACTCTTATTAAACCGTATGATGACCTTGCGTTTCGATGCGCATTTTGTTTAAAAGAAAATCGTTGCATCGACCTTATAGATATTAATTTTATCGACTTCATAAAACGAGAATGTACTCAAGAAAACTCTGCCCTTACACGCGCCAATTCCAGAAGCTTTGTGAACTTTCTTTCATTTGCAAATAGTGAGAAGGGTGCAAAAGCTAGAGATTGTTATATCACATCGAGAAGTCATCTTTCTGTTCAGTGAATTTTCATTCAACTAGCGAAGGTGTATTTTGATCTGCATATTCAATGTGAAGAACACCGATGTTTACTAATGTCTTTGTCCCACATGCACTTTCTGTACAAATTCCTACTTGAACTTTGGATCAATGTTGAAATTAATTGACAAAATAATTCCTACATAAACAAGCACAACATCTGCCATTTATAGATGTGACTAACATGGTAAGATGTATCACAAGAACACCGTTAATTTGAATCTGCAGCCAATTGTTTAGAGTAGCCAACTGGAACAAAATGGGTGAATGAACCATTACAGACAAACAAAAAAACTCGCTTATTCCAGGATTAAACAATTCTACAAGTAACAATAATAAACATATGTATATATATATATATATATATATATATATATTGACATCTGAGGAGCCTTTGAAAACAACTCACAACATGTGCATTGCTGAACCATTTATTGTCCAACTGTGCAAACCATGAACAACAACAACAACAAAAAAAACGAGTTGAACAATCATATTAAACTTGACCAAATGTATCAAACTTGTCCACAATTGACTAAAATGCATGCATGACATCACACGAGTGTTTAACAGTTCATCGAAGTCGTAAAGACAAGGCATTGGATTCCTCTATCTAAATATCCTCTTGAGGACGTTCAGTCGTTCAAACTCCTGGGTCTCATTATAAGCCATGATCTTTCTTGGACGAACCACATTTCAAAGTTAGCCTCCAAAGCCAGCTAGCGACAAGGCATTCTCCGTTGCACAAAGTCCGTCCTTAGCACACATGAACTCCTATCCACCTACAAGGCTTTCATCCGCAGCTTCATGGAGTACTGCACACCCTCTGGGTTGGCTCCTCTGCCTCACATCTTGCTCAGTTTGTTGCTGTGAAAACCAAGGCTGACAAGATTATTGGAATCCCCTACTATGAAGCTGAGTCTATGGGGCTAACACTTTGCCATCGCAGACAGGTTGGTGATCTCTCCTTTCTGGTCTTACACCTTCTACTCTTTCCGTACTTTGTCTCCCCCCCTCCCCCCCCTCTCCAGGTTACTGCAGGGCACACAGAGTCCACCATCAAACCCCCTTCTAGTTAAACTACCTCAATCCAGGATCATTGCATCTCACCTCCACTTATTCGGTCCTCTTATTCCCCACATGTGGAACAACTTCCACATTCTCTTCAATCTCATCCTCCTTCAGGTTTTCAAGACAGCTGTGACCCACCATCGCAGATCGTCTCCAATCCAAAACCATTATCTATAACTCCACACTCAAGCCACATCGCCTAACTCTCAGTACCAATTACGTCTTGTTTAATGCAATATATTATTTTTATTTGTATGTAAATATATCTTGTACATACATATTGTATGTAAATATATCTTGGACTTACTTTCCATGATTATTTTTGTATTATTATTCCTCATTAAATTGCAGAATTTGTGATTTATTAAGAATTTACATATGGAGTAATGGTGTATTGGAGTTCTGGAATGCATCTTCTGCATTTCAATTAATTCTTTCATTCTCATGGGAAATAGCTGAGCAATTTAAGTCGTGTTTTCCAGGAATGTAACCCTACCTTAAACTGATCATTACATACATATATATTATTATATATATATATATTATATATATATATATACATATTCCTCAGTACCAGGAAGCAAGTGCCTTTGGTATGACTCGGCCGGGGTTTGAATTGAACTGAAGACTCCCAGACTCGGAGCGAGTCTTTTAACCATTAACCCACTGAGTCTGGGATGCAATATCCTTCTTCCTACCTCAAAAACCAGGATGACTGTCACCAAAACTCTTTCGTTATTTTCTTTTCTCTCATTTAGGGAGCACCTTCCTGAAGCTACTCAATCCCATTCTTCCCTCTTGGGCTTTAAGCAAGTTGTACACTACCATCTCATGTCATCCCTACCTACATCCCAACCCATGATATTTTGACAGAGAGACTAAAACACCACAACCATTAACCCTACTTACCCAAGCAGGATACCATGTTTCCAACCTCTCTCTCTCTCTCTCTCTCTCTCTCTCTCTCTCTCTCTCTCTCTCTCCTTTTTTCCTGTTCCTTCGTTCCCTTGCATATTGTGCCCAATTTTTGGTTTCACTGCCCCCACTGTCAATTCCTTAGCAATGCTCCTCTGTCTCCTTGTTCTTCTGAGAGCCTAGCTTTTGCATCCATCAAAAGAAGAAGAAAGTAAACTAAGAACCAAGATCGACACGTCAGCTGTGACTGATAGACAAGGCAAATACCCAAAAGGAAAACATACTCATAGAGGCAGCAAGAAGGTAAGATTGTGTTCATTTGAAATGGCTCGCAAGGCCTGCTGTAGGTAATGGAGCCTGAGGGAAAATTGTGCAGTGTTTGCCTTGGCAGGCCTCACGGAAGCCTCAAACACATTAAGCCAAATCCATGAGGAGGGGGCGCTTGCAGTCAGCACAGAACACATTTCTCTCATTCTTTGAAGGAATATTTCATTATGAGTTAAAACATTTTCGAAATCGACTGCCAGATTCCAGCCCATATCCAATCTAAATGTGTTTCAATAAATCACTCAGTCAAACCCTCTGAGATAAGACACAACTGGCAAAATGGCATTGCATGTTCAGCGACAGCGCTGTAAAAACACTCTGCCAGCAAGTGTAAATAAACAATGTTTTATTTGAATAACTTCAAATTTTCCATTCATTTTCAAGGCACATACGGTATATGCAAAACTATTGTTTGTTCCATACCTTGCAACCTTCTGGAAGGAAAACAATTAGACCCTTGTACTTTCACTCTCAAGAGAAAACCGAGGTGAAAGTTTCCCCAAAGACTGACAAACATTTTTGGGTTTCGGATTAAAATCGGAGACTTAACACATTCGTGCAATTTCAAGTACTGTTGGACCGGCTATTTGCGGATTTGCTATCCGCGGACCCCGTGTATTCACGGGTCGTGAAGCACGACTTGCCTCGACATTCACGTTTCGGGTTTTTCTCGTTTTTTGTTTATTTTTACACTTCAGGACTGGTCCCTATATCACCTAGGAAATTTGAAATCAGCCATCATCAAGCATTATATCAAAAAGGTGCAAAATGGATCCCCTTAATTAAGCCCGATTAGCTTACTGTACTTCCAGTCATCAGCAAGGTCATGAAATCCATCATCACAGTTGACATAAAATCCTTCCTTTTCTCCAACAGCCTCATCTCAGATCATCAATTTGGATTAAAACCTGGTCACTCGACCTTAGACATGCTGCTTCGACTCTCCCAACAATGGTGGAGGCCATCAATATCAGACATGAGATCAGGGTCGTCTGTCTGGACATATCTCGAGCTTTTGATACAGTCTGGCATCCTGCCTTGCTCTCCAAACTCTCAACCTATGGAATCCAAGGCCAACTCCACTCTTGGATTACTGGCTTCCTCCCCTCTCGAGAGAAACATGTGGCTCTAACGGAACCCTTTCATCTCTCTCCTGTCATGGCTGGAGTACCCGAAGGCAGCGTTCTAGGCTCAATATTATTACTAATCTTCATCAATCATCTCACTGACTATCTGGAAAATCTTCTTATTCTCTTTCTGATGGCTCCACATCTGCAGTAACATCTCTCATCCTTCTGACAGACATGCAGCAGCCTCTTTCCTCTCCTCAGAATTTGACAAATCACAAACTGGTCAAACACAATTTTGCTTATGGATCCATATTGTCCACCCTTTGCATTCTCCCTTATGTCTCATCGTACCTGCATTCCCTTGTTTGTCCATTCCGACTACTTTCTCCTTCCACCCTGCTGCTGTTGTTTTCCCCTTTCTCCTGCTGTTCCCTTTGTTATGTTGTGTCTGATTTGTTCTGTGTAATCACTCTTCACAAGCCTAGACCATATTAAAAAATAATAATAATAATTGTTAAACAATGCAAACCCCACCATTCACAGCTTTTTTCAGGAATGTATCCCTGCGAATAGCGGGTTGACAATATTTTTTCTTGCATGAAGTGACTATAATAAACCCTTTTTTCTTGCAAAATGATCCTCTTAATACTAGAGTTTAAAAAACACAGCACAAGCTGAAGCAATGGCAACAGGTTGGCTAAATGGTCATCTGCATGCTTGCCATGAACTGTCGGCTCCTCTGATTGATTCACAGCCAGTACAATCCCACTAAAACTATGGCACAGTAACTGGCTGTCCCATCTGCAAGTAGAAGTAAAATATTCCTTCCTATTTTTTTTACCCATGTCAGCCTCTTGGCCGATAGCATGGCCATTTATGAGACCTTGAAATACATTGGAAGTAATGTGTAACTTACGTAATCATGTTATAATTTGAGAAATGTCTGTTTGTTACTTGCGAAATCAATGATTTTTCAAGTATATTGGTCGGTCGATTTTTGTATATTCTGTCTGTCTGTCATGGCCTACAGGTCACACTTTTAAACCGATCTTCACGAAACTTAACCACATGGCGGAGTTTGGCATAAGCAAGAAGCCTATTGTTTGAGGTCAAAAGGTCAACATAGGCCAAAGGTCACCAAATTTGTCAAATTTCAAAAAATCCTCAATTTTCATCTGATTGATGATAAATTTGAAGAGAATTTTCAGATCAGCTTACTGAATTAACCAGCCAATTATTTTTGAGGTCAACAGAGACCAAAAGGTCAACATAGCCAAAGTCAGCAACTTAGGTGAGATTTCTAAAATCCTCAATTTTCATCCATTGACTGTTGAAATTTGAAGAGGATTTGCACATCAGGTCACTGAATTCAACGACCAATTATTGTTGAGGCCAAATTGTTTTATGGGTTTTGAAAGTATCGTACTCTGCATGTCTTTTTTCTTGTTCTGTTTGTTTATGTGTATGCCATTCGCATACAGATCACAATTTTAACCAATCTTCACGAACTTCACCACCTGGTTGAGTTCCTCATAAGTAAGAAGCTTCTGTTTTTGAGGTCGAAAGGTCAACATCTTTGCCAAATTTATTAAATCCTCAATTTTCATCCGATTGACTTAAATTTGAACAGGATTTGCATATCACATCACTGAATTCGACACCAATTATTTTTGAGGTCAACAAAGGCCAAAAGGTCAACATCAGTCAAAATTCTAAAATTTCCAATTTTTCATCTGATTGATTTGAAATTTGAAGAGCATTTGCTTTTTTGGTCATTTAATTCAACTACAATTGTTTTTAATGTCAAATTTGTTTATGATTTTCGCAGTATCATGCTTTGCATGACATCTTTCTTGTTTTGGTGTTTTTTTGTTTGACTTCTAAGCACTTCTGAACCACATGACGGAATGAGTTGAAAACTGGTGGCTGTACTCGAGGCGGACACAGAAGGTTTTCGTGGTAACAAAAATTTATAGTCCCAGGTTCAGGGTGGGGGAGGGAGGTCTACTATTCTCTCTATGTAAATGTGTTTGGCAATGCACTGTTCCTGGTGGCAGAGCATATTGCAAGTCATACTAGAATACACCTATTGGGTGAAATTATCCATCCGTATTCCTAGGGGAATTCTCCTGCCCATAACTATGGGGTCTTTACTATTAGGAAAATCCTCAATGGCCCACCTGTGTGGGTAAGATTCTTCAGGAGGGGTCAAGATTACTCAGCAAGTCGAAGCCTTGTTGGAAAAAGCTCTGCTGAGCATGCATGTAGGACAGCATCTGGAAGAAAAAAAAGTAGAATTGCTGCATTGTTATTCTTCCTTCAAAATGAAGACATAATGAGGAAAGAGATAACAGCACTGGTGCACGATGACACCACGGACGTGGTGACAGGGAAGACTGAATTAAAGGAGTCAATGACGTTTCGAGGAATGCTCATCACAGCTAATATAAAGACAGCTTTCCCAATAAATATACTGTGCAAAGCTTTTTAACCAAGATTCTCAAATACTGTGGACTGAAGTTAATGTCACGAAAGCTTGAGAAGAGTGAATGCAACTTTGAAAACTTGAAATGACCCCTTGAGGTGGTTTAGTTTATTGCCACGGTTTCTGAGTTTATAAGAACCTTACAATTGGCAACATTATCCCAGCAAGGCCTGTAATTTGCTTTACAAGCACGGCCTCAAAATAATTCCAACTCGCTCTCAAACCCAATATTCTATAACCAATGTTTGCTAGAAAATTCAATGCAGATTGTAATGTGGTTGAAAGTAAAATTTAAATAACAATAGGTGGGTTTATTGATCAAGTCAATGCTTTATGTAGATAGAAAAATTTTGGCAGACTCGTGAAAATTGGCTCTTTGTGAATCGAGCATTCACTCTGGCAATTGCGATCTCTCATCTTCTTTGTTCACTCTTCTCTTGAATTTCCTATTATGTGTCCTTTCCTTTAATCTTCTGGAGCTATCTATTTATTACGCCATGCTTGCAATGGTGGTTGGGTGGAGGGACTAAATTTGGGAACAGAAAGGAGGTTCAAAGGGGAAGTGTGGTTACAGGAAAATAAGTTTTGAGGGATGGGATGAAGAAGTTGGAAAGTCAAAACTATGTGGGAAAGGAAAGTGAAAATTCTCCCATTTTTTGTGCATGTAATAAACAGATGGCTCCATTTCTCAGCACTCACTATCCTCTTCCCCTCTCTGAAAAACTTTTTCACACGTACCCCTTTCACTTATACCCCCCCCTCCCCGTTTTTGCCCTCTCTCTCTTTCTTTTACACCTCATGATTGTTTTTTTCAATCTCCCTCTATTCTAGAAGATCAGAAATAAAAACAAAACTTCAGCAATGTTGAGTGAGCAAACAATTTAATGACGTGTAAAATTAATCTGAAGGTTTGTGGTTATCTACATAGAGCATTAGAACTGCGTAGGACAGTAAACAGCGCGACAATCCTGTTACACGTGTAAGTTGTGAAACTGTACTCATTATATGAATGGAGATTCGATTTGCTACAGGAAATAAATCATATATCAGACTTACCGATCCAAAACTTCCAGACGTTTCTTGGTTTGCAAAACATTTATCTGCCACAGAAAATGATACAAAAAGTTGGATGAGTCCCAGAATGCATGCAGTTTTGGACTGCGATCAACAAAGGCTGAGTCAGGCTGTGGTGCACACGTTTTCCAGTTTTCAAATCAAGCATCGCTGGCAAAGAGCCCACGAAACTTCACTCTAACCATTAGTCCATGCCTTACCCTCCCCAAAACCCTCCACCCTTCCTCCATGCGCCATCCCTGAAGTGGATTAAGGTTCTCAAGCTTTTCTTGAGCAGCTGGGAATATTAGCATCAGTAAATGGTAGACCTGGTCGAGTGCTCTGGTAAACCTCAGGGCTGTGAGTAAAAATTTTCAGAGATAGAGGTTTTCGTCCATTAAGAGCAATTACTCTGGGGTTGTGACAAGGCAGAAAATGCTTGATCTGCCATACTTGCTGCTCTCCTGGGCATTCAACACAATAATGCAGCACAATATATGGTGTAAAGTTGGATAGAAATTACAATCGAGTGTCAGAATGCAGATGAAAGTCAGTACATTCGCTTTTGTGCTCACAAGCTGGGGAACATATTTTTAACGTGCAGACAATCAAGAATGAAAACATTTACCCCGTGAAATTTCTACAGTTTCAATAAAGTCTTCAATAATAGTTTTTGTCATGATTGCTTATTGCCTCGTGATTGTTTTAAGTTACAAGATAAAAGTCAATACATTCATATTTCTGGTTCACCTTCACCAATTATTTGATATAAACTTTCAGGAAGTAAAACATTTTTGTACAGTATCTAAGGGGCTTGGCTGTGTTTTCCTCTATTGTCACTTCACACTATAAGGAGATTAGTGAATATCACATCTTTTTGGGGCAATTCAATATGATTCAAAGAGAGCAGAGGATTGGGTGGTGATGTGGTGGAAAGGCATTGGAAATATTTCAAATACAGGTGTTTATGTGGTTAAGACTCGCAAATAATAGACCATGCTCTTTACACCGGGGGTGCAGGGCATCGCACGGCTAGTCCAGAAATGTTTATTGGTGAAAACTAATCCGGACGGGTCACACTCCTTCTGCACCATTATTTTCCGTTGTGTGCCTTCCCCCTGAAGAATACGAGGAGTTCATCCCTCAGTTCAAAGAGACGCCTCGTCGTATTCCCCCGGGAGAGCCAGCGGACCTCTGTGTGGTAGAGTAGACAGGTGTGGTCGGAGCCGAGATCTTCACAGAGCAGTTTGAACAGCCGAGTAT
>CM068954.1:104353877-104403129 GCA_035128595.1 Eptatretus atami
CCCCCACTCCTCAGTTCCACCTCCATAATGATCCACAACCATTAACAACACTCATCCATAACGAATCAAAAGTGTCTGCAGCGAATTTTTGAAATTAAAACACTCTGGAAGGGATGGCATTGGGACCATCCCAGTATTTATTTATTCAACTTTTCTGTATACCAAGTCAAGGCTCTTGGAGAGCTAGAACATAGACTCTAAATACAGTACTTGTCAACTTTTCCAGAGTGGCAGACAGAAATCAACAATAGATGCAAAGTGTCTTGATACATAATGAAGATAGCCATCCATTTCCTCCAGATAATTGCAAACAAACAGAATCATAAAATGCTGACAATATTGTCTCATGTTCAAATGCAAGCTTGTGTCTATAGTAATACAGTACTACGGTGGTTGTGAGGCTCATTCTAGTTACACTTTTGTTAATGGTCGTGGGTTTTTGAAGCATAAGATCTTCCAACTTGGCACATTGCTGAAGCCACTAGATGACATTGATGAAGAAACATCTCAAGGTGAGCTGATCTGTACTTGATACAAAATGGTGGTCGATACTGCCTTCAGGGAAAAGTGAAAAATCAACTCATGAAGGTTTGTTACTCATGAAGGGGTTAAGTTTCTTAATGTTAATTGCACATTTTAAGCACAGTACCATAGAAACTGCATAAATCTGGTGAGTGGTTTACGTTCAGGTAATGGAAAGGGAGACAATAATGAACATTCTGGTGCCGAGTCCGCACCCACCAACATTCACGGTGTGAGCACCCATCTCAAACAGAACCGCTGCATACGAGAAAGACTTCTCCATAACGAACTACCTATTCATATCAGGGGATCTGCTAGTTGTTAAGTGTTGACCTCAGCATACTGCAGCGAGTGCACCGGTAGCCCAGAGGGTGTCACAGCAGAAAATAAATAAAGCCACTGATGTGCCCTTTGACTTGTTTTACGGGTGAAACAAACATACGACAGGGGACAGAAGGGGAATATGATAAGAAATATTTATTAATCCCTAATGTCTACCTTTCACACATGAGTATTAATGAAACTAGCAAATACCACCCATCACTTCACTGATGGGAATACAAAGCAAGGTAGAGTGAGAGGGTGGGGGGTAGGGGTGAGAGAGGTGGGAGAGAGATCGAAGGTGGACGGAGAGAGAGGAAGAGAGAGAGAGAGGAGGGAGAGAGAGAGAGATGAGAGAGAGAAGAGAGAGAGAGAGAGAGAGAGAGAGAGAGAGAGAGAGAGGAGAGAGAGGAGAAGGAGAGAAGGGAGACAGAGGGAGAGGAAGGGGAGGAGGGAGAGCGAGGAAGCGGAAGGAGGGAGACCAAGTGAGGAAAGGAAGGAGGGAGAGGAAGGAAGGGAGAGGGAGGAAGTGAGAGTGAGGAAGGGAGGAGGGGAGCGACACCTCACCACACGTCGCTATACAATCCGGGAGGGAGGGGGTGAAAGAAAGCGAGAGCGAAGTGTGGGAGGAGAGTGCTGCAGTAAATGAGGAGGGGACAGAGAGAAGAGAGGTGTGGAGGAGAGTGTTGTACTTTATAAGGAGGGGGAGCGAGAACGGGACGGGACGCGGATGGGACGGGACGGGGGGGGCAGGAGAGAGAGAGAGAGAGGAGAGAGAGAGAGAGAGAGAGAGAGAGAGGAGGAGAGAGGAGAGAGAGAAGGGGGAGACAGAGGGAGAGGAAGGGGAGGAGGGGAGACGAGGAAGCGGAGACTGAGGAAGGGGAGGAGGGGAGACCGAGTAAGAAAGGAAGGAAGGGAGAGGGAGAAGTGAGAGTGAGGAAGGGGAGGAAGGGAGCGACACCTACACACGTCCTATACAATCCGGGAGGGAGGGGGTGAAAGAAAGCGAGAGCGAAGTGTGGAGGAGAGTGCTGCAGTAAATGAGGAGGGGACAGAGAGAGAGAGGGTGTGGAGGAGAGTGTTGTACTTTATATGGAGGGGGAGCGAGAACGGGACGGGGACGGGACGGGGGGGCAGAGAGAGAGAGAGAGAGAGCGAGAGAGAGAGACACAGAGAGGACAGAGAGAGAGACACAGGAGAGAGAGAGAGAGAGAGAAGAGACACAGAGAGAGGAGAAGAGAAGAGAGAACACACGAGAGAGAGAGAGAGAGAGAGAGGAGAGAGAGAGACACCAGAAACAGAGAGAGAGAGAGAGAGAGAGAGAGAGAGACCACACACAAGCAGAGAGAGAGAGAGAGAGAGAGAGAGAGAGACAGAGAGAGAGAGAGACACACAGAGAGAGACAGAGAGAGAGAGACACAGAGAGAGAGAGAGAGAGAGAGAGGAGAGCGAGAGAGACACAGAGAGAGAGACAGAGAGAGAGGAGACACAGAGAGAGAGGAGAGAGAGAGAGAGAGAGACAGAGACGCGGAGCGAGCACGAGAGCGCACAGCTAACGGCGCAGCAACAGATAGTCAATGGTAAGACCAGATTGGGAGAGGTGCCCGAGAGAATGCCTGCATCCCACTCTCAGCACTTTAGAAAAGGCACACTCTCTTTCGTAATGTGCTCCCGACTGAGTATGCCTGTAATAACATTCGTGCTAAGAATAACTGAGACACTATTACCATCTATTTAAGTGCATTATCCGGTTACCTCTGTCTTGTTTTTGCTTTTCACCTCCCATGATCCCATCCCAGTATTTATTTATTCAACTTTTTTTATACCAAGTCAAGGCTCTTTGAGAGTTAAAACATAGAATGGATCAGGACATAAAATAACAATAGAAAGAGGGGGGGGGGGAAACACACCAACAGCAGGTTGAGGGACAAAATAGATGGAGACTTGGACAAATTATGGATGCGTGTGAAGCCTTTTCTTTGATTTCTATACAATTCTTCACAATTGAGAGAAAGGGCCAATAATGATACATAGCACAATTTTTCCAAAATCGTGGATGGATTATGACAAACCTTGGTGGATGAGTTTGGTGGATGACAAGGAAGAATTGAATCGATTTTTGGTGAAGCTCTGAATCTAAATCCAGATCCGAGAATTTCTTAATGTTAAAATGATTCTTCATCATTGAGAAATAGGGCCAAAATGATATATAGCATGCGACACCTTCTCTTGAACTGCCATGCTCTGTTTTTAGGGGTGCATATAATTTAAAAACTGACATACTCAGTGAAGGAGGAATCGGGGTCTTCTGTATGCGAACCCATGGAGTTGTTCCCCTTCCCATGAAGAATCCACTTTAACACGCTGTGCGCTGGTCGGTGGGGATTCAGCTTCTCTTCTTATAAATAACCACAGAGGTATTTGTTTCAGCTGAAACCCTTCAACCATTCAGGGGACTTCCCTGTTGGACACTGCACTCCTGGTATCTTGGCAACAATTTCAATGCGACTCCTTATATTCCCGCATTGACGCTGCTCTGGGTGATTTTTCTCACCATTTTGAGAAGGCATTCGGCATGTTGACCGGTGCGTATACCTTCTGAGGACGAGTTGAATGCTATGCACTAACTGCCTGTCGGCTTCACCAATTGTGCGCACCCTCCAGACGTTGATCCTTCAAAACGGGGCTCACCACCAACCATCCATCCATCCATTGGGACCATAGTCTGTGCAGAGCATTGGTGCTGCCTAAGCAGTCTCCTTGGCTATTGGGTACAATCCTGGATGGGTCGCCACTCCGACACAGGATACCAGCGAGCTGGTACTCATTTTGCCGACCTCGGAAGGATGACAGACAGAGTCAATCCACCGATTGTTAATTCAACGACACAACAGGGGCTTGAACTCAAGACCTGAAGATCTTAACCCAGCCACCTTAACCATTAAGCCAACACCAGGCTACTTACTATACACATGCTTCTAGTTGATGCTAATTGGGTTTTACAAATGCTTATGTTTGCATAACTAACCACTCATTAACTCCTCAGTCAACATCGCAACAATATTATTTAACATGCAATATAAAAACCAGAGAGTAAGAGTATTGCATTGGCATATCTCAGAATGTTCATGGAAATAATCAAAACATGTCACCTTCATATTCTTCAAAGGGAAATTGGCACAAACACAAAAGCCAGCTCGTGACGTAATTATACCCAACACAAGGTAATTATTCCCAACTGCTCGCTGTTGCAATTATAATGTTTAGTTTAAAGAAATACAAAACTTTTGTTGGACCACAATGTATACACTATATATTAAGCATCACAATGTAAATTTGATCACAATTATAATAGAAAACAGCCTCAGCATACGTGTTGTTCAATGTTTGCGATACAACGAAGGAACAAAGTGTGGTTTAAACCTCCTCTTCAAGGAGACAGGATGTTTTGCGAGTGTTCGGTGAAGCAAGCTGATCAAAGCAGGCATCACAACTCCTGCACATATGCCGTTTACATTTCCCTATTATACAACAGCCCCTCTCTTTAAATTCCCAATCCGTATTCATGAACAACATATTGTTCATAACCTTCACTGTGCAACAGAAATACGAAAGTTGTGTTACAAAATACCTTGAAGAAGTTAATCCCGATATAATACAAATATCCAATAAAACTCCATCAACCCCACAGTATGCTTCGGATTTTGGTTCCTTGTCACTGTAATAACCTTCCATTTTTAATATCATATTTGTGAAAAGTTACGCTGAATTTTCCCACACTATGACAAATTTCTCAAAAAGCAAGAGCTATGTGCATGAGAAACCCAGTGATTCAAGTTGATGACGAACATCGAATTCCTGAGAAAAACTTCCAGTCCTCTGAATCTACTCCAACCTTGGAAAAACCGAGAAAACCAAGTGTGAGGATGTTTGGCTACATCGTGGCCAAAATCAGATCTCATAAGCATCAGTTAATCCGACACAAAAATAAGGAGGGTGTAAAGCCTCTTCTTCCCCGTTACGTGCCTAACAGCACAGGGAAATATAGATAGATGAGAGATAGATAGTTCGCCTCTTCTCAGTCTGCATGGATTTCCTGATTTGCTTGGATTCCTGTCGTTTAGGGACGTCCGACCATGGAACATAAAGGGATGATAGAAATCACAGATCGTGAAATAAACCACCATCTGTTTGGCCATGAAAGCATTTTTGAGTGGCCCTTGCAAATGAGTCAAAAAGGGGTTCAAACACAATGGCAGCCAGGCTTCATTACAACTGCAGATTCATTCACAATCCTGGGGGCCAAGTCTCATGAGCTGACACAACCCAGAACAACTTTGGCAGGTCCAAAATACAATAACACGTCATCATGTAGCTCCACTGTGTAATATCTCAAAGTTTTATTTTACTTCGTTCTTTTTAAACCTTTCATCTTCAAAATATTTCTCAATGACTGCCAAATCTGATGTGAAGTCTTTGTCCACAAATTCCTTTCCTGGGACCAGTTCAGATGATCCGCCACAGAGTCATGTGTCATGCAAACGATGGTTTCCAAGGATTGTGATGATAAAAACATTGTCACACCATTTTGCGACAGACATGGAGCTCAAAATAATGCAAATTCAGAGGGTCAATCTGTTTGAACGATAGAAACCAGGCTTATGGAAGGATGATGAGAGCACGAGAACGCCAACCTACACCATCTATATCAACCTACACTACTTTCAGAGCCACGGTTGTGAATGAGAAGCCATTGACCCAGTGAACTAGTGTTGGCAGCATGCAGTGGTGTAGTAGCTCCGGACGGGGAAGCCCTGAGAGCGTTCAAGGCAAACTAACTGCCACAGTGGTGGTACAATCTCAATCATATGGATGAAAAGGCCTGTACAGCACAAATGCTAGACAAGTTCCACGGTTGGAATAAGTGAGAGAATCCTGAGTGTGTCGGCTGCGTGTAAATGGCACACCCGCATCACAGAATTGTGAAGAGATATGGAAACATTGCTGAACAGAAAAAAATATAGAATAAAACACCAATTCGAGCCCAATGCAAGACTGTGCATTGCTGCGTCCCATGGCTTCCAGATGATCAACTCCGAAAGCTGGATGTGACTCCATTCCTATCGAGTGCTCAGTCTCAATTGTACTGATGTGACTCTTCCACCAATCAACTCTCACTCTTTCCGTATCTCTTCACCATCGACAGTCACTGGGCATGTCTCTTCGATTGCCTGCTCCACCTTTATTCACTCTTGAAGTCAGCGCCGGTAGTGGGGAAAAGTCTGCAATAAATTAACAGCAGGCTACAAAATCAATAACAGCGGACTGCAAAATCATAATCACAAAAGTAATACACGCAGTGACATTTAACTATTCATATGGAAATCACCACTTTCATTGAATTGTAAAATCTATGACAATGAAGCAGAAACTGGAAATTTTTTTTTTCTTCGCTCACTGACAATAACATCAATTTCATGAATTAATGAAACCAGTAGAGTTATTTTCCAATAATTTTTGGTTAGACTGTTTGGTATTCCCATTTGAGCACTTCACCTATAATGTTCGGATCTCAGGTTAAAATCCCCATCGATTGTGTTGACTTGTCCGTCGTCGACCAATGCGCTTGTAATTTGTATAAAAAGACAAAGACATCTCAGATTGTTGCTGCCATACATGAGATGAGATTATTTTAATATAACAATTGAGAATAATGAAATTAATGTACAAGCTCCTCCACCCACAAACCTCAGTTCGCTGGGATAAAAATAAAATAAATAATAGTTCTGCCTGCCTGGTCTATAACCTGCCATATGTGCAGTTCTTTGAATATTAGAAGAAAATGCCCACTCAAAGCCATTCCAGAGATGATGAATTTTCTATAATACAACCGATGAAGCAGCAGCAACTAAAATTCACGAGGTGAAAAACCGAATGATATCCCAAGAGCAGTGTGTCTGTTGGATCAATTTTCTTTTTACCCTTTAATTCCACACCTGGGAACAGTAATTTTCATTCTTGCCGAGAACTGCAGCACCAGCTCCATGGTAAAATTTCCATTTCTAAGTACAAGGTTTGTATCAAGAACATGTGACAGGTACAGGAAAATCTTTTAATGAACAATAAGGGAATTCCTTCCATTTCTTCCTTTCCTTCCATTGCCCCACCCCTCACAACGGTTATTCCTGCAGGGATAGAAGCAAGAGGCTTTGAGCATCAAGCCATCAATAAGAGCACACCGGAAAACAAGGTCACATACACTTTACTCATAATGGAAAACATCACTCACAAATGAGCATTCATGGACACTAGGCATCGATTCGATTTGTTACACTCCGTGCTTGGTTCAAATGAAGTCTCAGAGTTCCATTACCTGCATGAGAGACTTTCCGATGCAGCAATCCAATGCTAATACTGCAATACAATGCTTCCAAGGTTCTGCCTGCAATGCGATGCTAAAAAAAAAATTTTTCTCCTTTTCAAGTCTATAATATATTCCTCAAACAATAAGAAAACAAGACTACTTCACGATAACAGTGGATATTCACCTTTCCTGCCAAGATGTCTCCATTTAACCATCCAAAGATGTGCTGGAGCTTTAACATCAGTTATGTTTATAAAGGGCTCCAGCAGGTTTTATGTGTCGTCCTACTCGTATAAACCTTTCATTACGACCAGTCTAACCCTTTATTTATCATTCGGTTCTAGATTTTCCCATAACGCAAACCACAAACCAACAAACCAAACAAAGCACCTAAACACTCTCTCTGCTCAATGCCAACACATAAAAATAAATTCACCACCAATAGTTGATGCCTTCTCAACAATAATCCCCAATTAATTTTCTGCACAAGTTATGGCATTTAAACCATTGGCATTTTCCCCAAAGTTTACAGCTTTGCCTATTAGTTCATTCAGAAAAGCTTGCACTCTGAAGTTATTTGAAACCAAAAATGTAATAATGACGGCAAAACCTTTGTTTTACGTTCCTACCATTCCTATTCCACCAGGGGATGAACATCACCAGAATATTATTTATAGCATTGAAGTTGGCAATGTCAGTTTGAAAGGATTTAGGTTGGTGATTTCTGGCTGAAAGGTAGTGCACATACCTTTGAGCTGTCTCGGCTGGGTTCGATTCGTGAACAGACTATAAACTGTAGGATTGGTTCTTCACAGGCAGGGCCTCCACCACAACATCACAAAGTATTCCATCCCTCGGATGGATGTGAAACCGAGTGTCCCGTTTACTAACGTTAGCTGGTGGACGTTAAAGATCGCATTTTGTCCTTCATGAAGAGGAGGTGAGTTACTGCTGGCATGCTCCAATACAAATTCCTGCCCAAATCACATTCAGTGAAATGCCAAGCCTGGTCAGATGGTTTATCAATGACTTGGGCCACAAAGTTTCCTTGGCTGAGCACACAAGGTGAGAAAAATTGTGCTGTTAAAGTAATCGTAGATTGCGGTTGTTGGTGTTTGTCGCCTTTGTTCATCAGACTTGATTTGTATTTTTGCATCACTGAGTCCAGCGAAGCGACTGCTTTAATGCTACGACAGTTTTAAAGGATAAGAATCGAAATTAATTGTAATCCGAAACCGCTACCAAAGATATAGGTATGCATTAATTGTGGACAAAAACTTTTTTGCATTTATGTGTTAGTTGAATCAATACTTGTATCAGAAAAAGGTGTTTGCATGAATGAAAGCATGGCTTGCAGTGGCACAACAGTTAGCTCACCTACTGAAGCGTGAAAAGACAAAAAATAACAAGAGCGCAAGTGAGCACAATATACGCCCGAAAAAGTCTCTGTGACACACACACACACGCGCACGCACGCACGCACACACACAATTATATATTCAAACACGTCAATTTATGAAGAACAAGAAGGTATATACAGAATTGTGCTACTACATGGAAAACAGCATCCTGGTTGCCATGGCAACCACTTTAGATGAAGAACGTATGTCGCGACACACCGTCTCCACAGTCTGTACCTATGTACCAAATATGAAACGTGAAAGTTGAAAACTTTGGGAGTTAGAGTGTGGACAGGAACGGACGGATGGATGGACGGACGGATGGACGGACGGACGGACGGACGGACAGACAGACAGACAGACAGACAGACGGACGGACGACCGGTATCACATAATACGCCCCGATATATATATTGGGCGTATAAAAATGTAAAAAATTTAAAAAATTTAAAAAAAACAAAATAAAAAAGAAATTCAAAAAAAATCACCTAAAACAATAACAAAAAAGCCAATAAAAACTTACAAAGCCAAAAATATTCGCCTAACTAGAAGGGCACCCAGTAGAGTGCATATCTCCGCCAAGCTGATTAGTTTACGTTTTGTATCCCACTGATAGGCCGGATCTGGATCCGGATCTTCAGCAAAATCGAATCAATTCATCCTTGTTATACACTCAACCTGTCCACCAAATTTTATCCAAATCCATGACACATCCTGCTTACAGGCAGCCAAACAGACAGCGGTGAAAACATAACCTTCGTCCATCTTTGGTGGTGGAGGTTATAATTTGGCAACAGAAAGAAAAATAATTGGAAATAAAAGCTTCCATTCTATAACTCCTTTATTTGCCCTGATTATTCCCACTTTCTTGTGGGGTTGGTCAACAAATATTTCTCACCCAATTCTTTCACGATTCGGCTTGCCAGGCCTAACGTGAATTTGTAATTAGTTCAGTCTGCCAGCTACAACATGAATAGTCTTCATGGGATCTTTATTGTCCAGCAACTAATGCTGACAGATGGGATACCCAGTTTAATATCCATCTGAGGGATGGAATTGATGAAATGCTCTGCATGCGAAACACCAAGGTGACAGTTTAGAGCTGGCTCAAGATTCAAACCGAGGAAAGAAAGTTCAAACGCAAGTGTGCATACCTCTAAGCCATCATTCCAGCCCTTAGATTAAAGCTTTCACTATAATACACAATTATTTCTCACGATGAAATAAGCTATAAAATGTTTGAATGCACCAAATCAAACAAAATAAAAGGTCACTCAAATATAATATTTCACACCGCCAAGGGAAGTGCAAGCTCACCATGGCAGAATGGCTAACTACATTTGTGATGAGTAAATAAATCCTCCTTATATTCCCTCCAGATCCATCAACATATCAAAAGAATGCCGCTCATAAATTTCAGGCACCGCGTGTGCTCACAGACTCCCCGGTTTCAAAAAGCTTTCGATCTTTCTGCTACCTTCCCCCTCCGTCGGCCATGTAGTCGTGACCTCTACATTGCTCTTCATCCATCCTGTTTTCCCTCTTTCTTGAAAATTTTGTTTGCACCACTGCAGCAGACAGACATGTTAATTAAAAATAATGTATCAGCTCCCTTAGACATCTAGACTGTGGTTTTAACCCATTGCACGAATTCCATGAGAGTGTATTTACTTGTCCCAAGGTTTCCCATTTATGTACAGGACAAAGGGGCATACACTATGACAAAATGTGGGGAGGCGGTAGGGGACAAATTAAGGGTGAAAATACAGAGTGGAGCGAAGGAAAGGTAAAGGATGTTGAGAGAAGAGGGAAGGAAGTGGTGGGAGTAGGGAGCTGGGGTTATGTCAGGGATAACGTTTGGTGGGAAGAAAAGTAACATAATATGTAGATGTATTTTAATATGCACGCTGAATAAAATACTCCGACATGCAGTATTTTGGTGAAGCATTTTCAAATCTACAAGTCAGACAGCCATCTAAAATGGGAGACAGCGATGACAGTATGTTCCTCCACTGGAATGGCTCACAACATCCAATTCAAACAAACAATAATGCTTCCTGCGAGACCGATGTGAGTGAAGACTTGTTCAAATTCTTGTGGGTTGCTGGGATGGCAAGAAAGGCAAAAGTATTTATAAAGGTATTTATCAGTGATGGTGGAGATTCCAACTTAAGTCTTCGTCATTTCTTCTGCCAAGTTACAGAGTGCCGACCACCCAGTGAGTTGATCCCCAGCGAAGCTAACTTGTTGCCTCAAGATGAATTTCAGTTTGTCAGCCCTTTTCAAAGTCATATGTGAAGAGGAAGCTAAGAGCTATATTTGCAATAGATATTATAATGATTGTAATTGATTTTTCTGAAACAAAAATGGATTATATGCCATCAGCACCTGTTTGCAAGCAGGCTCATGAAGATATTGAAGCAGGCTCATGAAGATATAGAAGAGGAAACCACGGGGTAACATTCCGGGTCAGATTGCGGGAGAGTGTGGCGGAGTGGTGCTGAGGTGTCGTCACCAGATGGCGATTCCTTGGGTAACCTGAGGCGGTCCTTCGGGTGGGTGCCTGGAATGTCCTATCCCTAAGAGAGGATGATCACCTGTCTCTGTTATCATCTGAGCTCAAGCGTTTGGACATCGGTATTGCAGCACTCTATGAGGTTCGGAGACCGGATTGCGGCGAGATAATGGTGGGTGGTTACACCTACTATTGTTCTGGTCGCTCTGATGGTTACCATGTGCAGGGAGTTGCTGTAGCTGTGTCCAATAAGCTGACCCAATGATAATTTTGGTAACACGGTCACGAGCGTATTATGAGACTAAGGATTCGCCACTCCTTAGGTGTCATTTCCCTGGTCTCTGTCTATGCTCCGACTGAGGCGAGGACCTCACCGTGAAGGACACATTCTACGCCACGCTCGAGTCTGTGTTGATCAGTGCCCCAGACGAGATACTTCTTAGTCTTGGGGGATTTCAATGCATCGACTGGAACTGATAGGGATGGTTATGAGACATGTGTTAGTCCCATGGGTCAGGAACTATGAACACAATAGCACTAAGTTCCTTGACTTTGCAAGAAGTCATGGACTTAGGGTGGCTGGTTCATGTTTCAGTGCCAACAAGCTCATCGTGGACTTGGTATTCCAACGCTGGTGGAGTGGCAAAGGAGATTGACCAGTTCTCATTGATGGTCGCTGGAGGATGATCCAGAATTGCATGGTCTACCGGAGTGACGTTCCTCAATATTGACCACTGGCTTGTTGTAGCAACTCTAAAGCTGCACCTTAAACCGGGAGAATGGAACCATCCCAGCCTAGGCTGGATGTTGGCAAGCTCAAGGATGAGAGGGTAGCTGAGGAGTTTGCGAACAGCCTGAGTGGACATTTGGGGTCTGGGTGCTTTGGGAGGTCTGAAGAGTTGTGGAGTGCCTTCAAGACCACCGTCCTTGATGTTGCCGGTGGACGTCTTGGAACTCACTGCAGGGCAAAGAAGAATTTTGTCTCTCAAGGGACACTGGATACCATTGACCAGAGTCGCAGGGCCAGGCTGAATGGCAGAGCTGAGCTGTTCATGGAGCTGAGGCGTAAAACTGTACGTGCACTAAGGGTGGACAAGGAGGCCCATGTGCGAGGAATCTGTGAGGGGTACAGCATCACCTGTGGGCAGGTGATTCTCGTCCCGCTTACAGGGAATTGCGCATTGCGTTCATCCAAGCCATCCCTCGGAGCACTGCAGTTAGAGCAGAGAGTGGTAGGTTTGACAGAGGAGTTTGAAGTGAAGGCCCGCTGGGCCGGTTACTTTGAGTGGTTGTACCAGGCTGATCCACCAGCTGTCGAGTTGGACGTCAAGGGTGTTACAATCCCTGTTGCTGACCCTCCAATCAACTGTGGTCACCTTCGCTTGTGGAAACATGGGCTGTGGTGAACGGTTGAAACGGGGTAAAGCTCCAGGGATCTGTGGCATCCATGCTGAACTTCTCAAGGCTGGTGAAATGCTGCACTCATGTCGTGCATGCAGTTTTGTGCTCTGCCTGGAACACAGGCATCATCCCAACTGATTGGAAGAGGGCCTTGTTGACCTCTCTGGAAAGGGATGGGTGGTCGTCAAGACTGCACCAACTGCCGAGGGTGACGCTGCTCTCAGTGCTGGGCAAGGTCTTTGCTCGATAATTCTTGATAGGTTCGCACCATCTGCTTGAGCACAGCGTCCAGAGCAGTCAGGCTTTACACCAAAGAGGTCAACGATTGACCGTATCCTTGCTCTTCATGTCCTCACCGAACGCAGATGTGTTTCGGCAGGGGCTGCTTGCAGCCAATGTTGATCTCTGTAAAGCGTTCGATTCAGTGAATTGGGATGCCTCTGGAGGATTCTTGGTCTTCGTGGGGTGCCACCAACACTGATTGATCTGATGTCTGAACTCTACTCTGGTACTGAGAGTGCTGTGAAGTGTGGTGGTACCATCTCTGACTTATTTCCAGTTGTTACTGGAGTTCGTCAGGGTGTGTACTGGCCCCCACACTTTTCAGCACTTGTATGGACTGATTCTCGGAGTATGTCGGAGAGATCAAGCGCGGTGCATCGTTTGGAATGTCAAGATCTCGGACCTTGATTTCGCAGATGATGCAGTCATCTTTGCGGAACTTTAGATAGCTTTTGGGGGCCCTCGAGGTGCTGAATGAGGAGTCAGAGCCACTGGGATTATGGGTTTCTTGGGTCAAAACTAAGATCCAGGCTTTCAATGACATCTTGGATGCTGCTGTCCTGTCTGTGTCTGTTTGTGGTGAGGATGTTGAGGTCGTGGAGAGAATCACTTACCTTGGCAGTGATATTCATCGCTGCTGGCTGTGAGTCAGAGGTCAATAGACGTCTGGGTCGGGCCTGGGAGTCATGGATTCACTGGATCATGGGGTGTGGTGCTGCCGGTACTGTGCGGGAGGACGAAAGTCCGAGTCTTCAGGTCCTTGGTGCTTCCAGTCTTGCTCTATGGATGCGAGACTTGGACTCTGACCAAGGATCGAGACGGAGACTTAATTCCTTTGGTACCAGGTCTCTTTGGAGAATCCTTGGCTATCGCTGGTCGGATTTTGTGTCCAAACGAGCGGTTGCTGAGAGATACTCGGATGAGATTTGTTACCTGCATAGTCAGTAAGCGCCAGCTGCAGCTGTATGGACATGTGGCTTGTTTTACTGACGCTGATCCTGCTCACCAGATTCTCTCAGCGAGGGAGTCTCGTGAGTGGAGGAGGCCAATGGGCTGACCACATGCCTCGTGGTTGCAGCAGGTTGACCGGCATCTCAAGGAGATGGGGATGGGCCTGGCATCTGCCTGGGGGATGGCGAGACGGAGGCCCCTGGTGTACCGGTGGAAAGTGGACGCAGCGATGCGCTGTTCTGGCACATGCTCCCATACCTGACCTGACCTCATGAATATGTAGTCTAACCGGATGGCTCAGAGTAGGAAACCTACCATTGAGCTGTCTAGCCTGCGTTTGATCATCCGCCTGATTATAAACAGTCTCGTTGGTCCGTCTCCATTCCTCGGATCGACTTCAAACCGGGTGTCCTGTCTGCTAACGTTATCTAGTGGGCATTTTAACAAAGGGTAAGTAAGTTATCACCAGCAACATGAATAAATTCCCTATCTCTGCCACAACCAGCTGCAGTCGAACATCGGTCTGCACGAGGAAGTTTATGAACGATTTGGGCCAATAGTATATGCTCTATGAGCTGCCAATCCCAATTTACTTCGCCATTTAATTTTTAAGAACAATGTTATCAAATAGGAAGAAATGTATTATGTAAGTGGTTGCCACCATTTTCATGAAGGAAAATAAATGTGAGAACTTACTAGATGGTCAACAGTTTCTTGCAGAATATATATATATTTTTTTTTCAATATAGAACACCATGAAGTCCAGTCTACCATTTTGACTATTTTTCGGGTTTTGTCATCATACGTCACGTGACGTCATTGCTTGCAAAGTAATGTTCATGCAGTTGCTTCCCCCCAATTTGGCACCGCATTCATCCAAGTGAATTTTATAACTATTATAGTGACAAATTAAAATCTTACAAAGGCTTGATGAATGTGACTGCAATCCACTTGAGGTTAACTATTTCTAGCAGCAGTTATCGATTTGGGGGGGGGGGGCCTGAATCGACTCCAGTGCACATTCTGTAGTCGCAAGTTCAACATCTGGATTAAAGGAATAATAAGGTATTCTTGGATGAATGAATAAACATGTTAACGGTATAAGTTGTGGTTAATTGTGTTATATATTGTGCGCTAAATTTATCTCTTTTCTCTTTTTCCCCCCTTTATTTCCCTCTTGCTTTTTCGATGTGTTTACGGAGAGGTGAACTCTTGCAAATTGTTTTTGTAAAGCTCACTTGGCTGTGCCTGGATGAGTTCGAGGGCATAAGAGTAGAAGCTGAAACCCGAATTCTATCCAGGATCCTTCTAATGGCTCTAACTTTCCCAATTTGGGTTCCTCCCAATGGCTCCAATGCTGAATTTTGGTGTTTTATTCAATTCAGTCCGTTTGTTGTATGCTGGTAACATCGAGTTGTCTCGTTTTAAAGATATAATCGTATTAGTTTAGATTTTATTTTATTTGAAATTCTGATGTAGTGACAGCAACAGATGATGGAAAATCACAACATATAATCCTATGGATGGGGGATATAATGCTTGACTGTCTTGTCTGCCATTACATTGTGAATGCTAAAGATCCTTGAGAATTCATTTAGATTAGTAGGTGCATGCATAACAAATCAAAACTAATCCCCACTGTGTGCCATTAACCTGACCAACTACTCGGATGTATGATTTGTACTACCTGCGGTAGATGGGTATGCTGCAACATGGATATAGCACAGATAATTGTGTGGTCTTCTCCTACTACTCGGTTTTCTTGTTTGTCCCGGAATAACTCGAAAGCAGAATTTAATCACCCGAAAAGGTGGAAATTCTGGTGTTTTACTTTTTTCTTTTTTTCCAGAGCTGGCCATTATAGTTTCTTTTCTTTTTTTAAACCCTGAGAGCTAAGTATTTTCATCAAAGTTTATCAACGTCAGAATGAATGCAAACCCAAATATTTCAACCATGTACGTATATATCGATGTAAAATAAAATGGGCTCAAATTAGAGAGTTCATAGAACACGTTACCCCTCACAGTGTTCAATCACTTTCTTCAGTTTAAATAAAACTAGAAGGGCACTCGGTAGAGCGCATACCTCCTACGCGATGTGTGATCCATGAGAACATATTGGGCCCAATACATTTTTGAAATATGCAATATATCGTTTTTGGCCCTAACTCTCAATGGTGAAGAATCACTTTTAAAATTAAATAATTCTCGTATCCAGATCCGGATTCATATCTTCACCAAAATCGAATCAACTTTCCGTTTGGATACAACACCAACGTGTCCACAGTTTCATCCAAATCCGTCCACAACTTTTTGAGATATCGTGCTACATATCGTTTTTGGCCTGATGTCTCAATGGTGAAGAATCACTTGAAAAATTCAGAGTATGTCGGATCCGGATCCAGATCTTCACCAAAATCTAATCAGTTCGTCCTTGTCACACACCCAACCTGTCCACAAAATTTCATCGGAATCCGTCCACAACTTTTTGAGATATCTGAACACAGACAGAAAGACAAACAAATAAACAAGCAGTCATAGACTGGTACGTACGAAATCGTCAACTTGACCTCTGACCTTGTCTAATAAAAGCTGTCTCTAGAGAAGGTAGCGACGCAAACCAGAAGTTTCTACGATGATTCTGTACCAAACCATCAAAAAATCGAATGTTTGACCTCACTGTGACCTTGACCTTTGACCGATTTTGACCAAAATCTAATCAGCGCTAGCCATCACCTCTCTGAATCACGTGGTGTAATTTGACATTGGTAGCTTCTTCCGTTCTCGAGTTACAGTGGATTAACGTAACGTAAAGGTCAACTCGACGGCCCCCCAACTCGAAAGGACGCCGGGCGAGCGCCACGACGTCACGCGCACACGCAAAACCTTTACGTGACTCAACGACGCGTCTGCTCGAGGCGCTGCGCCACGTGACGAGCCGTGACGCGGCGGGTGAAATATTTTTATAACATCTTAAAACGTCTCCAAAACATCCGATTTTTACCAGAATTTGACAACAGAGTGTAAGCGTCCTAAGCGATCGCAAAAACCGAACTCAAAATTAAAATCGAAGTTAAAACGAACTCGTAACGTCGACCGAAGCCAAAATACTCCATTTCTCCACAGGATTTCCGGAATTATTTAATATTATTTATCAAAGTCATAAAACCGTAATATTCGCCATCCGCAAACAACTTTACACCATCCGACGGTTAGCGAGTCAGGCATGCGACGATAAGCTTTATTGGATGAAAATGACTTTTAAACACCATCTTTATCGAAAACACCGTCAGCGCGCACACGCAAAACCTTACGTGATCAACGACACATCTGCTCGAGCGCGCTGCACCCACGTGACGAGCTGTGACGCGGCGAGTGAAATATTTTTATACATCTTAAACGTCTCCAAAACATCCGATTTTTACCAGAATTTCGACAACCGAGTTTTAACGTCCTAAGCGATCGCAAAAACCGAAGACAAAATTAAAATCGAAGTTAAAACGAACTCGTAACGTCGCGAAAAAAATACTCCATTTCTCCACGTTAATTACGGAATTATGTTTGACCTCACTGTGACCTTGACCTTTGACCGATTTTGACCAAAATCTAATCAGCGCTAGCAATAACCTCCTGAATCACGTGGTGTAATTTGACATTGGTAGCTTCTTTCGTTCTCGAGTTATCGTGCCTAAACAAACACACACACAAACAAACACACAACACAACACACAAACAGAGGACGGAAGTCATCAATAACTTACGAAATCTACAAGAGGACGTCGTGCAGAGCAATGACACTTGCAAAATCCATACAACAAATTTGACCTCAAAAATAATTGCTGGTTGAATTCAATGACCAAATACAAATCCTCTTCAAATTTCAAGTGAATCGGATGAAAATTGACAATCTTAGAATCTGCCTATGTTGACTTTTGGCCTACGTCGACCTCCAATATAATTGGTGTTGAATTCAGTGACCTGAAATATATTTCCTTTTCAAATTTCAAGTCAATCGGAAGAAAATTAAAGATTTTATAAATACCACCATAGTTATTGACCTTTGGTGTATGTTGAGCTTTTGGTCCGTGTTGACATCAAATATAATTGGCTGGTTTAATTCAGTGACCGGAAGTAGAATCATTCTCAAATGTCAAATCAATCGGAGGAAATTGAGGATTCAGAAATCTCACCGAAGTTGTTGACTTTGGCCTAAATTGACCTTTTGACCTCAAACACAATAGGCTTCTTCTTTATGACAAACTCTACCTTGTGGTGAAGTTTCGTGAAGATCGGTTTAAAATTATGACTGTAGGTGACAAACAGACAGATAGACAAACAGCAGACAGACAGACAGACAGACAGACAGACAGAATAACAAAATCGACTAACCAATATACTTGAAAAATCTTCAATTTTGCAAATAACAACAAACAGACAAACAGACAGAAAGGGGTGAAACCATAACCTCCTTCACCTTCGGTGGCGGAGGTAATCATGCTTGTAAAGATAGTTACAAAAAAAAATTCTGGAAGTTCATCGCTATTGAGGCAGTCTTATACATCACCTCTTATCACCGCCATATTTACACATGTCCAAGTACTGATGAACTGAAGGGATTTGGAAGTGACAATCAGGTGATTTGTGTCCTAACACGTTCAAGTGTATAATTCAATTTAAATAAAATAAAGACTGCAAAAGTCAGATAAATAAAATAAAGACTGCAAAAGTCAGATAAATAAAATAATTCTGGAATTTACTGCTATTTTACCGTCATTAGCGGTGTCTATCACACCACCCTATCTAACACGTTGCATCAGTTCTTCGTGCCTGCTGTTTTTGTCCTTTATGACGTCATTAAAAACAATAAGTTTCCTGTTTGGAATGATTTTCAATTTTGTTTGACTTGACAGGCAGACAGGCAGACAGGCAGACGGGCAGACAGGCAGACAGCGTAAATAAACTATCTCACTGGGATTGGGACAAATTCAGAGCCAAGGGAGCACTGAAGTACACGTTCGTTTTCTGTTTCATGTTCCGATTCGTGTTCAAACGAAAACATTCAAACGAAATCAAGTTGTTCCTCGATCGTAAAGTGACGTTTGTGGACAGACGGCGGGCCATGAACGAATTGCTTAACCACGATTTTTTGCTTCGTGGGCGCAGGGAAGTTACATCCACAATGACTAACAACCACCACAAGTTGTGCTCATATTAAGTTAGTTATCTTTGACATAAATGAACTGCCATTTTCACCTGGAGAAAGACAGCATGTATAAACATGTAATTAATAGATAAACAACAATAATGATGGATGAAATGTTCAGAATTTTGCTTACTTGTGCTTATCACGTATCCATTTTCAAGTTAGTGAGGTTTCGGAATTTTAGCTGGGAAAGATGGTATTTTTGTTTAAAGTGCCCTTTCGGTTTAGTTACACAGACAAAATCACACACTGCTAAATGAAGCGTCGGCTACTGCACTGCTACCTGCAGTGTTATTTAGCCACAAAACTTTATAAGCCTTTTGTGGGAATACATCTGTCCATTCCATATCCTTCCCCACTTTCCCCACCCCCCCCCCTCCTTGGGAAAAGAATAAATCCACAGAACCGTTTCTGGCGCACATGGCAATCATCATTTCGGAGTTGAATCCCCCCAAGTGTTGAGCTGGCAAGCGGTTCCACATAAGATTAACTAAGCCAGGATTGTAATTTAAATTTCAACATCTTTTTCCCAGCTACAATTTATGAAACTCGTTTATAATTATAGAATAGATGCTAAAACAGGATGGCTGTGTGACGGGTTCTCTGCGTTAGTCGGGATCCTTGCAACAATTGCTAGTGTGGCGCATGAGTACACGGCTCCGAACGGTTAAGAGAGGATATTTGGATATAATCTGACGTGGGACGGCTTGTCAGCTCAACGCTTTGGGAGAACCCTCTGGATTTTAATAACATTAATGATCAGCTTCATCTGATGGCCAGTGGCCCCAAACGTCGCTGGGATGGCTATGTATTGTAGCCCTGTGGAGTAGGTTGTATGCGTTTACAGTATTTGCTCTTTACTTCTTCAGGCTTCTTTCTGATGAGTCCAATGCAGTATTTGGTTTTCCATTTCATTATGTTTGTACCATACCCTGATGCTGTGTGGACTGTGCTTCCCCCGCTGTTGGATCTCTGGTCGCTTGTACCTATTGTTGTGTTTCAGTCTGGGGAGTAACTGCTGAAAATCTACCTGTCCGTGTGTCTTCCCGACATGTTTGTTCTTTATTCCTTTCACCCATCTTTCTACTTTTTCACAATTCTCTTTATTCATTCGAATTCTTGCTTTTTCTTTTATTTAATCTCTTTTACTCGATTCCTCTCTTTCGTTATCTATCTCGAAGGAGAAGTGAATTCTTGCAGACATTTTTCTGTAAGGCTCACTTGGCTGCGCCTGGATGGGGTTGAGGGTTGTGGAGTCGCGACCGAAACCCGAATCCTATCCAGGTTCCTTCTGATGATCATTAGTGCAGTATTTGGTATTCCGTTTGATTTATTTAACCATGCGCTTTGGTCTTTGGGCCATGCATAGATGGTTTGACAAGCTTTGTTGAAATGTGTACTTTGGCCACGGGGCTGAGGTGCATGCACTTAGCTTTCTTGCAAGGTTTTATCTTTTTTTACTTTTTTTTAATGAACAAGGTTGCTTCATAAGAGGCTAGTGGTCCCCAAGGATTACACCATGAGCACGTGCTCTGGCCCTTTACTTTGGGTTATAGGATGCATGTGTGTTTGTATGACCATGAGCCTTGGCCTTATGGTCAAGTGCATGTGCATTAGTTTGATGAGCTTTGTTTGACTGTGTACATTTAGTCTTGGGACTGAAGTAAATGTCCTTAGCTTTTTTATAATGGTTTTTTTAACCTTTTTATATAAAAAGGCATCTTTCGACAGATATATTAACAACAAGTGGACCGTTTGTACTGTGAGCATGTATTCTTGTCCTGCGTGATAAGATGCACGAGTTTTGGTATGACCATAAGCCTTAGCTTTAGGGCCAAGGTGCACGTGTAATATGGAATAGGCAAAGCCTAGAAGCGAACGTAGAATTATTCTTACATTCGCTTCTGACTTTACATAAACTTGTTCACAACTGTATACTTGCCAACTATACCGTGGTACGTGGAAGCGCCGCACAGCTGATGATTTTGACGCAATTTCCGGTTACTTCGGCCTGGATTCGGGATCAGCGATCAAATAATGTAAATCACGATTAAAAATATTTTTTTGATGATGCGGGAGTATCTTTATTAAAATTAACTTTGGGAAAAAATAATTAAATAATAAATAAATAAACAATCACTTCTGGTCAAGAATAAAAGAAATTAAAAGTTTCGGAAAGAGTTTCAAAATCACTCCCGGTAATGTTAAATACAAAAAACACTTCCTGTCATGAAAAAAAATCACTTTCGGAAGTATAAAATTAACTTTGGGAAAAATAATTGAATAAATAAATAAACACTTCCGGTCATGATCTCCCGGCATGCATCATTCCCCATGACAAAACCGGAAACAAAAGGGTCATAGCCGACGACACGGATTCCAAATTGCCAGGTATTGTGTTGTTTTGTGTTTGTGTTGTGTTGTTGTTGTTTCCTATTCTCTCATGTGCACGCGTTGAGTATGAAGCTCACTACGTTCGCTATTACCTGGACAAGCTTTGTTTGACAGTGTCCTGTGGTCTTGGGGCTGAAGTACAACTGTTTATAAGCTTTGTTGCAATGTATTTTGTTTTGCGTTTTTTACTTTTTTCGATGAAACAAAAAGGCACCTCTCAACAGAGATTTATGCCAATGAGCTCGAAACATGTCCGTGGAGTGATTCGCTTCTCAAAGGGGTGCTGTAACTGCCACAAAAGGCTTCTAAAGGGAGGCTGTAAAATAACACTGGGTAGCAGTGTGGCAGCTGGCATCGCACATACAGCGGTGGGTGGTTCTGTCTTCCATAAACTGCAACTCAGCCAGAAGTCATCTTTCATTACACTTGTAAAGCAATACGAATCACAATCAAGTTATCAATCTGTTGTGTTTGTTGTTGTTGTTGTTGTTGTTCGGTAAATAACTATCTTTGTAAATACCTACAATAACTCACCATCATGCACTCGCACAACGAAACAGCAATGACAAGAGGAAAAGGAAAAGAGCTGCAGTTTAGCTTTTCAGCTCGGGTGACTCCTGCGAGCACTATTAGGCATAAAAGGTTTCTGTTCACAACCTCAAAGCACTATCCAGAAATGGAGAGTAAAATAAATATATCACAGTAATAAAATAGGTTTCACGGGTGTTGTTTTGTGTTTTAACTCAGTAAATTTATTCACTGGCAATGCCGATATTTAATGGCCATCGCGACGTAATTGCCCTGAGAAGGAGTTTGTGGGCTGCCTTGTTGAACCACTGCAGCCGTTTGGTGATGATGTTCCTTCAATCCTGTTCGGCAGGGAAGTCTAGTATTTTAACCGAGCGATAATGAAAGGGTGATGATTGATTATGCAGCATGTCCAGGTCAGGAATGGTGTATGACTTGAAGAACTCGGAGGTGATGGTGCTCCCAAGCACTTACTGTCTTTGTCCTTCTCAGTGGTGAAGGTCACGGGTTTGGAAGGTACCACTGAAGAAGCCTTGGTGAATTACAACAGTGCATCCTGCAGAGAGTTCACGCTACAGCAACAATAAGCCGTTGGTGGAGGGGATGGATGTTTAGGCCAGATTTTGAAGTGCTGATCAAGTGGGTTCTTTATGCTGAATGTTGTTAAGCTTTGTTGTGTTGTTGTTACAGCCTACTCCTATCCATGCAAGTGGAGAGTATTCCATCACAATCCTGACTTGTGCTTTGTAGATGGTAGAGAGGCTTTGGGGATTCAGATACGACACTTACCGCAGCATGCCCAGCCTCGAACATGCCTTGAATTTCTGGTCAATTGTAACTTTAATCCAAAGTCTTAACTGTGATAAATTTAATCCAAAGGCATTTTTTAAAAAAGACTGGGCAAGGCCCGTTAAGTTTTCTTACCGTGTAATATGTTACAATTTCCTGCAGCCCCACAGCAAACTTATCCAGGCACTCCTGCATCAAAGACAGCGAGAGGAATATTGTGAACACAAAATCCTGGCAAATCTTTTCAAGTATTACCCTCAAAATCCATGCATTCAATAGTAATGAGTAAAGCGCATAAATAGATAATCAAACAAGCAAATTCATTTGTACATAGGCCACCAAGTCGGATAAAACAGGAATTTCTATTTGTTTATGGACCCAACGAGGTAAGCATTAATATGAGGAATCAGGAAACAGGTACCAAATAATGCATGGAAGTAATGATTGCTTGAAAAATGATACACTTGGACAAGCTATAGACATCTTTGAGCTCGGCATCTTACCGCTAGCATGTCATCCTTCCTTGTGTGCGTGACCAGCTCACGTAATCCACTCACAAAGAGCCGGTTGGCTGCAGTGTATGCCTTTCCAGCCTCGATCATTCCCCCACAGAGCTTTACGAGCTGCATCAGAAAGGAATGGAATATGAAAAAGAGAGAGGGGGGGCCCATTCAGCCTCAAAACCGAGCGAGCAAGATTCATTTTGCCATTCGCTTAATGCAGTCGTGTATTTTCTCTCAATCTGAAAAGTTTCTCAAAACTCATAAATTAACTTTACCAAAAATTAGAACACGTTGAGCTTGACCTTTAGTAGCAAAAAAAACAAAGAAATTCTTACAATTTGAGCAACTAAATTTTCACCAAATGATGTTTTTACACTGTGAACTTTATTTTTTAATTTTTTTATTTTTTACTGAAAGCTGATTGGTTCACTGAAAAACAAATAAATGACTTAGCTGAAAAACGACATTTTTATCATTCTACAATCTAGCCTCCACTACCCCCATCCATCCCATCCCTCCACCCCCCATGAGTGGGGCATACTTACTTACCTCCACCACCGAAGATGAAGGAGGTTATGTTTTCACCACTTTCTGTCTGTTTGTCTGTTTGCGGAGTATCTCAAAAAGTTTTGGACGGATCCGGATTAAATTTTGTGGACACGTTCGGTGTGTGAAAGGGACGAACTGATTAGATTTAGGTGAAGATCCGGATCCGGATCAGACTTCTATAACCTCAAGTAATTCTTCACCATTAAGAGATAGTGCTCAACCAATATATAGCACGATATCTCAAAAAGTTGTGAACGGATTCGGACGAAACTTGGTGGACAGGTTGGGTGTGGTACAATGACGAATTGATTCGATTTTGGTGAAGATCCGAATCCGGATCTGGATACGAGAATTATTTAATTTCAAAGTGATTCTTCACCATTGAGAGATAGGGCCAAAAACGATATAGTACTGTATAGCATAATATTTCAAAAATGTATTGGGCCCGATATGTTCTCGTGGATCAGGCATTACGTGGTGGAGGTATGTGCTCTACCGAGTGTCCTTCAAGTTGTAATTAAAACAGAATAATTAAAGATTAAGAATAACCATAGTTGATGCCTTCAATTTAATCAGCAGCTGATCAGGATGAACAAAAAAAGAAAAGACAAAAAAGTTATGAATGCACCTTGCCGCCCCAGTCATAATTTATGGATGAAAAGATATGGCTGATATTATATGTTCACACCATATAAGCAATTTTGCCAACGGACTGGTGGGTTGTCGTGGTATATTGTGCCAATTACCACTGGCTTTGCATTGAGGAAATGAAGGCAAGCTATACAGACAAATTCCTTTGAGCTACCAATCAAAATTAGCAAGATTAGTCATCACTATTGGCTTGTAAGTGGACTTGGGAGTTTTGGTTCATTAGTACTGCCACCGAAGGTGGACAGAGACGATGTTTTACCGCTGTCTGTCTGTGAGCAGGATAACTCAAAAGGTTATGCATGGATTCGGACGAAACCTGGTGGAAAGGTTGGGTGCATCACAAGGATGAATTGATTATATTGTGGTGAAGATCTGGTTTTGGAGACTCGGATTTAAGTGATTCTTCACCATTGAGTGATCGGGCTGAAACGACGAATAGCACGATATCTTAAAAAATTTTGGATGGATTATGACAAAACTTGGTGCATGAGTTGGGTAGGTGACAAGCACAAGTGGTGCGGATCCAGATCCGACCTGTCAGTGGGATACAAAACGTAAACTGTTCAGCCTGGCGGAGGCATGCGCTCTACCGAGTGACGTTTGAGTTGTTTATTGTGTTATTGTGACAACATGCATGGTCTCTGTCGTGAACATTTTATAGTGCCACAATTCATGTAGGGAAATAACTTATGCTGATGAAAAATACTTTTGGAATGATGTTGGTTATTTTTCTGACAAGCAACGATGAAGTCAACATGATATTTACCAAAGTAAAATATTTAAATATTTACTTGGCTAAAAAGGTACTGAATATTTTTTTCAATATACAACCTTGTGATCCCAAGTTGAACCTCGCAGAACGTCTTCACTCTCCTTTTAGACGTTTTTACCGAAAATATCGATGTTCTCAGACAGGTTGAAAGCTGGCTTCTGACAAACGAGCTTTCATTTTTGGCAACATCCGTGGCCTGTGCTACTTTGTCGCTGGCCCCTATCTGCAAACTTGGCTAGCCAGCTGCCTCCCTGTCTGGATTCTATCAGATGCAGAAAGAAAATTCCATGCCATATACCGGAAACTTCCAGAGAGGCACACCGAGCAAATACAGACAGGGAGAAGGAAAGCTTATCATCGTGATGGTTGTCAGTGTGTCCACGGGTGAAGTGTCCATTACGTATTTTTTCAACTGCAGTGTCTATTTTAAATCCTCAAACAAACAAACACGTCGTGCATCATGCACAAAGATGCATCGGTGTTATATATGCATACAATTACGTACCGCTGCACTAGACTGTGCATCTTTGTTTGGAAATATGGTGAGAATGGGTGGTGATAATTAACTCAAGCAGCTGAAAATATCTTATAATGCACTGTCTGCAAACGTGACATAGCTCACTGACCTTTGAACTATCGAGTCTGCGTTGGATTCCCGACCCAACTATAAACTGTTGGATTTGTGCCTCACAGGTAAGGTATCTCATCGCTCAAAATGGATGTTACCCTGTTCTATTTTCTATCATGAGTTGAAAAACGTTAAAGATCCAATGGTATGTTTCTCAAATAATAGGTTGGATTGTCCTCAACACTGTGAACACATTTCAAATTTCTGCCACCTTCTGTGAAACATCAGGCCTGGCCAGCCAGTTCGTGAAAGACTTGTGTCAAAAGCTTTCCCAGACCGACTTCTTCTTCTTCTTCTCTGCGTCTTAATCCCAACAGTTAGGGGTCAGCCACTCGGATCTGCCTTCTCCATCCCCCTCTGTCCTCCGCATCTTCCCCTCTCAATCCGAAGCTCTTCCAATCTCTTTCCACGACTTCCCTCCACCTTAATCTCTGTCGTCCTGTTGACATTTCCCCTGTAATTGGCCCATTCCTTGCTTTATTGGTTCTTCATCCTTTTGCCTTGTCCAAACTACCACAACTTAGTCTTTCTCATCTTTTCTGCGATACTTACAACTCCAGCTCTCTTGCGTTTCTCTTAATGACACTGTGAATCCAGCTCAGCATTCTCATGTCTGTCCTCTCCAGCAACTTATCTTACCCTTTTCTCAAAGCCTACGTTTCTGCACTATACACCATAACTGGTCTAATCTCTATCTTGTAGATTTAAACCTTAAATTTTCTTGCTATCCTTCTATCACAGACGACTCCATTAACCTTGTTCCATTTTGCCCATGCCGCCTTCACTCTATCCTGGATTTCTACTTCAAAACCTCCCCCCTTCCTTTAGCATTGGACCAAGGTATTTTAAGTTGTCCACTTGTTTCAGCTGTCCACCCCTTATAAACTACAATCTTGACCCTCTCGGTTACAGTTTTACCAGACAGCATGACCACTACCTCTGTCTTTACAGCATTAACCTTCAATCCCTACCTCTCTGAGATATTTTGTCATTCCAGCACTCTGCAGCTGAAACTTCACAAGGTGAAAATAATTGCCACTAAAGTTAGTAGTAGTAGTAGTAGTAGTAGGAGGAGGAGGTGGAGGAGGAGGAGCAGGAGCAATATGTCGGCAAACATTATAACCTAATAGTCCATCACACAAAATCGATGGACAATTGTGAAAAGTTAATCCTGTGTATCAGCCATTTCAAAGAAGATATGTGGGAATCTATTTGCATCACAATCCTGGTGTTGGCTTAATGGTTAGGGTGGTGGGCTTGGGATCCTAAGGTCCGGAGTTCAAATCCTGCTTGGCTATTTGAATTAATACCAGGTGGGGTTGACTCTGCCTGTCATCCTTCTGAGGTCGGCAAAATGAGTGCAGCATTCTGGTATCCTGTGTCGGAGTGGCGACCCGTCCATGATTGTGCCCAATAGCCAAGGAGACTGCTAGGTAGCACCAACGCTCTGCACGGAGTATGGTCCCATGGATGAATGGACTTGCATACAATGGCACAACATTAGTGTAAAAAAAAAGAAGTGATGTGCTTTGTTGGTCTCCCTGCTTCATAGATATACCCTTTAATAAAAAAAACCAAACTGCAGACCGATGAAACAAACAAATTAATGACTGTAAATCAAAAAAATACTGATCAACATGCTGCAAAACCTACTTGTAATAGTGTAATAAAAATCCTAAATTATTCACTCAGGCATACATGTAACACACCGAAGAGGGAGTACAATCATGTTGCAAATTCCAACGATATTTTGAGAAATGTAATGACTACTGCATGATAATCCTGGAAAACGGGCTAAGCAGACCATGTGGATGGAACATGTTTCAAAGGAAAATCAATTGCATGAACAAAGGGCTGGACATCACAGCCGTTAGTTGATATGATCCATTGTTACCGGGGTGTTTGGCAGAAGATTTTGTTATATCTGGAACCCCAGCTCCCCGACCGCTGTTTGGCTCGACAGATTTTGTTTATGAAGTGATTGTACTGCAGCAATGAAACATTTGATGAACTGCATCCATTTTAAACTCGCTTTGAGACAGATTGTTCATCTTTCTGTTTTAGCATATATCATTTTTAAAATGAGACTGAAAAAAATAATATTTATCTCTTGGAATAAAATGGAAGATACACAACAAACGTACGAGCACATCTGGCTCAAGAGGGGACTATAGCTACAGCTTGCTCGATGTTTAGAATACTCATTCCAATATGTAATTGGCCTAGGTCCCTAGGTCGGTCTCGGTCTCGGTCTCGGTCTCGGTCTCGGTCTCGGTCTCGGTCTCGGTCTCTCTCTCTCTCTCTCTCTCTCTCTCTCTCTCTCTCTCTCTCTCTCTCTCTCTCTCTCTCTCTCTCTCTCTAGGCAACTGTTGTGTTGCACTGATGGGACTGCAACAGGTGATGTATTGCCTAACTTAAATACAGAGAGACTGAATTCTCACCCAGTGCATCTCTTCTTCTTCTCCTTCTTCCTCTTGTTCTTTTCATTGACGGTGCTATGAAATCGTCGTTTTATGAAAATTGAAGACTACTTAATTGATTAATTATTTGGTGAATCAGCGTGAAAATGGCAAAGTAATCTTTTTTCAGGGAGGTTGGTTGCCGCGGCAGCAATTGTTACCGATGGTTGCATCAACCTATTTTCTTACAGTGTGGATAATCCTCAAAGCAGAGGGGAATGTGCAGCTGCACCACCTGAACCAGAAGCATCAAATTTTGATTATTTTGATGGCATATAAATAAGGCATCATTTTAATGGGCAGAATCATTCACTAAGGGACTAGACCCATGGTGGGCTTTCAACTGCTATCCGTTTCATGTGAGCCACATGTGTCATCCGAGTCATACATAATGAGTAGAGTCATATACCACCCCCCCCCCCCCCAACCAAATCCAAAGGTCTTCAACAACAACAACAAAAAAAACCGAGAGAGAGAGAGAGAGCGAGAGAGATCATTCCAATTCCAGTTGAGTCAGTGGTTCATACTGCAAGAATGACTCGGCTTGCACTCGTGCCTACAGAGTGGTGCCTACAACCTACAGGGGTTGTAAAGTTTTCATTTATGTTATAAAAAAAATGACTGAAAATATTTTTCTTCAACAACGATTAAAATAATCTTGAAATCTGCTTTGAAAAAAAAAGAAAGGATTTTATTTTGACTTTTAGACAAAAAAAGGCTTTCAATTTCAGTCATAAAGTGGTACAGGCCACATCTGCTGTGCTATTTGCTGAAGAAAGGGATGAAACCACAAATCATTCTTCAAAGCAGGTGCGTTTATCTCATGACTGAGAGAAATGGCTCTTTTCAAAGTCTACTACTACTACTACTACTACTACTACTACTACTACTACTACTACTACTTTCATGACATCAATTAATCTCACCTTCTCATGTGGTCGAATGCATGAGTTTTTCCATTCCACGCACCTCTATCCTGAACATCCTCTTCTTCGTCTTTCATATGCAGCACAAGGTTGAGGGATAGCATCATTGGTTGAGGGTGTGGCTGTGCCCTCTGCTGATGCAATGCCCTCTGTAGGTCAGGGCAGGAGTTTGTCATTTGCTCAGGGTGCCGCTGATAGCTTGCCTACTCTTTGTGAAGGACACTGTGGGATATTTAACGTCCACCAACTGATGCCGGCAGAGGGGATGACCAGTATGACGTCCATCCGAGGCACGGCGCACACGTTGAGGAGTCTCCATGCATGGGCGAGATTATAGTCGGGCCAAGATTTGAACGCAGACACGACAGCTTAGAGCCGAGTGTGGATACCTCCAGGCCATCGTTCCAGGCTAGCATCCTCTGCTTGCACCCCATCTCTCTCATGACCCTCTCCACCAACTCTGTCATGTTTTCAGTGTGGTAGCTGATTTAAAAAAAAAAAATAGGATTTCTGTTTTACGAGACTTTCCTTGACAAGTTCATGGTTTTTATTTCCGATTATATAATGTCTATCTAAATATATGCTTTGTATCAAAACCTTAGTTTCCATTCCAGTAATCAAGACACATTATGCCAAGCAATCTCTTATTAATGAGAATAATTAGCCAGGAAGAACTTTATTATTAATGTATGTTAGCATCGTAAATCCTGCATGAAGGCCTCTTGAAACTACAACTTCAAAACTGCAGATTTTTACTTGGTACAATGTAACCCTCCTGGCCTCCAGTATGAAGCATAATGGTATAGACCCCCCCTCCTCCCCCCTTGCAACATGAATGTAAAGTGGTACAGGCCACATCTGCTGTGCTATTTGCTGCCAAAATCCTTTCGAATACATTTTTTTTTTTCATAAAGCAGAACAATTAAACCCAGATTTGAGTTCTGACCAACACCCCACTCACTTTCCTCACTTTCCCACAAGCAGCAGCAGCAACAGTCAGGCAGGCCTATCTCTATCCTACCAGCCATAACATTGCAGCAATTCCAAACATCGATGATTTGTATTTGTGTGAAAGCCATATTCTCATCAATCACATGAGCCCCCTTCACATGAGGAACACGCTAATGGTGCAGCAGCTGCATGATGCACTCTTCCACAATAGGAATCCAAATATTTAATTTGTGACTCAACCGAGCATCTCAAAGGACCTAAAATAATTTTACTACCATATTGGCTTTAGTTTACGTTGGGCACGTGAGCCGTCTCTTCGCCGTTTTCGGAACGGATGTCCAACCTCATGTTATCCACCTACTCTATATGGAGGGCGATAACTTACAATTCGCCATTAAGAGAAAATACTGTTAGAAGGCAAACACAAATAAACACCACGTACAGTGTGTCTGTTTATCCTGGGTGGAATAATGAAACTGAGCAACGCGCTCTTGAGAAAGCAAATCGTGACTCAAGCGCAACTAATGCAAGATATTACAAAATAACAAATAAAGGCAAAAATAAGGGAGTTCCATGCAAAAAAAAAACTCCATGAAATGCATTTTAATCTTCACTTCCACATATCCAAACCAATAAAAATAAAAGAAAGTGTAAACTTCAGCAGCAGGTGTGAAAAGAAAGACGAGCAGTTATTTTACACCTCTCCCGTCTTCGGTACCGTTTGTTCGGATATTTCTCTGAAATAAGCTCACAGAGTGGGTCCCCGGTGTCCGGCCGTATGTACGAATGTCTGTTAACATTTGACTAAAACATCTTCTCCTCAAAAGCTACCTGATAGATTATGGACCAAATTTGGCATGGCACACGAGGAGAGCAAGGTCTCATGGGGTTGTTTTCCCCATCTGGATGCACCCCTGTAAAGGGGGTGAAAAGGGGGGGGGGGGGGGGGTTGCCCCGAATCTTGGTATTTTATTTTTAAAGTCTTCTACTCAGAAATCGCAGGGCAGATCCAGACCAAACTTGCCACGAAGCATCAGGACCATGCCCTAACCTTAAGCTGTGCTCCCCATGGCTGTATCTCCCCTGGAAAGGGGGCCATGGGCCCCCTCCTCTAATCCCTCATATTCACGAAAACATATTTTCCTTACAAACTACATGATCGACATGGACCAAAATTTGGCAGGATACATCAGAACAGTAAGGTCTCGTGGGGTTGTACTACCCATAAGAGGCTGAAAAGGGGGTTTCGCCTCAAAATCAGGTCGTTTATTTTAAAATCTTCTCAGAAACCGATGACCAGATGCAGACCAAACTCTTCGTGAAACACAAAGACCATGCCGTTCACTTAAGTTGTGCTCCCTATGACCGTACCACTTCAGGAAGGGGGGCCACAGCCCCTTCCCCCAATCCCTCATTTTCACCCTGCTTTTTCAGGCAATCAGTCCCCCACGGGTCTATTTTTAAAATTGTCAGGGAAAGATTATTTCATATTCATTCAATTTTTTAAAAGATTGTTTTTTTCTAAATATAGGTTCATCGATTATATGATGTATTGGCAGGAGTACGCAGTGTTGCCGGGCAATGTCGGATCCCTCTTCCCACCCCATCCCTTCCCCCGTCTCCTCCCACCCCACCTCTCGAGGGACGAATTAATCGATATGGCTGAAATAATGATGCTATAGATGTCTATCCTCATCGCCATGTCATGAATCTGGGGTGTGTTCGGTTACCAAGTTTCTTGTGGAGCACTCACCAAATGTATTAAGCACTTAAGCAAGCACTCCATTAGAAACCGTTGATAAGGAACAGCTGGCTTGGCAAGCATAAGCTATCTGCTTGGTAAATGGACACACCACTGGACACCTCAACAGCATCCATACACGGGACATCTCAACGTACATACAAAAACTGACAAAAGGACTTTTTTATTAAATTAAAGACTTCAAATATTAATCATGAGTATTTTGTATTGAAAACGTACCTTGTTGAGATCCACACTCCACCCACAGACACAAACTAGCCTCATGTATTAGATTAGGGCACAGTGAGACACTTCACATGAAATGCCATATTTACATGATATTTCCTACTCTTGTTCATCTATTCATCTCTCTTCTCTCCCTCTCAGAGTAATCACAAATAAACTTTCTATCCTCTATCATATCATGTTTCCATGAGTTTTAGGATGTTATCAAAAAGGCTCCAATTATTAGTGCATTCCTGCTATTGCAGACATCGCTGTGTGATGACGTCATGTGTATCTTCATTTAATGATAGAAAATGCGTTGTTCAGTCTTCAAATGTACATGAGGCCTTTAAAACAATCTGAGCTACATGTAGAGAAAAAGATGGTGGCGATTTCTGGACGGCTGGAGGGCGTGGCCTGTAGAATGGGTGGCACTTATGACCCACAGACAGACAGATAGACAGACGCACAGACACGATCTCAGCTTTATATATTACATTGTCCAAGAGGGAAATGGAGAGGCATCACATGACTGCAGTGTGTACATGTACATCGTGAGACCCAACATCACTTTCATCATTAAGCGACGATGAAGATGATGTTGGATCTCACCATCTGCATTTTGCAGTGGCGTTATGACCGGACCCACCGCAGAATATTTAACAACGAGCACATGATCTCTACACAGTCCTAGATCAAGTCCATTTTGTGGTGGAAAACCACAGACCTGCGCCTCGTCTGCTTGGGCAGCTATACCAGTTGGTGGGGCTCTTCATTTTTTTTAATCTGGATCTTCCCAACTACAACCTTTTTTTTGTGAATTATTCAATTATTCCATTACGTGAGAAGAATGACATGATAACATGAGAAACCAGAGAAGTCAAAGATGTGAGATGATAATATACCCCACAGGGCCGGATTTAGGCAAGGGAAACCAGGGCACTTGCCCTAGGGCCTCCATCACCAACATGTGCCCCGGGGCCTCCACAACCCAAGGGCTCATCCAGAATTATTGATTGTTCTTGTTAATTATAGCTTATTAACCCGACATTAACCAGTGTTGCAAATTTGCTACAAAAAATGGGCATTCACTGGATATTTGACGTCTAGTTGGAAATCGTTTTGCTAATATCGTCCGTATTTACTTGTTCGAGGGATTTTTACTTTCTGTGTTGGCAGAATCCGCCAGCAGGAACATATAAAGCAATTCTTCTTGTTTCATTACTTATCGTTCCATTACTCAAATTAAATCAAATGCAGCTTGGAAATTGTAACAGTAATACAATCTCTTTTTGACAGGCTAATTGCATGCTTTGCCAATCTTCAGTTGTGTCTGGAATCCATTGGTGGTAATTAAAGCCGGAAAAAAAAAACACTCATTAAATTATTATTTAATCCAATAATTTCACTCGTGGAGCCTGCAATGTTCTTAAGGCAACTTTACAAATAGAAAAATTGAATAGGGATGCCATCAGTGAAAAAGGATGAAAACCACTGCTTTACTTCATCGCTGGTGGCAGAAAGGGCCACCACCACCCACGTGTGCCCCAGAACCTCCACCACCGTAAATCTGGCACTGACACCTCATGTGTTACAGAAGTAGGTGTTACATGTGTTACAGGTCAAACATGATAAAAAGAGCCATGCTACAAACATTTCAATAAAAAAGTCATATTCATGTATTACGCATCCCCTAACATGGCACGCCACGTCCCACACTTGTTAAGTAGTAAGAACAAGGATGCGTACAATGTCAGCAATCTACCTCTTGGATTCAAGATTTAGCCCATGAGTTGGCCTGTTTGGTGTTCTCATATGAGAGCATAGCTCATGCTGTTGGGATCCAAGATTGAAATGTAATATACCGCAGTGTTAATTTGTCCATAGTCTGCAAATGTCCTTGTAATTCATGCAAAAGTACCATTAATTATTGTAATTTCCTTGTCCTACATGTAATACAAGTATTATAACTTCATTCAATGTTGTTTGTAGATGACATTGAGCTGTGTGGTGGGGATGATGAGACTATGACTGAGTATCTGGAGAAGTTGAGAAAAGTGCTGGAAGATAGGGTTATGAAGATCAGTAGAACAAAGACTCAGTATATGGATTGTCAGTTTGAACCTAAGGAAGAGGACTGGGCTGAAAATGTAAAGATTATGGGTGAATATCTGGAGAAAGTGAGTAGCTTCAAGTATGTGGGGTCAGTGATAGCAGAAGATTGAAATATGGGAATGGAAATTAAGCAACGGATTAGTTATGGTTGGAATAATTGGAGGAAGAGGAGTGTTGTGTGATAGAAAAGAACCGCTGAAACTGAAAAAAAGAATTTACAAGAAGGTTGTGAGACCAGCTTTGTTATATAGGAGAGAAACTTGGGCAACATCAAAGAAAGAGGAACAGAAACTGGATGTATATGAGATGCGGATGCTGAGATGGATGTGTGGAGTGACAAGAATGGACAAGTTTAGAAACCAGCACATCAGGGGGTCAGTGAGGATTGTGGAAACATTGAAGAAACCGAGAAGAGATTGAATTGGTTTGGTTATGCTATAAGGAGAGAGAGTATGTGGTGAGGCAAGTGATTGAGATCGGGACTGTCAGGAAGAGGGGGAAGAGGAAGGCTGAAAACTAGATGGAACGATGCGGTGGCGAGATATTCAGAAGTTGTGGGATTGGAAGAAGAATGGGCAATTGACAGGAGATGGAGAACAGTGATAAACTAGTATTGTGGTGGCCCCAAGTAAAAATGGGAGAAGCCAAAATAAAAAGAAGATGCACAAACCTTAAACAAACAAAAAAAATTTGGGTAGCCAGGAGGGAGTGGACATCTTGCTGGATGAGTAGCTACATTTACTCACCTTTTCCAATTTCACCTCCATCTCCACCACATCACCCTCAACCTCCTCGACACTGGCTCTGTAGACAGGTGGTGAATGAGGAAGACAAAAGGCAGGAAAAGCACTTGTGAAGCTTGAAATGCATTACATTGGGTCATTAGAAAGAAGAAAATGAATGAAACATGAAAAATAACTTCGATGTCTCCAAACATTCGATGTAAAAATTAATGTTTTGGGGAAAACGTTTTCATCAACAACCAAATAAAGTAGTGATGCGAAGTGTTTCAGGGCTTCCTTATCAATGGCATCACCAGAAACATCGAGCAATTATATCCTCACACCTGGATCCATCCAAAACCATTGCCTCATAAAGGAGAGCAGACAACATGGTGGCTTAAATATATTATACTTAGGAAATCTAAAAAAATACACATTTAACCAGGCAACCTAAGCTCTCAGCAATTTGATTGATGTCAATTTCAATATCACCATAATGGCAGGAGAAATGGAGTGCACTTAAGCATATTTGAGGTACGGAATGTCAGAGGCTCTGAGTGTATGTGATGGACTGCTGAAGATAACAGAAGCACTACTGGTAGATAGGACGGACTAGCCTAAACCAGCCTCGGTGGCATAATGCTTAGAGCGTCCGCCCCGAGTCTCAGAGGTTGGCGGTTTGAATTGTGGCCGAGTCCCACCAAAGACTGGAAAAGGGTTTGTGCTCCTTCCTTGTTTGATGCTCATCATTTAAAAGGATACAGCACGGACAAACAACTATATGTCGGTGTTGATAGCACAGGCTTTGATGGGCCTAATGGCCTCCTCCTGCATCAAAGTTCCTTGTGAGGGAACTCATTATTATTACTATACTAAAAAAATAGAATATGTTTGTATGTGTGTGTGTTTGTTTGTTTGTTTGTTTGTTCGTTCTTTATAGGCGGCCGAACCGTTGGATGGAATGAAATGAAACTTGGCATGAGTGATCCTTGGGACATGAGAACGGACATGGGGGGGGGGGGGTCAAGTTCAACGTCGAAGGTCATGGGGTCAAGGGGTCAAGGTCACCGGGTCAACTTCATCCGATCGAGACGGGACCAACGCCATTCGACAGATAATCAAAATTAAATGCACACGTTGATTGACGACATTCACTTCCGACTTCCGGTTTTCGAGTTATGACGTCCTAAATTGACTAAAACGTCAATTTTTCATGTTTGTTTGTCCTTTATAGACGGCCAAACCGTTGGATACAATGAGATACCTAAGCTGTTGGGGTTAGGGTTATGGTTAGGGTTAGTTGTTAGGGTTAGGGTTAGGGTTATCTAACCCTAACCGTAACAGCTAACCCTAACCCTAACCCCAACCCCAACCCTAACCCTAACACTGCCTTTCCATTCCTCCCCTCATTCCCTCCCCGCCCTATGGGCCGGTACTGTCTAGTTATGACTATAAATAGGGGAGTTAAGAATGGAGGAAGGTCAGACAGACCCATGATAAAGAGAAAGAACAGTAAAAGGATATCATTAAGTAAAGATATTTAGCAACATTTTAAAAACTTTCATCAAAAATAGGAAGAATAAAAGTTAAAAAATAAATGAATGAGATAATGTCACAAATAAACGCAAGAAAGATTTATATACTGTATATATAAAAAAGAGAATAGAAATGGAAAAATTGATAATTTATGGAGACTGTTGAAGCACATTGGAATTTGACACGAGAAGGGTGAATTAATTTGCAAACCACAACTAGATGAAAATGGTGTTAACGAGTGGATGTCATAGCACTCAACAGTGTAACTAATCCATTTCTAATTAGAAATATCCCCTGATGAAATCTTTGGTAGGCACTCAGTTCTGTCACAGAGCATGAGATGATCAAAGTTTTGGTCACATTGTTAAATACAAAATGTCCCAGTGATTCTTTATACACCACATTTTAGGCCTGCTTTGTGTTTTCCAAGTTGACTAAGGCTCATGGAAAGGTTTCTACATATCACACATCCAGGAGAAAGGCGACAGACAAATCAACACAGAATATAGGATTTGAATCTGTGATGTCAGCATCATGGATTAGAGTACGTGCTTATGTGCGAACAATAAACAGGCCAACGCAACCCGCCTTTTAGGTCATGAAAGCACAGATGCAGACCTTGATTGAACTCTGTATTGTGATTGATAACCACGGAATACACAAAGATATGACTAATGCATGTATCATCTGCTGGGGAAAAATACTTCTCCTTCAGAAATGTGGCTTCAAAGTACAGGAATAACTGGATACCGTTTGAACAGGCTTTCTGACCGCAACGAGCAGGTTAGCACTCTAGTCTTTTTAAATAAACACATCATACATCAAAACATTATAAACAGCTAGCCTCAATGGAATCAGTCTATCCAACATCAATAAAGTGGGAAAAGTGGAAAGAAAGTTGAAATAAAAACATTTTCCAGTTAGAATCCTATAATCCCAAGAGATCACAGAAACAGTTCTGGGTTGTCTTGGCTCGGCCATAGCAGACAGATAGATTATGAAATCATAGAACAGGATACTTCAGCAACCTTTCCATGGCAAAGGCCAGCAAGAGTTTGCAGTAATCATTCATCTTTGTTTCTTTGATTAATAAAGGCCTGGCAGGATAGTCGGGAGGAATGCGCACTCGCCTTTGAGCTGTCCAGCCTGAGTTTGAATCTCTACCCAACAATGAGATGCCAATCTGGCATGCAGGGCACCATCCGTCGGAAGGATGTGAAGCCGGAGGCCCCAATTGCATCAGTTGGTGGATATTTTACATTGCACAGTGTCTTTCATGAAAGGTAGGTGATTTATCCACCAGCACCGTGAACAAATTACAACATCCTGATAGTCCAACGTCAAGTCTAGCGAGACGGTTCATGAATGATTTGGCAAAAAAAACGTTCCCCGGCCAACCTCACAAGAAGGTGGGAATAATTGGAACTGTTAAATGATCTGTAGCCTTCGATGATTCCAAAATTTGAATCGAATAATTATGCACATTTCCCCGATAAATGTAGAAATGAGCCTTTCCGCACAGGATTAAATCCATATTGTAGGCAGTACGTGCCTAGCTGCAGCACCGTCACTTAGCACCAGCTGAAATCACATGCCGCTTGCACTGGAGCGATTTTGGCTCTGGCTCTGCCTGCAGCCGGCATTACACAAGGCTCCAAAGCAGGAAGGTCACTCCATTTTTGCCGATGGCAGTCCTACAGCATTTGAGCCCAGCCCTTGGGTCTTCTGTTCGATGAATTACCATCAATGTATTCGTCTGTCCTTGACCGGATTTAACTCACACGTTTTGCAGCGGTTGAATCATGAAGTGTGAGAAAAATGTTGGGAAATTACTCCAATAATTCCACAAATTGCTGAAGTCCAATACTAGCCGTCCACAAGGGTGGATCTAATTGGTCGATCAACCTGCTGAGAGACGGCTACCTGGAAGCCATACATCTCGTTTACCTCACTCTTACTCAACACTCACGAATGGCATCATAATGCTGCAAAATATTTTAATTCTATTTATCATGAAAATATTCATAATATCTAAAAGTGAAGTCATTTTTTATTGCGCAATAATTAAATAGGAATACATATTAGATACTTTATTTGGTTTGTATGTATGCAAGGAGAGGGGCTAGTCAATATGGGCCTTTCAAAATGATGTATTAACACATGTGAGGCCTTCCACGCATGCAATGTGCTTTCAGTGAATCACTTCTACTAGTCGGGGCACTTTTAACCTGCCGTTGTTCAGGCGAAATCTGCATTTCAAATTGTATTTTAAACATAATTTTCAGCATTTTGACGAAACAGCGGCAATTTCAAAATGGCAAACCATAATTGTTGTGTTCCTGGATGAAAATCGGACTTCGATAAATAGGGTAAATACGACAAATATCTGTGGATGTGAGATGTCGAGTCCTATCCATTTCCTGTTAACAGCAAAAAGCCTTTCGAATGAAGGGTTACGCACACATGCACACCTCCTTTTAGCAATCGATGCAAAAATCTAACATAGTTTCTCTTGTGGCCTTGGAACTAAAAATATATAAACTGTATATTTATAACAGTCCTCACAGCTCCCACTCCTGACACCCCTCCCCCCCCCTTCTCCAGCATCACTAATAGAAAATATCATCATTTTAAAAGTTGGTATTAAACTTATCCTGTGCATTCACAAGCCATACATATATATATATATATATATATACATATAGTTGCGGACCTGGCGGTTGCAGGGGCACGAGGTTAGGGGGTATCCCTGGTTCTTCCTGGGAATTGAGGCCATTACACACAAATAACTTCGTATCACGGCAGGTCACTAATCAACCACGAACACCAATTACTTGGCCACGTGACTCAGGGTCCTCCGTCTGACAACCGTTTACCCACGGACACATGATCTCCTCAACAGGGAATCACGCCCTCAGCAATTATGCTGTTATCTTGATTGGATCTTGATTAATGCAGCCGAGCTTTCCACTAGCACAATGCCAGACTGATATGAGAGCAAATTAGTTGGGGAATTGTGATCTCCCGGCTAATCTACATACAGACATTGCCGGACTAATGGAAGAAAGCACAACCACAGGCAGGTTGGAAATATAACAAGAATAATTTACGTCCAATAACTGATGAGGGGGTATGGGAAGGAGGAAAAGGAACTCAAGGGCTTTAATGACGTCAAAGGGCAATCGGGGCAGGAAAGGGGGAAATGCAATGAAAAGAGCAATCAAGATGTGGATTTACAAATGGGAAAGAGAATGTACAAGTTGCAGACTTAGTTTAACCTATGCCTTACCTACCGGATAACAAAACAGGGTACTCATCAGACCACACACATGGGGAGACAAATTGGGAAGGGCAGGGTGACCTCAGCCTACCAGTATGTACGTCACCATCACCCTCTCCAGCTTGGTACTGCTTTCCGAAATGGCCCCGACACTGCTCTCCACCACCGAGGGTCCACAAGCTCCCTCAGGAGCATGAACCAATACGTCCAGGGCCAGGGATGAAACGAATGCAACGACCAGGGTGACGAGACAAGAGTTTGAGCGCGTGCCACGACCAGGACAGAGACAGCTCGAGGCAAAAGAGGCAAGAGAGCACGACAACCAGGACCAAGGCAGCTCAGGGGCAATGACAGAGAGAGTGAACCAGGCGCTGAGCATAGCTTTTTAGCCCCTGGGGCAAGTGGGGCCAATGAGCCACACGTCACATCCCTCGAGGCAGCCTGGCACCAGCCATTGAGCCATGTCAGACTCTATGAGCCAGCCCAATGCAATCCATTGGAGGGTTCCCCTGCAGCCCCACCCATTTTGTTGCCCGGCCGGATATTCAATCGTTTGGTCCTTCTGACTGTCGTCAAGAGCGGAGCTCCGCAGTTAACAAGGGGGAAATCCCTTCTACCCCCATGCTCCTGGGACGAACCCCCAAACGTTCAACAATGTCCAAGGCACAAAGCCAGGGAATGGGGCAATCATTGCAGGGAGGCTGGGTCGTGTCCTGGTATGTTTACCTGTCATTTTCAGGAGGAGGGGAATAAATGGGGATTAGGGAAACGAAATACAGTACAGGGGTAGATGGCAATAAATTACATTACAGGGTAGATGTCCATATGGATGAACAGACAAACAAAGACTTTGTGGGGCTTTAAACAATAAATAGGAATGTGAGAATTTGGCACGCATTTCTGAATGTGGGTGTAAGTCGCACACGTTGAATGCCAGGGCGGTAAAACCCACACACCCTGGTGATGACAGCAGTCACAGCACACATCATCATGCACTGATGTCTCTATAATCCCAACGGGTTGAGAGGGGCACCAACTACCCAACCCAATGCATATAATTACATAATAACTCCTATAGCAAAGGTGCTATCGTTAACCTTCATTACGGAAATAACTATTTTAAAGAATCTACGTGCTGTATGCATTTCAATCTCAGTATGCGGTACATAAAATTGCAACAACATTATATATATTACTAGTGAGGTGTGCTTACACATACGAACCCGGCTTACCCATTGTCTCGGGTCGCTCACCTGCAATTGATTTTTCATTTATTTGTTTTAATTTATCTATATTTTCATTGACGATGCTTTCTGACAGTTCTGTGATTTTTCCTGGTGTATTGGCTTCGATGTCCATCGGCACACAAAATTGCCGTGCTTCCTCTGTCTCAGGTCGCTCACCTGCATTTTTTTTCTTTTTTTTCATCTATTTTCACTTATGGATGTTGTCCGAAAATTCTGTGATTCTTTTTTCCCCAGTGGACCGGCTTTGATTTCCATTGGCACGCAAAATTTTAGCTTTCTACATCACCCGGAAGGTACCGATCTTTTATTTTTGTCAGTGAGTCAGTCATTCAGTGGTTAGAAAGAGCTTTATACAATATATATATATATATATATATATATATATATATATATATATATACATTTCTCGTTGGGAGTGACGAGGATGGACAGGATAAGAAATGAGTATATTAGAGGGACAGCGCAGGTAGGACGGTTTGGGGACAAAGTGAGAGAGGCGAGATTGAGATGGTTTGGACATGTGCACAGGAGGGAAGCGAGTATATCGGAGAAGGATGCTGAGGATGGAGCCGCCAGGTAGGAGGAGAAGAGGAAGGCCAAAGAAGAGGTTCATGGATGCGGTGAGGGCAGACATGCGGGTGGTTGGAGTGTCAATGGAAGATGTGGAGGATAGAGCGAAATGGAGATGGATGATCCACTGTGGCGACCCCTAACGGGAGCAGACGAAAGAAGAAGAAGAAGATATATAATATATATATATATAAATATATATATATATATATATATATATATATATATATATATATATATGATCTTCCCATCGCTGTTGAGAATCACCCAAAACAGGTATGTTGTTTCACTCAGGGAAGTCTGCCTGGTACATCTTGCTCTCACATAAATAATGGCTGGCACAAGCTTCGTGCATTTTTCACGATGTGAATATGTCCTTTGTCAAAAAGTTGGTTACCATGCTCTGTTGGTAATGACACACAGCATAGTCTTTCCAATTGCAGCCATCTTAAAATAAATCACCAAGCTTGCCATCTTCACAGTAGGCATTCCCACAAGGTTCAAAATACACTCACTGGCAGCGACCATCGAGAGTTTGGGTAGCACATGTCTGTCCGGTTATTCAGATCTTGCACTGCAGACTCCTGACCACATCATCAGGAGTCTGCAGTTTGGACAGCTGTAAGGTCTCGGCCCTGTCTGTGAACCGAGAATGTTCTCAAACTCTTTTTCTGTGAAGAAGCACACCCTTTTCTATCAGATACTTTTCTAAGTATTTTCAAATCATTTTAGAAGGCAGCCTGCTTAGGCAGCACCAACGCTCTGCACAGAGTACGGTCTCAATGGTTGGATGGAATGGATGGATTTTAGGAGCTTTGTGAGTCATTATAGGGAAAAAACCTTATTTCACACGCATAATATATTTTAGCACATCCCGACGACCGCTGTTGCTAAAGGTTTCTGCGCATGCGCACAAAAATTTCCGCAGTTGGTTGTGTCATTTTGAAAGTCCCATTTTAAGAAAAGTGAACTTGAGAAAAGGTGAAGGGAATTGAGTGATATGTGTGTGTGTATATATATATATATATTATGCATGTGGGAGGAGAAGATGTGGTTAAAAACTACACCATGCACGTTATATGTCTTGTGTAAAGCCATTAATTGTCATAAGGTCTTTTGACACTGCACTTGGAAAGAAACTCTAGCTGATGGTTTCATGAGCAATGACCTTACTTCCTGTATTCTAGTCTGTAATTGCCTTGTTCAGCCCACTGTCTGTGTTGGTCTGAAAGTATAATCCTGATTTATTTATCTTGGGAGAGAGCTACTTGTAGTTGGCTGAACCACAAGTTGTCATCTATGCGAGCACACATGGCATCAAAGCTAAACTGGAGGAAAACTCAAACACGATTATATAATGAGGCATCACTAAAAAGGTGATGACATAATCAGCATGCGGTGATTAAACAGCAAATTAAAATGTTATGCACAAGGTACACACTAAACCGCAACACTATGAATTTGCCAAGCAATCACGCACTGGGATCAGTGTAAAATTATTTGCACAGTATTCACCGAGACGTTACGTGAAGTCAAGTGGTGCACAGAGCAATGGTTGTGCAAAGATAGAGCAGTAAGATGTGCGATGTTTCCACCGATAGAAAACCACTCAAAGCGTGACTTTCAAATAGAACCTTCCAGTCACAAGTGTAAAGTGGTTTCAATTTTTATATGACCATGGAAAGCCACATCCTTGAAGCACATAACACAGGTTTTAAGCTAGAAATATTAAAACAGGTTCAGGTGCGACTGTCAATGACATTAATTAGCAAAATAAAAAAACTCCATGGCCTGTCTCAACTTGCAGCGCAAGTCAAAAGCAGTTCCACAGAGAGCAGAGCAACAGGTCAGAAAAGTGAATTTACCTTTGCTTTAATTTGAGGATTTCCCTGAAAATCTTTGTTTTCAAAGGCACCGAGTTGGCGATGCAATTATCTGAAAACCTTTTCTCTGAATACAACCCCCTGAAGCAAGAACATTTCTTTTGCAATTGATCGCAATGAGGAATATATATATTATATATATATGTAAATAAATATTTATAAATATATATATAAGTAAATATATATATAATGTAAATAAATATATAAATAAATATATAAAATATATAAATATATAAATATAAGTAAATAAATATTTATAAATATATTCATATATATATATATATGTAAATAAATATATAAATAATATATAAATATATAAATATATATAAGTAAATAACTATTTATAAATATTTCATATATATATATATATAAATAAATAAAATATAAATAAATATTTATAAATATATTCATATATATATATATATATATATATGTAAATAAATATATAATATATAATATATAAGTAAATAAATATTTATAAATATATTCATTATATATAATGTTAAATAATATTAAATAAATATATATAATATTATATTTAATTAAATATATATAAAAAGCTATAAATATATATATATGTACACACACAACCGGGCGTAGTGGCGTGCGCCTGTAATCCAGCTACTCAAAGGCTTGGGTTGGAGGATCGCTTGAGGACGGGCACTCTGCGCTGGACCGCGCTATGAGAGGGTGTAGGGCAGCCCGGAATCATGGCGAAACCCAATCCTTATCCCTGTGTCGTAAGAGGCGACCAGGGTTGCATCAGGAAGGGCATCCGGCGTAAAACCTATGCCAAATCAGTATGCGGATCATAACGGATGATCCGCTGTGGCGACCCCTAACGGGAGCAGCCGAAAGAAGAAGATATATATGCACACACACACACACACACACACACACGAAGGATGTCTGGAGACATCATTGTATTTATACGTGAATTCCAAGGACATTTTGTGACAATGGACAAAATATCACAGTAACTGGGATTGTGAACCTGGCATTTGAGCATCATGTGCCTTGATCGTGCAAACACCTAAATCGGCCAACCCAAGATAGTCTGCTTTGCAAACAACACTTGTTCCACAGAAAAATGGTAATCTCATACTTTTTGGGCCTGTTGCATCTGGAAATTATAATCATCCTGGAAATGGCAACAGCTGCCAGATTAGAGGAAATTCCAATATCCGACTGGAACACAGGCTGTTAATAGGTTTTCTTATTTGAAATAAGGAAGAGTGCAGGTGGATATCTCAAGAATGTTCCACAAAAAGGAGCTGAAGGATTCCATAAGGTCCATTTGAAGGAAGTATTGTGAAATACAAAGGGACAGATGGCACGATGAATCCACAAAACAGGTTGACATCACCTTGGCTCAAACACCCGAAGGACTGCACTTTAATGGCTACCCGGCCCAGACAGCTGTGACCTGCCTGAAGCTTGCCATTGGTCTCATCTCCTTGAGGATCTTTTTCCCTTAATAGCTTGCAAATGTGAAAAATTACTTTGCTGGTCTTCTTTGATAACCCACAAACAAGTTTGCTCTGTGAGTGAATAGAATATAGGGGGAGAATTTCTCGCTTACAGATAAATCGATCTATTATCTTAAGGTGGCACCTCAAGGAACTATGTACAGTACATAAAATACAATGACACAACATTTGCAAAAACTAAGGATTTAAAGTAAACACAGGTTGAAAAGAAGGTGCATCACTTTCCATAGATGGTTATTCCTCCGAAACGACCTCACCTTCCATGTACCTTTTTTTCTACACATAGTTGAAGCTCGTGCAAGAGTGAGTCGAGTGAGTCGAGTGAATGGATCAGGACGTAACATGCAAAAACAGGACGCCAAACATGCATGCATGGGGTGGACAAGATGGATACAGAAGGAAACTCCAAAGAGGGAAAACTGGAAAATTGGAAGGAGGAGGGATTTGTGTGGGGTTAACAAGGGTAGAAAAGATCATGGTTTTAGTTTGGGGAGGATTTGAGATGATGGTGAACAGCTGTCTTGAAGACCTGGAGGCTGGAGGGAAGAATGAGATTTAAGAGGATATGGAAGTTGATTCCACAGGCCAGAAACAAAAGAGGAATAAATGAGTGGAGGTAAGCAGTGATCGTAGATTTAGGAAATTTCACCAGATGGGGGTTGATGACGGACAACATCTCGACTCATGGAAGAGGGAAGAGGCATAACTCAAAATGGAAATGCACTGTTATTGGGGCAGTCAGTCTACAACTGGATGCAACAAGCAAGGTAGAGAATGAACAGGAAAAGAGGGGAGAAAGGAGGGGAGGAAACACAGCAACCTGCAAGTAAGACGGTCGTGTTAGGATAGGTAGGATTAATTAAGGTAGCAAAGACTGCAAGTGGGGGAGGAGCAGGGGAGGGACATGAGATGGTGGTGTACCACTTTCCTGTAGCCCTGGAGAGAAGAGTGCAATTGAACAGTCCCAGGAAAGCAGTTCCATAAACGAGAGAAAAGAACAAAGGGGTGGAGGTCGGCGGTAAGCCCGGGTTGTGGGATTTTTTAACGAGGTTGTGGTTCCTGTAAATTTCAAGTTTGAAATGTTATGAGGAGGAAGTAGATCATCATTATTATTATTATTATTATTATTATTCCAGGAAAGCAAGTTGCAAGATTACGCACTTGCTCCGTCAGACATTACGATCATTCAACATTGCCATTCTTTATAAATACACTGAAGAAACAACCATTGTGAGAGCCAGAAAGTTATAAACAAAAAATATACATCTTCAGCCATGGAGCTTTGACGTAGTCATCAATCAACCTTTGGAGGCACGTTCTGCATCATTTCCCAGAACCTCCAAACAGATGAAATTGGAGCATGTCCAAATATATATATATATATTCTCTTGGAAGGTCCAAGGTGGTTCGAAAAGCCCGATGGAAATAGTAAATGGAAGTAGCAGAAATCGTGCAATTTCTTCTTTCGACAAGCAGACATAAGTCATCGCTTTGATTTGCCTCGGCACAAGCAGAAAAGGGAATCGCACGCATGAAGGAGATTAAGAAAACTCAAACCGCCTGACACATTTTAAACATGCATTGTGATTATATATATTTTTTTGTGGAACAGCAAAGACTTGGCCGCATACAAAATGAACTCATTGTCCCACAATCGACATCAAAAGTTGTTACACCGACTTATTAGTGGTGATCCTGTTATAATAATCCTGCTCAATACAATTTGGTTTGGCCCCGTTTGGTGTTCTTATCGGGATCTCACGTTCAAATCCCATATACTGTGTCGATTTGTGCAATATCTCCTCAAATGCCCTAGTAAATCCTGATAAAAGTACATTGATGTTTTCTCATGCTCCTTCCTGTACTGAATATAACGTACAGTTTCACCCACGAGTTTGAGATGTTTAAAACAAAGAAAAGTCCAAGTTTACCAAAGCATACGCTATTGTTTTATACATCATCGGAATTATTAAAATTTCTGTTATGTCTTTTGAATGCTTCCTTCTTGTTATTATTTGGGGGGTTGCCGAAACATTTCAAATGTGTGAATGTGGTCGCATGACTGATCAACTGACTCTCGTTTGGTTGAAAGTGAATTTTAAAAGTATGGTCAGGAGTTCAGGGGCTCTCTGCCACATATTTGAGGTTCAATGGATCACAGCTTGTTGCAAATCAGCCACAAAGATTTTCTGAGTGGGTTAGTCCTCCAAAACGACCTCAATTATATCAGAATAAGCCAAATATTGTTTGAAGATGTAAGGTGGGTAGTCTTTACACGTGCGACACCCATGAATCAAAAGAAAAATGGTCGAGGCAATTGTAAACAGAACTAGAAGGGCACTCGGGAGAGCGCATACCTCCGCCACATAATGCCTGATCCAGTAGAACATATCAGGCCCATTGCATTTTTGATATATCGTGCTATATATATCGTTTTTGGCCTTATCGCTCAATGGTGAAGAATCACTTTACAAATTAAATGATTCTCGTATCCAGATCCGGATTCGGATCTTCACCAAAATCATATCAGCTCGTCATTGTCACACACCCAAACTGTCCACCAAGTTTCAACCGAATCCGTCCACAACTTTTTGAGATATCGTGCTATATATCGGTTTAGCCCAATCTCTCAATGGTGAAGAATCACTTAAAATGTATCGGATCTGGATACGGATTCAGATCTTGACCAAAATTGAAATAATTCTTCCTGGTCACACACCCAACGTGTCCACTAAATTTCGTCTGAATCCATCAACAACTTTGTGAGATATCATGCCATATATCATTTTTGGCACCATCTCTCAATAGTGAAGAATCATTTAAAAATTCTAGTGGTCGGATCCAGATCCGGATCTTCACCAAACTCTAATCAGTTCGTCCTTCCTCGTCACACACCCAACCCACCAGCAAATTTATCCACATCAGTCCACAACTTTTTGAGATATCCTGCACATGAACAAATAAACAAACAAACAAGCGGTAGGCAGCGATGGGTCGCCGAGCATGGAAACTATAAGATATAGAGCAAAATGGATGTCATATAGCAGATAGGGAATCACCTTAAGATTATGCATATCAAATCTCATCCAGTTCCATCTACTTAAACTACTCGGTATCCATTTGAATGAAAAGTACCGAAAATACGGTTTAAAATCGGAAATCCCCAAAGTTCGAGGGGTGCTGTGGGTGAACAAAGATCTAAATCGAAAATCCGGCTCGATCGTTTGTGCACAATGTATTCCAGACGATTAGTGTGAATTTTTCATGACCATCCGACCATAACCCTAGGAGGAGTAGCATTTGGCGCGAAGGCACCTCCAGCTCTCGCATATTATCGATTTTTGAACAAATTGACCTTTGACCCCTACCTAAGCGAAATCGGTCAATATGTCCTGAGGCAAAGTTGTATAGTATCATTGAGTACCAGAACCTGCAAAGTTTCATTCGTATCGATGCACTCACCTGGTCGCTCGGGGCCTCAATTTTCGCCAATTTTCGCGCATACCCTAATTGTAGTGGGCGCTGCGGGTAAAGTATTCCATATATCACAAAAACCGGAATATATTTGATAGAGCATCACCTGTAGATCATTCGTGCCAAAATTCATAACCTACGTGGGATAATGGCTTTCAGAATTGATTTCGCGTGAACGGTACCGATTTTGAAGTTTTTCGGTTGTTGCTAGGGAACCAAAGCGTTCCTAGCAACCATCACAATTTCCAAAGCACTAGGTCATAAGATGTACCTACCACCCGAGTTTGGTCAAAATCGCCCACGTCTACTACCAATTATGCTGATGACAAAGGAACAAACATCCAAACAAACAGACAGAATTACTGACAATAAGAGTCACCTATTTCGGCGACCCAACAAAAAGGGGTGAAAACAAAACCTTCTTCACCCTCACTGGCGGAGGTAAATATTAGGTTTATTGTTCAACTAAATGACTAATCTTAATCAATCTAATATATAATAGGAGCTCGGTCTCAGCGTGTCTGCATCCCTATGTGTGTCCGTCCGGGCGTACGTGCGTCCGTCCAGCAGGTACTTAGCAAACAGACCCTACAACACGACTCTGACACCATGTACATGAGTTATGCCAACATATCACCTCCAAACTAGGAGACATCCGTGTGGTCCTCAAGCCTTTGCAGACTGAGATTTAAAGCCAATGGTCATGAACAGACGAAAGCAGAGATGTCGATCTAGATTTTACCCTTGGTGTGGGCTCATCAGGACAACATACTGCTGATCGTTTATTCGTGACCATATTAGGCTCATTAATAAACCAAATTGAACCCCCCAAACTTGAGGAGGCAGCAGCATGCCTCCTAG
>CM068954.1:104412648-104435870 GCA_035128595.1 Eptatretus atami
GATTCACTGAATCGAACGCTTTACAGAGATCACCATAGGCTGCAAGCAGCCCCTGCCGAAAATATCGTCTGCATTCGGTGAGGACCAATAGGGATAGTAACACCCAATAGGGATAGTATAGGGTCAGCAATAGGGATAGTAACACCCCTGACATCCAACTCAACAGCTACTGGATCAGCCTGGTACAGCCACTCAAATAACCGGCCCAGCAGACCTTCACGGACTCCTCTGTCAAGAGCCCACCACCCTCTGCTCTAACTGTAGTACACCAAGGGATGGGCTTGGAGGAACACAATGCACGAATTCCCCTGTAAGCAGGACGAGAATCACTTGACCACCGGTGATGCTTTACCCCCTCACAGATTCCTCGCACATAGGCCTCCTTGGCCACCCTTAGTGCACATCCAGTTTTATGCTTCAGCTCCTTGAACAGCTCAGCTCTGCCATTCAGCCTGGCCTTGTGACTCTGGTCAATGGTATCCAGCGTCCCTTGAGACAAAATTTTTCTTCGCCCTTTGGTGAGTTCAAAGACATCCACCGCCAACCATGAACTTGTTGGTGCTGAAACAAGGAACCAGCCACCCTAAGTACATAACTTCTTGCAAAGGCAAGGAACTTAGTGCTATTCTGGTTCACAGTTCCAGACCCATGGGGACCAACACATGTCTCATTACCAACCCTATCAGTGCCAGTTGATGCATTGAAATCCCCCAAGACTAGAAGTGTATCTTGCCTGGGGCACTGATCAACCACAGACTCGAGCGTGGCGTAGAATGCATCCTTCACGGTGAGATCACTCGCCTCAGTCGGAGCATATACAGAGACTAGGGAGATAACACCCAAGGCGTGACGAATCCTTAGTCTCATTATACGCTCGTTGACCGGTGTTACCTCAATTATCATGGGAGTCAGCTTATTGGACACAGCTGCAGCAACTCCTTGGGCATGGTAACCATCAGAGCGACCAGACCAATAGTAGGTGTAACCGAAACAGGTGATCGTCCTCTCCTTGGGATAGGACATTCCAGGCACACACCCGAAGGGACCACCTCAGGTTAACGCAAGGAGACCGCTGTCTGGTGGATGACACCTCAGCACCACCCCGACACACTATCGCAATCTGACCCTGGAAGGATACCCCATGGTTTCCCTCCTATCATCAAAGATTGGGGGTCCCGAAGGCTTTGCCCCAATCCCGTCATCCGGTGAGCTGCCCTGCAAAGGGAAGCTGCACAGGAGGTACTACCACGGATGTTTACATGGTACCTGTAGCAAGTCGCAGATCTATTCTGACCTGACTTGACAAGAAACAGCAACAACAAAAAACTGAACAACAGCAACAACAAAAACTCCCAAAGTGCATTCTTTGAAATGAAATAATAACACAATTTTTGCTGGTGCTTCGAGAGCTGATTTTTCTTGCTTTCTTGCAAAGGGAAGGTTAAATTCGGTTTCACGGAGAATTCGGTCGAATTCTCCGTGAAAAAATAACTTTGGGCCCAAAACGTTTTCCGATTTTAGAACAGCGAATGATATGGTCCGTCAGGAATGTACAAGGAAGTTTTGATTTTGAAAGAAAAAAAAAAGAAGAGTTGGTAAAATTAAATAAATGCGCACTTTGATATGCGTTGCAACCTCACACGCATATTATAGTGTGATAGCCAGAGTCTGGGACAGTAAACAGAATATCCAGAACAGATTGTGGATAAAATTTCCCCAACCTAACCCTACCATATCCCCACTCTCATTATGTTACCCTCCCTCTTCCCCTCTCAACAACGGTACTTCCTTTCTACGTTTGCTATATTTCTAAACTTGCTCTCTTGGCTGCATGACTTTCACTGTCAATGTTGAAATTTTTGAGCTGTTTCGTGACGTTCATTGGAGAATTGCTTCTATCTCTGCCTTTCTGGATAGAAAGAGTCTTAACACAATGCACAACTGTGCTAATATGACATCAATGAACCTTCGGATGAATAAGGTGGAGCAAGATGCCACAAACTCCCTCCCTCAGTCTTGGTTACATGTTCAGTATATTGAATGTCCACAAATAGATGACGTGCAAGCGTTGTCACAGGCGATTTGTGATCAATATTATATGAAGTGCACAAGTTTCTCATGATTATGAGTATTAAAGTTTTGAAAGTAATGCTTGATCAAGTTGTGGCCTCTCAACAAATGAACAAATTAACTTTTTCAACACAATGTTCACCCACAAGTGCTTCCCAGATAACACACCAAAGCTGAAGCTCTGTAATGTCCCAATTGCCTGCCAAAACTGATCAGATGCCACTTCTAGCCCAATACTCTTCATTGCCTAGTGTCTAGGTCTCATGTTTGCAGTTTAAATTTAACAAAACATGCATGATAGAACAACCCAAGCCACCCAAAAAAGACACTTGCAGGTCCTAGAGTATATATGTCCCTGATCAATTATATTCTGTTCTATTATTTTGTATGCAGCAGGTGGCTGCAGGTTTATCAATTCCAGGGGTGTGGCTGTGCCACCGATGCAATGCCCCCTGTAGGTTTGACCAGGAAATTGAAATTTGGCCAGGGATGAAGGACACCATGGGTCTTTACCATCCACCGACTCATGCTAGCAGACAGGACACCCGATTTAACGTCCATCCGAGAGGTGGCACACATATTGATACCTCGTCTTGCATGTGAAACATCAAGGCCAAGGCGACAGGTTATCTGTGGATTGAGATTTGAACCCAGGCTATTACGATAGCCTTAACCATCACTTTGGGAAGAGGTGAGGCTAAAAATGAAGGAAACTCAAAAGAAGAAAAATGTCATCAGGCACTTCAATAAAATGAGGTTTATGAATATTTCCCATTCTTGGATTAGAATAATCTCTGATGCTAAATTTAAATGATCCAAATCTATTGAAATGCCCAATTCATTAAAATCAAACCTGAGCTGCAATTAAATCTTTATTCCAGGATTTCTGCTCCCCTCCCTCGTTCTGCACTTTTATCCCACCTATTAAAATATCTCTGTTTCTGTTTAAGCCTGCAACCAACTCAGATCTCAGATCTTCCCTAATCCCAAACCATGATCTTTTCCACCCTTGTTAACCCTACACCAAGTCATATTCCTTCCAAATTTCCAGTTTTTCCCTCCTTAGATTTTCCTTCTGTGTCCATCCTGTTCACCGCATGCATCCTTTCCTGCCCCCCTATTCCTCCCCACACCTATTGTTTGTCCAAGTCTCCCTCTAGTTTGTCACTCAACTCTGCTGTTGGTGTCCTCCCATCTCCTCCCCCATTTCTAATATTCATTTTGTCCTGTTACGTCCTGATCCATTCACTCTACTAGCTCTTCCATGAGACTTGGCCCTGTATACAAAAAAGAAGCTTGCTTTTCCCTCCTCTGCTGATGGTGGTGCACCGAAATATAAGATCATCCACAATTTTTCTACCTCTGCGAATCCAAACATCCTACCTCATCCCACCCTTTATTGCTTGTCCATATTGACAACAAGACGTCCCTCCATCTTGTGTCATCTTGCTTCTAAACTGAATAAATAATAGGGAATAAAAATCTTTTGCTGTTTTGGAGACTAAAATATGCATTGACATTCTCCTTATCTTCTTCATATATTCTGTGCCATTTTTTTCAATTCCATTCAAACATACAATGAATTCTCAGGTCATCGCATAGTTTACCAGCAAAAGCTTGTATTAAGACAGGATACTTGAAATATCTGGCAAATACATCGAAAAGCCTTATAAATATCGACCAAAAGTTGATTTCTTTTATGGAAATCAAAGTCTGACTTGAAATCCTAACCTGTGACTTTTATATTTCGGAGAACAATCCAGGACATCCAATTAAAACTCTTCAATGAAGGTTATAAAACTTTTACACCCACGCCGACTCAAATATCATATCCAGGCAGCTGGGAGCTTCACAGCATGTTCAAAGCTGTTTTCCAGGACCATTGGCCAGGCTTGTTCAGCTCAGACCTTGACGCTTACCTTAGAAGCTGCATATGGCCAAATTCGAACGAGCTAACAATGCCTTTCCTCATTGCAAAATGACGACTGCTTGGATTCTGGGCGCCATGTGCAAGGCCCAGAAGAAACCCGAACCAAAAATGATTTCCAAGGTAAAGGCTTTGAGCCAGAGCGCTTTAAGCACAGCTTTGCTGGATTCAAGCATATTAAGCTTGCTGTGAAAAATGCACGAGTTCTCATCCAGATAAAGGTGACGATAATTACACGCGCAATGATGCGATACACAGCGACGAAAAGAGGGATGAAATAGCAATAACTATCAAAAAGTTCAGCAGAGCTTTGTCTTCTTCGTTGAGCTGTTGCTTTGTATAGCTGGGAGCATTGAAATACCTCTTGAAGCCGTGGAATAATTTAATTATTTTTGTCTCGAATTACACTACATATCATCATTGGCCCCATCATTATATTGGAATTAAGTTGTTCTTCATATTTTTGATAAAAAGTTGATAAAAGGCTTTTGATAAAAGGTGGGCTTGGGCAGGATAGCATAGAGGTAGGTGCACCCTCCTTTGAGCTGGAAAACCTGGGTTTGAATCTCGACCCAGCTATAAACTGGTAAAATGGTGTTTCGCAAGTAGGGCGAGGCACCAATGTGTGTGCCGTACACCTCAGATGTACATTAATCCAGAGGACCTGTCTGCCAGCATGGTAAAGATTCCATGATGTCACTTGCAAAGGGTCGGCAAGTAATTACCAGAACACTGGACAAATTACAAATTCCTGCCCAACTCACCTTTAGTCGTGCCCAGCCAGTTCTTGGAAAAGTTGGGCCAAAAACTTTCCCTGGCTGACCCCATGTGAAGGTGTGAATAATTAGGGCCGTTACAAGTAATAGTAGCAGTTTTAGAGACAACAAGTTAACAGTATTTCAAAATCTCTTTTTGAAACGAAAACTAAAGCTCCATACATTGCAATTTACAATCAAGTTTGCAGCTTTACATGAATACAAATGTTTGTTCAACAATCAAAATACATAGTCAAGAACTGCTTTTAAATAAATTCTCACACCTTAGCATCTCCACACTACTCATTATAACTGCACACTCACCACCACCTTTGCCACCCAGCTGCCTTTCCAATGTTTCTGTTTAACAATTCAAGTCCTCAAGATCCACTGCTGTCGCAGTCATTGTCCAGATCTATACAAAATTTCTTTAGAGGTTCATAATATTGTTGTTTCTCATCGTCTTAAACAGTAATCATTCTCCACTTAAATAATGCAGACTATTAGCGTATAATGAAAAATCCTGAATTCAGGGTCACACATGATGGACATCCAAAACTTTCACAAAAATCTCAGGGTCACAACAAAATACAGGACAGCACTACAATCGGTCAAATACCGGAAACCTATGTCTGCCCTACTTTCTACAACCACATTCTACAATACTGTTTATAGTATTCCTGCGTACTTAAAAATATAATTCCATAATTTAGAAAAACATAATTTAACAAAAAATAAATAAAGATTTTATCAAAAATCATTTTAAAATTACTTATTTTTTTGGGATACGCAGTCAATGCTCATGGAAGAGCGAGAACACACAACGGATCAGAATACAACATAACAAAAGGAACAGCAGAAGTGGGAAACGCCAACAGCAGGGTGGATAGAGAAAATAGACGGAGACGGACAAACAAGGGATGTGGTAATGATGAAGGGTAGGGGAGAACATAGGGGTTGGACAAGATTGATCCAGAAGCAACATTTTGGAGGGGTGGGGTGTTTAACGGGTCTATCTTAATGAGACTTTGCTCAAATTACAAATAATATGATCAGATTATTTTCTTTTTGTCATTCTAACTTGGAAAAAAATTTAAATTCTATTCTAACTTAAGCAGAGTTTCATCAAGACAAATATCTACATTTTTCACTTAATGTTTTTTTTTTTTGTTCGTTTCAAGTCCATGGTACAGAAAGAGAGATCTGCCTATGGCTTCAAGGCATCAAGAAAGCATCTATCACAACTCTTCTGTGAACATGCTGCCAGGACAGATAAGCTGAAGTCAGTTGTAGGAAAGGCGACATATCAACATTCTCCATCCACAATTCTCACAAATCTTTTTTCATTTTGTAGAACCATTAGGTTTGAGTATGAGCCAACCTACTAGTGGTAAAAAAACGAAAACATTTTATATAAACAATATCAATAAAATTTGTGCCATCACAGTGAAAATAAATATTAATCAAGAGGATCCATAGAAAGTGTCCATTTATCTTACTTATATCCAATTATTTAAACAAGGATGCAAGTCCTCATCATCAATACAGCCCCGAACTGCACCTTAAAATGGGACATGCGTGTGCATGTGCCAAAAACATGTGGGGTGTGACGAGTACTCCCCCAATCCCCATTGGGCATAGTTCTACACCAAAGCAGCACCACTAACTCAGAAGCCTCAGCTCAGTGACTCTGTCAAACAGACAAAGATTACATGGTCAACATCAGTTAAGCATCAAACAGAGCCACCTGTCTGGATTTTGGGCTTGTTTGTCCTCATCATGATGGCATACTGATAAATATCAAACCAATGATGACCACATTCGTTGTTTAAACATCAGATGCACCACCTGACTGTTATGGTGAGCATCACCGTGGATTATGTCTCACAGTAAAACCGCTTAATGCGCAAAGAACAACCATCCAACTGCCACTCAGATGATTGTTCCCACTAATGCAAACCATTCAACCAAGAAGGCATGTAATGCGATCGGCGGGTAAATCAAAAACATGTGGAGTGTGACCAGCACTCCCCCCAATCTCCGTGCGACACAGTCCTACACTATGTCCAATGGAAATTGGGGAACCATGGCAATGCTCACCATAACCGTCAGGAGGTGCTTCTGATGTTTAAATGATGAATGTAGTCATTATTAGTTAGATGTTTATTGGAATGCCATTCTGATGAGGGCAAACTGGCCCAAAATCTGGATAGGTGGCTCCGTTTGATGTTTAACTGATGTTGACGATGTAATCTTTGTCTGACAGTGTTGCTGGGCCAATGCCTCCGGATTGGAAGTGATGCTTTGGTGTAGGACTGTGTCCAACGGAGATTGGGGGAGTGCTCATCGCACTCCACATCCTTATTATATGATTTACCCACCGATTGCATTACGTGCCTTCTGGTTGAATGGATTGCATTAGTGGGAACAATCGTCTGGGTAGAAGACAGACGGTTGTTCTTTGCAGATTATGCGGATTTACTGTGTGATACATAATCTGCGGTGATGCTCACCATAACAGTCAGGAGGTGCATCTGATATATATATATATATATATACTAGCGATACCCGTGCACATGCACGGGATAGCAGTACAACATAGCTGGTAGCAGATGATAGACCGTACACGGGGAATGACAAAAATACGCATTGTGCAAAATGCAAGTGGTACTATGGAATGCCAAGACTTCCCAAACATTGTGGGCATGTCCGCTAAGTGCCACAGCAATTTCATAGGGATCGTGTGACGGCGAGCCGAGTTTTTAATGTGCAAGCTTGGTATTATAATAGAGAGAGAGAGATATATATATATATATATATATATATATATATATATATATATATATATATATATATATATATATATATATATATATATATATATATATATTAATTGAAGGTGGAATGTTAGTGTGCAAGGAACTTTGGCATGGGAGATGGCTACTCAGCCCATCATGTCTGTGCTGCACCAACCACAGAAAACATCACCCATCGACACACAAGCTACCTTCAAGTCCTGCCAATATCCCTGTACTCATCTATCTCTCATGCTTCCAGGTACCCATCCAATTCCAATATAAACTTATTTATTGTTTCTGCTGCCACTACTTTTCCAGGGAGACTATTCCAAGCATTAACTACTCTCTATGTGAAAGATCCTTGCTTTACTTCCGTCTTAACTCTGCTTTTCTTTACTTTCAGGCTATCACCATTAATTTTGTCCCATCACTGTCTATTCTGCTGAAAAACTTCTGCACTTATTTTGTGTACACCCTTCATTATCTTCGACATCTCTATCAGATCCCCTTGTAATCGCCTCCTTTCTAATGTATAAAGCCCTGTCTCCTTAACTACTCCTCATGGCTTCGTTTCCCCCTTCAAGCTGGGCCCGGAATCAATCTCGTAGCCCTGCACTGAACCCTCTCCATTGCAGTTATGTGTTTCTCAGATGTGGTGATAAAAACTGCACATAATACTCCAGATGAGGCCTTACTAAATAGTCTAGTAGAATGGTAAAAGGTATCTAAATAAATAAATAATTCATGGTGGTACTTGGTAAAAGGTATCTAAATAAATAAATAAATAATTCATGCTGGTACTTCGTTGCGGTGATGGTAAAGTGGATATTAATAAATAATTAAAGATGCTATTTAGGTAGTGGTAATGGTAAAGTACATATAAATAAATAATTAATTCAAGGTTGTGTACTGGTAGTGCAGATGGTAAAGTGTATATAAATAAATAATGGTTCCCAAAAGCATATATAATCCTGTGCTATTCATTCCTGTAAAAATGTATTTAAAAGTTGCAAAATTTGGAAATAAAATTGTATCCAATGACTTTTGGCTCTAATCCCAAAATAATGACGTGCCTCATGCCCAGTACGTGTGCCAAATATGAATGAAATGTGTCCAGTCATTTTCGAGTTGAAGCTGCGGACGGACGGAGCGACGAAACCCAAAATATAAGCCCCCCAGCCAGGCTGACTTCCCGGTTGGGGGCTAAGAATAGATTCATTGTTAAAATAAGGGAACCATGGGACAGAACTATTGGTTAAAAGAAAAGAACAATACATAAACTTTGTCTTACTACCTGCATTGTGTTGATAATTTATCCACTTTGCTGTTACTTTTTTTATTTGGAAGAAAATCAAATTTGAAAAAGAGCAAATAAATAAATAAATGCAATTTCTTATATCCTTGCACACAACTATGAATATTGTATACGTGTTGTGAAAATCGAATTCCGGAGTGGAAATTGATCAAATGAGAGTGTAGCATTCTTCGGTTTTAGCTTTTATTACATCTACTTGTAATGACCATGGAATAAACCGTCCACATATTACATGTGCAAACACAGAAAAAAATTACACGGAGAGGAGTCGGATTGAATCGAAAAGACCAGAGGTGGGGTATGTATATCACAAGATGGCAATGGCTTGCCATTTTAATCAGTGGAGTGAAAACATGCCTGGATAGACTTGGAGAGGTGATTCTAAAATCAGAAAAGAACAGAATAAATAAGGTGGGCAGTTAGCTTAGATTTGGGGAGGGTTGCTGGCTGAGCGAATGCCATCTGGTGAGGCTTGTGAGAGATGAATGGCCGAGTGGTTATGAGGGCAAGACCAGATACGAAGGGATCTAAAACTGCTATTCCAACAACCTGTCAGTTGTAGAAGAAAAGTAGATGCTGCATCTCAGCCTCTTCTTGAGACATGACATTTACCCACAGAACCTTGCATTCCACTTCTTACAGTGGTGCAAGGTGAGACTTGGTAGCACCAGCCTCGAGAGACTAGCTATACTTCATGACGCTGTGGATAAAATCCTTGTACACTGTCAGGAAGAGAGTGTGTCCAATGAATACCTTAGCACTGCAGAGAATTCCAAGGTGCCTCCCTGCCCTGGATGCCAATGATCTTATGGTAAACTTAGACTTAGACATGTGATCAGCCAAGGAAATATCATGGCAGATTGTTAGAGGAGCTCCAAAGACTGCACTTCTACCAATGGTTGACTGTATGAGTAAGCAAATTGGAGGGTTAACCATTAGGTCTACGTAGAGATGGAGTGTGCGTGCAACTTGGAGGGATTGAGCGGCATATTCCAGGTGATTGACCAGCATCATTTTCTACAAGTCAGTGCAATCTGTCTGTCATTGCTGTGAATGACTTCTTGGGACAGAATTAAGTCATCTGCACGGTAATATAACAGGTTTTTTAAAAAGAAGGCGAAAAGTCATAAATGTAAATCATGAACACGATACGTACCAGAACACTGCCTTGAGATACCATCCGAATTTTATTTTTCTCAAATTACACTGACTTCCTCCCTTTCCCATAAACAAATAAGTAAATGATCCAAATTTGCTGGACACGAGCCATTTTCCCTAATTATAGGTTCGTACTCCTCCAGAAAGCATCTCGACACCCACAGAAGGAGCAATATTCAGCGTACAGTAATCGCTGATGCAATACATTGGAAACCTGTTCAAACTAACTTTGTTTGGTTTTGCATGTTTGGACAAAGTACAAATCTCTTTGGAGTGATCTGTGGAAAAATCACACTCACTCGATGCATGAGACGCCCCACGTGAAATGGTGCGCATGGGAAGTAATACATCAAGCTATTGTCAGGCTTGGTAAAAATAAATTCCAAGACCAAAACAGTCATGAGTTCACAAAGAACTTTGAGGTTCTTTTCCAGCAATTCTAGTGAGTGTTCAGGCGTGTTCATGCGTGTTCATGCTTGTGTGCTGTTCCAACATCATTCAGTTCATCAGTCAAGTGACTACCCTTCAAACAAAGCCCCCTCAATTAGTTAGGAGTGTCTTTAAAATGCTTTGTAAAAGTTATTTGTAGACAATAGAAGACATTCCATTATTATTGGCTGTCGCTGAGTTATTCGCCTTGTGCTTAAAATCCTGCTGTGAACTGTCTGTGAGTGATGCACTTAAAAAGGGAGAATTTATTGTGCTGAAGTATCTTAATCTGTCGTTCTCCATGCTCTGTAAGCTGATGCAAGTGTCTGCAGTGTTATGGAGTGAATCAGCCTCGGTGGTGTAATGGTTAGACTTCAGAGTATCTGCTGAGTCTGGGAGGTCGGTGGTTCGAACCTCGGCTGAGTCGCACCAAAGACTTTTTAAAATGGTACGTGCTGCTTCCTTGCTTGAGCTCAGTATTTAAAAAGGGTGGAGCACGGACAAACAACCATACATTGGCAATAGTAGTGCAGGCTTTGGTGGGTCTCATGGCCTCCTCCTGCATTGAAGCTCTTTGAACAGAATATACAGAAAACATATCTTGGAAAAACAGACATCTCTGTGTCTGTCTGTTCCTATGCACAGCCACATCTTCAAAGCTACAAACTCCATACTCAGGGTACAGACACAACTTTGGCAGGAAGTACCATGGGAAATGTGGGCATGGCCTTCTGAGGCCATAAATTGAGGCCAAAGTGACTGATGTTTGGCAAACATGACCACTAATTGTCTCCATTTGAAAAGGCTGGATGTTTTTTTTTTTTTTAAGTGCAACACAATTAACCTTTTCAAAATCCATGAAATAATTTAACTTGATAGATTAACCTTTCCCATTATTGAGGACGGGTATTTTTGTGTGCTTTTCCCGTCACTGGGGCGGATACTTTTGCTCGTATGGATGTGTGTGTACATCAAAATATGTGACTTCTCCCATTAAAAACAAAAAGGATTATGACCTATAATTTATAAAGGAGGTTAAAACCAAGCTAATAATTTCACAAACTCGAGTACGTGAAAATTTTAGCAGATCGTGTTACTGAAATATAGTTTATTTTGGGTGAAACAAAAATATTTTTTGTATCTTATTCCTGAACAAGAAATAGTTGGGTCATTAAAATGGGAAATTTTGTTTGAGTAAAAGTTTTTCCATTTGAAAAATCTAATTTCTCAAACGATACTTTATTGATCAGAAATCACTATTATTGATTGCTAAGCAGTTAGTAATTTGGGAATAATGTAAGCAGAACAAAGTATGTGGACTGTCCCAAACTAAATATAAGTAAAACGATCCGACAAGTTCTCACTCTAATCATTGTGTCTCCCCGACTTCTCTCTTATGAAAACACATTATACAGAATAGCTACTCGAAAGAGGCTTGATGAGGTTTGTATAGCATGATTGGAATGTCACTGAAGGCTAAGTTTACCTTTTATTAGTTATTCCAAATTGGTGGAGTTGAGCTTAGCACTAATTGTTGCTTGGCTGAGAGTTTTTACAAAGCAATGTGTGTATATATATATTTTTTTTTTCTAAAGAAGAAGATGCTCTTCCAACCGAGAGTAAAAAAACTATATCAACTCTGCCAATTTGAGCAAAAAAGCAAGAGCAGACCCGGTCTCAGGCGACATTTCACTAGCTTCACATCTTGCTTAATCAGGCACAATAGACCGTGAGCCTCGGCACGTGTCCGATTTTTATATCGATACGACCGCTCATTTCTGGTCACGTGCTGGTGCTTGAAGTCAAATGGAGGAGTGCTTTTTTTCTTTTATTTTGCAAAAGGAAAATAAACGTTAAGTCACATCATTGATGGGGTGCTCTGCTCTTTTTTGTTTTTACTTACACGTGATCTGGTGTTGTATGTGAGTGGGTGAGCACGTGTGTGCACTTGTTGTTTTTGTGTTTCCGGGGCATGAACACGGTTGGTTTCGTGTCTGGGTTGGGCATGATGAGGTGTTGATTGTGAGAATGTTGGGTTCTATGGGGTTGTGCACATGTGGATATGGTGTTTAGATTGAGTGTTGTTTGTTACTCGCCTTAGGCTAGGTCACATTTGCTCTACGGCGAGGATACGGCGCCGTACGCCCTCTGAATTGACAGAAACGTGCGGCGGCCGCAGAGAAACTGAGGTGGCCTCAGGGAGGCCTATGCCGTTTGGCTATATTTTACAGGCCGTAGGGGCGCCGTGGAATTATAACGTGGAGTTATAACTTTTTTTCATTTCAACGTTCGCCGTAGCAATTCGACAAGCCAAGCTATGATGTAGATGTGTTCCACATCGACCGTACGTAGGGCGTACGGTGGCTTGCGTTATTCGTGCGGCTGCCGTAAGCTCTTCTCAATGAAAAATGAATTTTCCCAACCCCCAAAAAATTACGACGGCCGCACTATTTCCACGGTCGCCGTAGGGTAGTCCTAAGGCGTCCCTGTGTTCACCGTACAGTGACCTTGCAGTCTGTGTAACTACCTGTGGGCAACGCACGGTTCCCCTACGCCCGCCGTGCACCTACGTACGGCCTCCGGGCAGTCTGCATCGACCGTGCGTCCACCGTGCGCTACGCTAGAGATCGGAGTATAGGTGTTTGCCTATACACAGTAGTGGTGCCCCAGAATCCGAATTTAATTTGTTCCAGGAGGCTGTTCGGATTGCAAAACGTTCGGATTCCAAAAATATTTTCCCATAAGAAATAATGGAGTGAATTAATCCGTTCGTGGACCCAAAGAAAACCCACTTTCCAGACACTTTAAACTGAAATTCCCCATGTTTAAGGTAAAATAAGATGAGTAAATGACCTTCGGTGGCGGTGTATTGTATGTAAACTGGTACAATCACCAATCCAAAGGTCCACACAGGCTCGAGCTCCGGCCTGGGTTCCGATCGCTCGTGCACTCTGCGAGAGCGCTGCCCCAGGGCAGCTCATCAAACATGATGCCCGCAGAACCACAATCACTTTCATCAAACGCATCGGGCTGAGGTAATCATGGATTATTCCAATTACAACTGGTTTGCTGTGAAATTCAATCCTTGCCCGACAGTCCGTCACACCACGTGATCGGATTGCTTTTTTGTTATTAATTAAAACACAAGATGATTAAAAAAACAAACATCACAAATGAAGGTGAAAACAACGAGTAAGTAAGGCCTGTCAACATTTGGCTCGGCGGCCGGAGGTCTACAAAATGTACGGGCACTCGCAATTATAAGCGGCCGCAGTATTTCCACGGTCACACAATGTAGCAGTCACACATGTTTATATTTTTTGGGAGCTGCACGGCGTATTTATAAATTGTGGGGTCCGTACGGTCTTTGATTTGATGTCCACGGTGACTTAGGGCGTTCCTGCGGCGGCCATAGAATTTTGAAGGCAGACGCAAGGTGCCCGCAAGGCGACCGCAGAGGGACGCTAAGCCGATGTGCGGCCAGACGGACGTAACGAGTGGGTTAATTTTTTTTTTTTTTACCAGTTCTTTTGTTTCGGCTTGTCGAATTTCTATGGCGAACGTAGAAATGAAAAAGTTGTAACTCCGCATTATAATTCCACGGCGCCCTTACGGCCTGTAAAATATAGCCATACGGCATAGGGCCACCCTGAGGCCACCTCGTTTCTCTGCGGCCGCCGCACGTTTCTGTCAATTCAGAGGGCGTACGGCCGCCGTATCCTCGCCGTAGAGCAAATGTGACGAGCCTAAAGTATCGATCGACACACGAGAGATGCTTTCACGAGGACTTCCACCGACGAACTGAATGAACAAAGCGCGAAGATGCGGCTCGAACAGGTGGGGGGAGAACAGTGAACAAACATGAACGCCACGTTGGTTCGGATTTTTAAAATGTATTAGGTTTTTAGGGCAAAATTTTCTCGAAAGAATTGTTCGGATTCCAATTTGTTCACAATGGGGCATTCGGATTCTGGGGCACCACGGTATATTATAGTTATAGTATATTCAGTTAATATACTGGTATATTTTATTTCAGTAAAAAAAGAGAACTGGTATATATACCCACTCGTTACCGTCCGTCTGGCCGCACGTTCGCCTTAGGGCCCCCTGCAGTCACCTTGCGGTTGCCTTGCAGGCACCTTGCGTCTGCCTTGAAATTTCTATGGCCGGCGCAGCGACGCCTAAGGTCACCGTGCGACATCAAATCAAAGACCGTATGGCAACCCCACGTTTTCGTCTCCACGATTTCTAAATACGCCGTGCGGCTACCCGAAAAATAAAAACATATGTGACTGCTACATTGTGTGACCGTGGAAATACTGCGGCCGCCGTATAATTGCTAGTGGCCGCAGATTTTGGAGACCCACAGCCGCCGTGGCAAATGTGACCTAGCCTTACCCAGCTGTTTGCACCATCCAGTTTTTTTCCATGTGCATCAGAAATGTGTATTGTGTAGGTATGTCCACCATCTCCCCAGTTAGACCACCCTCTCACGATACGGAAATGAGTAGTTGTATCGAAATAAAAACCGACAAGTGTTGAGGCTTGGGGTCTATTGTGCCTGAAGAAGCTGGCTGGGAAGTGGTGAAATGTTACTTGAGACCGGGTCTGCTCTTGATTTTTTGCTCAAATTAGCGGACTCGATCTAGTTTTTTACTTTTTTGGAAGCGCCTTCTTCTTTAAAAATGTGTAATCCCAACCACCCAATCTTATACAATTATATATATATATAATATATATATGTGTGTGTGTGTTACACATATATACATATATTACACAAGTCGAGATCAGATCCATCACGGTGGTGGGTACAGGAGGTAAATGCCACACCAGCTGCAGTGCACACCATCTATTGTTGCATGCATCCTGATCAACAGCAAATGCCTGCCACACATTAACCTGTCTGTGATTTTCACTTACATTATTGCTTGGCCGTCTGATAAATCACAGTGGGACATTGAGAACATGGTACTCTATCTGGGGGTTTAATTTCGCGTAAGAAAGGTATAAAGCGGATTCAGACGCTGGACCATGCCTGAATTAAATATCATAAGCAGCGTCCGTGGTTGCTTGGCAACCCACCATGCCGTAGAATTATCCACGGTTTATCAGTTTACAGGAATGTTGGCCGGATAGTGGATTCGAGAACTCCCCTCATAATCCCTTCCGCCCTCAAATCCGCAATGTAATATATACATATACATATACTATATACACACAAAAGCTCCAGCATTAGATCACTAATAAGAAAACGGAAATTTCAAAGAAATAAGAAAATTCATGGATATCATCAAAAGAGTGTTGGAGTTCTGTGATCTCTTTTTTGTGCTTCAGTGGTGTTCAGAGCCAACTGAAGGTGGTGGATCATATCCTGAGGTGATTGGACAAAATGTCCACAGAAACACTTTATTCTTCTTTTTTTGCAACAAAACACAACAGAAAGGAATTGAGCAAAGCCCGTCAAAGAGAAATAGGTATTGATGTATCTATAAACCTTCTGGTATGGGGGGTATTCCAGCTTTTGCATTGCATTTCATTGCATTGCCACACAGTCCAAGGAGTTTGAAAATCTCACCTGCCAGCTTGATATTCTTCCCACACATGATGCAAAGCACCTGCCCCCACACATCTCTCACCACAGGCCTCACTTCCTTCCCTTCCCCGGCAACATTCTCTATGTTTATCATGTCACTTCGCACTAATTTTAACATCCCCTGAAAAACCCAAATTGTGGCATACATTTGAGATAGTACATGCTCTATGGTTCCAAAACAAATGCATATTTGCCTGTAAAATAATGAATAAATTTTTTAATGTAAAGTGTGCAGTGTACACGTTCTCAAGCTACAACCTTACATCCAATCGGCCCGAGAACATAACACTCACGGGTGGGTGGCCACTGGCCAGCATTAAACCAAAGGTGAGGGTGGAGATATGGAAACCTCACTATACTACTTTCCCATGCTCGTCTTAATCCGTTTTGTTTCTTTCCTGTACTGCTGACTAATGTTGAACAAAACAAAATCTGTCAACTGCTCTATAATTATCCTTTAAAACGCTGTTCAAAAAAAAAAACAAGAACTTTATTTTGGAAAAACATTTTCTTCAAGTTTGGAAATAAAACATTCCATTTTAATGCAGCACAAGCGACTCACCTGTGCTTCACAGTCTGAATCTTATCAAAGAGCAGCCATTCACTGGGCAAACTTGATTTACCCTTGTGTGTATTGCTGCTCAACCAAGTGTGTGTTACTAACCTATTTTAATATGATTTCAGAGGATCTGAGGCTCGACGAGGAGTAATATATATATATACATATATACATATATATATACATACATACAGTACATATACATATATGAAAAATACATTGTGTAGGAATAGATGAAATCAACAAAACGTTGATTGATGTATTCCCTGACAAAGGGTTAACGCCCAAAATGTCAGCTACTTCATGCTTCCCCAAGAATGTAAGCATAGATGAATCAACGTTATGTTGATTTAGTCTATTCTTCTGCCTGTCTACCGATGCAGAATGACAATAGCCTTCATGAGAAAGACTACTTCTTCATTCTGATTCACGAGAAAGACTACTTCTTCATTTTACTTTGCATATTCAGTGTTTTCCCCTTTCGCCTGCTGTTCCCTTTGTGTTTTGTTCTGATTTTTTTTTTCTGTGTCATAGCTCTTCCCCGAGACTAGAACATGTATATAGATAGCATCTAGACTCCAGAGCATGTGAAAAAACAAAAACAAAAAAAAACACTACAAAGACATTAGGAGAGAATGGAAAACAAACAAACAAGATGTCGTGCGGAGCACGATACTTGCGAAATCTATAAAACACATTTGACCTAAAAAATAATTGGTGGTTGAATTAAATGAACAAATATGAAAATCCTGTTCAAATTAGTCAATCAGATGAAAATTGTCAATTTTAGAAATCTCACCTACGTTGACCTTTTGGCCTAAGATGACTTCAAAAATAATTAGTGGTTCAATTCAATGACCTGATTTATAATCCTGTTCAAATTTCTAGTCAATCAGATGAAAATTAAGGATTTTAGAACGTTTACAAATTTCTTGACCTTTGGCTTATGTTGATCTTTTGACCTTTTGACATCAAAAACAATAGACTTCTTGCGAATGACGAACTCTCCTATGTGGTGAAGTTTCATGAAGATCGGATTAAAATTGTGATCTGTAGGCGATAAACATAAAAACAAACAGACAAACAGACAGACAGAATAACGCACGCAACCAACCAACATTTTTTGAAAAATCTTTGATTTTCGCAAGTAACAAACATGCTATGTGAGATTTAAACCTTGGGTTGTAGCATTAATAGCTGGGTGCTCATATGGGGACCATCAAACAAGTCGATGAAAGCAAAATTTAAATAACCATCCCGAATGTGGGGGGAAAAAACAAAAAACGTGAAATTAACCATATAAATCATGCAGGCAAATCTAAACCTGTGTATAGGTAATCAAATGTGTGTCCATGTGTATGTATTTCAGTTTCAGATGTCTTATAGAGTGCAGGCACTGACATGAGTGATATTGAGGCAAACAACACTTGATGCAGAAGTCCCAGCCTGTTTGAAAGTCCCATAGTTTCCTCCCTCGAAGTATAAATGGAATGACTTGGTTTGCTTTCAGCTTACTTCTTTGAAATTCAAAATTACTCTTTGATTTGTTAAATTATTTTTTTTACACAACAACAAATGATGGTGTTGCTACTTGCCTATCACAGAACTCTGCAAGCCTGGTGTTTGTTGGGGTTTGATCAAGTTTGGGGGTTTGATGTTTAACCAATGGTGACCATAAAATCTCTGTCTTTTGACATGAGTGGCCAGTCTGAAGCCTCCGGGACAGAGGTGATGCCTTGGTGTGCGCATGAACAGGACTTACATCCATCATTGGAGATCAGGAGAGTGCTGTCACACACCACACATTTTGATTTTTATCTCCATCCGATCGCACGTGCCTTCTAGTTTCTTGGTTTGCATTAGCAGAAACAATCTTCTGAGTGGCAGACAAGCTTTTGTTCTTTGCAGATTATGTGGTTTCACCATGTGAGATGTAATCTGCTGCTGATGCTCACCATTTCAGCCAGGAGATACTATTGGAATGACTTATTACTGTCGGTGTTTGATTCAGCCGTTTGGAGATTGGAAATGGTAGTATTGAAATTTGTAGCTGGGTTACCACTTTCTATATACTGCACTCCATATTTTTGACTCCATAACAGAATGGCAAATCGCATATTAAGTATTCAGCTATGAGAACAACCATTTTACCATTTACTCTGGAATAAATGAATCTGCCATATTAGCAAAATGAATGACCCAGGATTCAACAGATAGTTTTACTTCATCGAATTTTGAAATGCCATATTTGGTTTGACCAAAATGTTTCTAGATTACGCACCTTCTCAGTTGGCCTGTTTGGTTCTCCCATACGAGTACCGATGCCATGGTGCAAGGATAAAATGTTACTACGATGAAACGTAACACAATGAAAATATCATTTTAGCAACATGACATTCGATTTCACCATTTTAAACCTTAACTTTGCATATTTTGGGCAATTGATTAACTCAATGACTTAGATCCGTGATCGATACCAAAATGTTTGCTATTAATGGATTTGGGGTTAATAGTAATTTCCCTCCACTCAAAATTGAATGTCAAATTACAAATCAACATGCTTCTAAAGAGTTTCTACCAAAGCATCCATCAGCATCTCAAGGAGATGGGGATGGGCGATGCATCTGCCTGGGGGGTGGCCAGACGGAGGCCCCTGGAGTGCCGGCAGAAAGTGGACGCAGCGAGGCGCTGCTCCGGTGCATGCTCCCATACCTGACCTGACCTGACCTGGTGAGCTGAGGATCCTAAGGTCCTGAGTACAAATCCCACTCAGATGTTGAATTAATACTAGGTGGGGTTGGCTCAGCCTGTCATCCTTCTGAGGTCGGCAAAATGAGTACCAGCTTGCTGGGATGATTAAGCCATTCGATTTAGCCTGCGATGGAGTGGCGATCCGCCCAGGATTGTGCCCAATAACCCAGGAGACTGCTTCAGCAGCACCGACGCTCTATAGAGAATATGGTCCCATTGGATGTATAGATCCATTGACAGTGCAAAGCAGAAAGCATTCAGGAAGCAAGAAGGGGTGGAGAAGAGTATAAGCAAGTATGGAAGAGGAAATCAAAATAACTATAGCTATAGCATGATCCTTTTGATAAAATAAAAAAATGTGTAAAAATATCAAAGACTGCTCACCTTTAAACCCCCATATTTCCCATACCGTTACATAATTGATTGAGTTTGTGAAGTCCAAGCCCCAACACAGCTCTCTGATTGAAGTTCAGGCTGTCTAAGTTATCGGTGATATATTGCAGCTACATTTCTTTCAACACAGCAATTTTAAATGCTTTGTGTACCCTGTCATCATGACCGTGTATCATTCATTCACCGTTTATCCTCTAAAACATTCACTTAATCGTACTTATGACCAAAACAACATCATACTTTGCCCTTTCTCATGTATTTAAGACACCAAAAGAACAACGGATGCATTACATGCATGACCATAATCGCCATATGTAGCTGAAACGCCGTTGTGACCATGAAAATTAAATTCGACACCGACAGACGTCTGTCTCAAGGCAGATTGGAATTAGGCAAGTTCTAAAAACATACATATTACTCTGTGTTGTGGATAAAGATTATGGATATCAAAAAGGCTCTGGTTTCAGAATTAATCATTGCCTCACAAACCAAGTTAGCAGAATAGCAGAGGGCCAGCAGAATATGAATACATTCCGATAGAAGACGCAACATTTGCTACGTACAAGGCATTGATGGATCCCTTGCACAAGTCCGTGCACAGACTGCAGAAGAGGGCATTAGCTTGCCTCGATCTAGTTAATTCTCAAGCCTTGTCTGGGTAAAAAGCCATCCCCACCCCCAACACTTTCCCTTTTACCAACGCACAACTCGTGCTATGGGGTCTCGTCGCGCACAACCGTCTACCTCGCCAACTCCATTTGCAAGCCATCTGGGCATAGCCAGCAATTACTGTCACAAGCCAACTTTCCATTCCGACAAGCATACTTAATTGCTAGTTAAGCATGAGCATGGCGTGATGTTGCACGTCATATGCCGACATGAAATTAAAGGGTTATTAAATATATTGTCTTCAGCTGAAATTGAGTGAAACTTTGAAATGGTGGCATTTCACATCATATTTTGTGGCTTGTGGAATGATGTGAAGCTGCAACTGCTGCACAAAATTATTAACACACACATTTTGTGGCATTAAAAACAAACATATCCGACTTTCGCTTACTGAGCATTTCAAAGAGCTACTCCAGACACGCCGTCATTCTTGGAAACTCACCTTAAAGCCATTGCCAAATTACGTCATCGTTCCTTCACGTGGTGGAAATAACAAGAAAATGAACACGTGTTGGAATAAATTTTTGGTTATAATAAGTTATAAACCACACACGACTTTATTCAAACTTTGGCGACTGTCATTTGTCTTCCAATCACAAATATGTTGACAGGTTGCCTTGCGTTTATTTCCATGCTTTGCTCTAGCTTGGAATCAAACATAGAACATTCCATTGAAAAAGTGTTCTTGAGTAGCTTGTATCGACACTGCTGAAGATTAATGTATCACAACTAATTGAATCAGTCATAAACAGTTGCTTTGCCCTTATAATAAATAATAACACAATTTCTTTCTTGCCATAAAGGCACAAAGGGCTGCTGAGGCAGTTTCATTGGCAAGGAGTAGAGTCCTGGACAGGTCGCCACTCTGACGCAGGTTCGCCCGAATGGTTATTACCCCAGTACACTGGGACTCATTTCATCGTCATCAGAAGGATGACAGGCTGAGTAAACCCCACCCGGTGTTAATTCAACGGCTGACAGGAGCTCAAACTCAGGACCCTTCGGTCCCAAGCCAGCCACTTTAACCACGAAGCCAACACCAGGCGCTTTGCTCTTATAAAGAATATAAACATCGGGTTCTTCCCAAAAAGGGGAACGATGGTGGAATATTTATTTTAAACTGCCTTCAAATCCCAAAGACCAATGAACATTGATTGAAGGAGACATTCTACTAAGTTAAGGATAGTGCTGTGATGGTGGCAAAGTTTGAAAAAACACAAGATGTTACAAAATCGAAAACAGCTTAAATGCTGTATGTAGCAAGACCAAAACTCATGTCATCCTGCCTAATCCCCATCTAACTCCCAGATGGCATTACAAGGAAATAATGACTTATTTAAAGTATAGGAATGCTTGATATTGCTGGTGACAAAGAGGGGAGCAGTACTGAAGGTGTGGTAAGGATATTTCTCAAAGAGCTGTTGAACCGGGAAGGAAGCAGCGGCAAGCTGGAGCGACCGTGTTATGTAGAGGGGAAAGTGGAGTTGGTGGAGATCACAGAGGAAGTGTGGATGGCACTGAAGAGGATAAAGAAGGGAAGAGCTCCAAGCATTGATGAGATGTGCACAGAAATTATAATTGCAGCAGAAGTCAGAATCAGTTGGACGAAGAGGCTGTTGAATATATGTACGAGCAATGGTTCAATTCTGGTGGAGTGAAGGACAGGGTTAATTGTGCTGATATGGAAGGGGAAGGACGATGTTCAAGATCTGGGGAAGTACAGGGGCATTACGCTCCTAAGTCATGCAATGAAGGTACTGGAGAGGATTCTGGACTTGAGGCTTAGGAAGAGTGTGGAGATGGAGATCGGAGAAGAGCAGCAGGGGTTTAGAAAGGGTAGGGAGATGACGGATGGGATGTTCATGCTGAGACAGCTGGTGAAGAAGAGGTTGTAGGTGCAAGGTGAGATGGCATTGGGATTTGTGGACCTGGAGAAGGCCTACGACACTGCCCCGCGAGAGATGGTGATTGCGACACCGAAATGCATGGGAGCACCGGAAGTAGAAGTTAGGTTAGTGGAAGGGATTTACAAAGGAATGAAGGGAAGAGTTTTGATTGGTCCTGGTTTGCGTAAACATCAGTTCAAGGCAGGGAAGTGCACTTAGCCCACTCATGTTTATGGTAAGTTGGTAAGCAGGAAGGTGAGCTTGAGGGGTAGTCTGTGGAGGAAGCTGTGCGGATGATCTGGTTGTTGTGGTGGACAGTAGACGGGAGATGCAGGAAGTACGGGGGAGTATAAGGAGGCATTTGAGAAACATGGGCTGAAGATGAGTATGGAGAAGACTGAAGTGATGTGAGTCAGGCAGCAGAGAAAAGAAACGAATATCAGGTTAGAGGGAAAGGAGATCAGACAGGGAAATCAGTTTGAGTATCTGCGAGAAATAGTGACCAGGGATGGTAAGTCCAAGGCAGAGGTACGAAGGAGGATTCGGGTGGGTGCGGATGCATGGAGGAAGGTGGAGGGAGTAATGGCAGACAAAAGATCAAGGAAATTGAAAGGGAAGGTTCTGATGTTGTGTGTAATGCCGGCCTACATTTACGGTCTGGAGAGGGTGGAACTGACAGAAAGACAACAACAGAAACTGCAGGTTTGCGAAAAACAACTGAGTCAGGGGGATTGAAGGAGTGAAGAGGGTGGATAGAAGGAGGATGGATGAACTGAGGGAGGAGATTGGTGTGCAGATGAGTTTGACAGGGAGATTGATGAAATTCTGGCTGAAGTGGGCTGGGCACTTGGTGTCGATGGAGAAAGAGAAAATGGCAAAAAGAGTGGATAGGTTGAGGGAGCAAGGTCAGAGGAAAAGA
>CM068954.1:104436578-104466040 GCA_035128595.1 Eptatretus atami
ACAGGAGTGAAAGAAAGGTCGACGGTTCGTCAGGATAGAAGAGATACGGAAACAGAACAACCAGCACAAGAAAGGGCTTCAATTAATGGTGAATGTATTAAGACTGAGACTCTCTGCAATAACTGAGCGGCAGAGACAATAAAGACAAATAATTAATACCCGGAGATAAAGACCGAGGAGAGATTCAGAAACTCAGAGAGAAAGTAGGTGGGCGATTGATGCCCAGAAAACAAGATGGAGAAGACGACGTCCATATCAAGGACTACAAAATAGAGCAAGACCTGAGTTAGTAGAAGAAACTACACCGGTACAACTGCCAAAACACACTCTGAAGGACAAATGGAAGGTGAAGCTAAATATTTGAAGAAAACATCTCCACTTGTATTTATAAAGTGCTGCCACTAAGGTAAAGTATCCCTTCCTAATCTTCACGATGTCTCAACGGCAATAATTGATTTATACGAAGGCAAGTGTCATGGCAAAAATATTTCAACCAAATGTTAGTAATTATATAATGCATTTGCAATGGCATTACGGGATGCTGAGATTGCAATGCCTCCAGGTCGTGGTCTCAAAGTGGTCACCATCAAGAGGCAAAGCTATTTGGATTCTGCTGAAGGACAAAAGAAAATATGCACTTGATGCACAACAAGCTTTCGAAGAACAATTGGCAGTTCTTGCAAATGCTGCCGCTCGGCAGGATGTTATGGAACTTGTCCAAAGATAAATGGACCAGACCAATTATTTAGTGCATCACTTTTGGTTCATGGGTCAAATTTTGGAACAGCAAATGACTACAGCTAGACTTCACTGCACCGATGTACTGTCAGTGAGAATGGTCATTGCCCACAGGGCCAGCAAAGATCAGCAGCATTACAATGATTCAATAACTTCTGAGAATGCTGCAGCTTTTGTAGGAAATCAAGGAGTTGTGCCAGTTCCATCGGCTTGGGACATTGTTATCTCTCCTACTGTGGATCAACCAATTCAGCACATCAGTTTCCACAGCGTGAAGTCGAGAAAGGTGTGAGGCAGGAGCACCAGCCCAGAGGGGAGAGCAGTTCTCCATCAGGCTGCGGATGAAAGCTTTGTATGTGGTCAGGAGCTCAGATGTGCCGAGGAAGGACTTTGCACAATGTTGCATGCCTAGTCGGCGACTGGCTTTGGAGACCAGCTTGGAGCTGTGGCTTTCCCAGGAAAGATCACGGCAGATAGTGAGACCCAAAAGCTTGAATGAAAGGACTTCTTCAAGAGGATTGTTGTTATCTCTCCTTTAAATCAATGCCAACAGGAAAGACTAAATGCGAAACAAGTTTCTTTACAATACTATGCATACCATACTTCAATAGCAAATGGCTTTTCACCTCTTCATTCTGACAGGCTATTATTTTATCAATGTCTTGTTGATGCTTCTCAGTGTAAAGTGGAGGGAAATTAACTGAATTGTATTGGAAAAAAAAAATCAAATCAAGCTGAGAGATGACAGCAAATCCTAAAGGGCTGGGAGTTTTTGGCCATGCTGCCTCCATGACAAACTCCAAATAATCGACCTGACATTATTTCCAGGTTGTTCCATATGAAGCATAAGTTCCATATCTCTCCAAGAGGATCATTTGTAGAAAGGTTAATGCCCATATCCTTCCAGTGGAATTCCAAAATCTTGAGTTGCCTCATGTGCATTTCCTGATTTTATTTTCAAGTGAAGATAAATCACAAACACTTGCATATGTAGATGATATTGTCACCGCTGGAATTCCCAAACCTGTTCTTGATTCAGCACTCCATGAAAAGGTGAAGAGACTTTTTTCCACTGCGCTTGCGGAGATGTCAATCCAAATTCCATTTGCATGAAAGATGGAGAATACCACAAGAACTTTCCAAAGAATCTCTGCGAAGAGATGCGCTTGGATATTGATGGGATTTCTACATACTGAAGACGAGGATGGTTTAACCTTCGGTTTACAGCCAGAGAATGTGACAATTCCTTAATGTTGTGTGATGGAGAAAGGCAAGAAGAAGAAGCTGTCAGGAGAGATGAGAAACCAACTCTTGACTGCTTGGCTCAATCTAAAGACGTGGGATGACGAAGACCATCATTAACTGTATCATGATATCACTATATTTTCAGAAGCAAGGCCATTGGATCAAGAAAAATAAATTGCAGAAGATCATTGGTCGAATGTTCCAAGTGCAGCCCTGACAGCCAGAAAGATTCAGCTTGAGACTTTGTCTCCTTCATTGTGCAGGTGCCAAATCTTTGGAGGACCTGTGCAAAATCAATGGAGAGTCACAACTCACATTTAGGGATGCTGCAAAGGCAATGGGGCTGTTGGACAATGACCTCGAATGGCAGCAAAGTTTGGAAGAAGCAAAACTTCCGTAGATTTTTTTTTTTTGACGAGAAAGAATGATGAGGGCCACTTGGAGGGGAATTGTTTGTCACCATCGTCATCCTCTGTCAGCACACACATTAAATGACGGCAGATTTTCTGATTTCAATTTCGCACAAATTCCGAACGAGTTTATCGAGGCGAATGAAGAACAGAGAGGCAATGCCGATGAGGAAATGGTGGAACGGCAAATGGGAGAGAAATGAAGATGAACATCATGTCGTTGGCTTTATTGTAAACGCGGTGCAGATAGTCTCAGCCGCCATGTTTTTACATAGATAGAGAAAGTGGCAAAAGAAAAACATTTCTCTACAATACCTTTACGAACATTTTTTTGAGGAATGGCTCTCACAGTTGCATTACGTACTATGACGTAGTGAGCATGCTTCTCACAGATGGAACAACTTCTTATTCCAGGTTCAAAATCCCTATTCCTCTGCAACAAAATTCCACCTGTTCCACCCACGACGAAGGATACTCAAGCTCTTCAACACACCTCGATCGGCATTTTGGAGGAGGCAAAAATGATTGCAGTGGACCGACAATTGAAAGACCTGATGGGATTGCGAGAGCCACTTGGAGGGGAAATTTGGCATTCTTGGAGGAAATTTCGAGCAGGCTCTTCCTGTCGTTCGCAATGGATGTTGAGCAACCATTGTGTAGAGTTACGTGAGTTACATTGTGTAGAGTTACTCACACCTACGTGGGTCCACTTCCAGCAATTCCACCTCACTCAGAACATGAGGACAACACGTGATGAAGACTACGAACGTTTAATTTTCAACTGGCTGCTCGAAGTAGGAAATGGTTATTTTCCACTTGTGAATGACATCGATGAGATTGAACTTCTAGTTGAAATCCTTCTAAATTTGAACAAATTGGATGACCTCATTTACCATGTTTTCCCTCATGGCCCAAATACAGACCCCATGGTATATGGAGAAGTGGTGTTGTCTGACTCCAAAGAATGACCATTCACATCCTATCGACAATCTCATTTTGCAATCTCCATAAAACAACATACCTCAGCGTTGATTGGATTGTGTCTGAGGATCCACAACAAACTGAGCCTGCATAATCCAATCCGAGTTTCTGAACAACATCACTCCATCTTGATTGCCACTCCACAACCTTAAGCTGAATGAAAGAACATCTACAGTATTATCCTGTCGTAAAATTTGAATCCAAATGAGGGATTATGTGATGACACGAGACTCGTGGTTAGAGAACTTCTGCCCCATCTCTTTCAAGCCAACTCAGAGGAACAATATTGTACTCGAACCAAGACTTGCATTGGCACCATCTGATACGAGCTTTCTATTCACTGTCAAAAGGATGAAATTTCCAGTCACGCTTGTCGGTTGTTTTACCCTTGATAAGACACATGGTATATCCTAGAGTGCATAAGGTTGTATCTCCTTCAGCATGTTTTAGGTCATGATCAACTCTACATTGCGGTATCCAATGCAGTGTTGTTGTTTTTTTTTACATGACGTATACAGATGCATGGAGATACAGACGAACATACGAGACACAACACAAGACCGTTAGACAAGATAAACACAGCCAGTGAGCTTGGGGGAAGTGCCCGTCACTTCCCAGAGTACTCTGGGTACCAGCGACATCACAACAATGGTGCTGCCTTTCTCACCGCACTCAATGGGGCATTTCCTAAAGAGGAATTTCCTCCTCCTCTTGGACGCCAATGTATGGAGATAGTCTGTGCTCTTAACCTTTTAAATGCTGAATATCGAGCAACGAAGCAGCACGTACCATTTTAAAAGTCTTTGGTATGACTCGGCCAGGGTTTGAACCACCGACCTCCCAAACTCAGAGTGGATGCTCTAACCATTACGCCACCGAGTCTGCTCAAATCCAATTAGAAATCACCAAAAAGTGAAAAAAAGTCAATTTTCACCTACGGGCAGGTACCAGTCTGAGACATTCACCATCCGAGATGGATTATTGTCAAAAAGGTACAAAAAAAAGTTTGACAAGCTGGAAAGCAGTTGCATTTTGAATAATCAGCAGTTTTTCACCAACATGTGGTTAAACACAAACTTCAATAGAGTGTGAGGGGAAGTGAAAACTTCCCTCCCAACGGCATCACGAAACTCACCCGCCAATGGGAAGAATGTTGTGACACCGGTTGGAAACCACATAGACAAGGCCCAACACCTGTGTCGACTTTCGGTGGCACAAGATCATTCCTACACAGTGAAACGGAAGACCAAGAAGGACCAAGAAGACGTAAAGAGCAAAGATGGAGCCATCAAGAGGAACCTGGATAGGATTCGGGTTTCAGACGCTACTCCACTACCCTCAAACCCATCCAGGTGCAGCCAAGTGGGCCTTATAGAATTTGTTTTTTGCAAGAATTCACTTCTCCTTAGAGAGATAGATAATGAAAGAGGGGAATTGAGAGGAAAAGAGATGAAAGAAGAAAAATAAGAATTAGAATGAATAAAGAGAGTTATGAAAAAAAAAATTCAAAAAAAATACAACGTGAATAAAGATTTGTGGAAAAAATAAAAATAAAAATAAAATGACAAAGAAGTGTGAAAGCAACAAAGAACAAAGATGGGAGGAACCCAGACAGATACTCCCCAGGTTCAAACACAGCAACATGTACATTGTACAAGCTACCAGAGGTCCATGGTGTTGGTGGGTGGTTGGGGAGGGAAGGGGGGAGTGGGGCTCTTGACATTAATATTGCTACAACTTAACCATCACTGAACCTAAACAATTAATAGATGTGTGTAAACCCCCCAACCCCCGGCTCTGTAAATCACACAGCGCACACAACACCACAGTATACCAAATGGTTTCAACATCAGGAGTCGTTCAAACATTGATCAATAAGTCTGTGCCCTAAGGTAGATGTAGGGAGATATAACCATAGTGGGGCAACTTAGCATAACAATTGTGCATTTTGTGAGGAAAGCACCAAATTTGGCACACTAGTAGCCTAACATATTATGAACAGATTTGGATATTGGGACATCTCAAATTCAGCCATTTTCCACTGCCATCAAAAATTTTGAGATGGCCCAATATCCAAATCTGTTCATTATATGTTAGGCTACTAGTGTGCCAAATTTGGTGCTTTCCTCACAAAATGCACAATTGTTATGCTATATTTAGCCAAGTTGCCCCACTACCAGGGTTTCTTCGGATTAACTTATTATGAAAACACCTGTAAAGAAAACCGATTCGTTCCCATCACCGTCAGTCACTGACAGTTTGTGTTTGGCCATCTCTGGAGTCTTGCCATGAATGTCATGTTTCACCGAAATTAATATAGTAAATTAAATTTAATATCAGGTGACACATTGTAATCTGACAGGATGGTACTTACCTTTGAGCCGTCTAGTCCGAGTTCAATCCTCGTCCCGACAATATATTGTCGGATTGGTGCTTCACATTGCGGGGCACTGCGTCCCAAAATGTGCCGTTCCTCGGATAGACGTCAAATCCAGTGTCCCGTCTGTTAGAATTAGGAAGTGGGTTTTAAAGACCCACTGTCTCTTCTGTGACAGAGTAAGCAAATTGTCGTCAGCAACCTGAACCAATTACAAATGCCTACTACCTTCAGTCGAACATCTGGCCAGCCGGTTCGTGAAAGACTTGGGCCAAAAACATTCCCCGGCCGACCCTACAAGAAGGTAGAAATAAGTGGGGTCATACAATGCGTTTCTTCCTTTCAAGTGCAGCCTTCTGGCTGCTGGTTGCATAATTGGTTAGGGACATAGCGATACCACTGATGCAGTGTCCCTATTACCAGTACACTGGTACTCATTTTGCTGACCTCGGAAGGATGACAGGCTGAGTCAACCCCACCTGCTGTCAATTCAACGAAAAACAGGAGCTTGAACTCAGGACCCCAAGATCTTAAGCCACCATCAGTTGGTGGGCGTTAAAGATCCCACAATGTCCTTTACTAACAGCAGGCAAGCTATCATCGACACCATGAACAAATAACAAATTTCTGCCTGAACTACTTCGTCGAGCATCAAGCCTGGCCAGCTGGGCCGTGAAAGACTTGAGCCAAACATAAACATGGGAATAATTGTGGCAGAAAAAGATGAAGGAGAAGAAGTAATTTCGGTATAATTATCAAAACAAATGGTCAGATTTTTATAAACAATTAGCGAAGGAATGAAAAAGCAAGGATTGGGTTGTGGACCAGAAGTCAGGCTCGAAACACCTTCAGGGTTCATTGGTCGGACACGATTCGATGGTGGTGCTCTCATGGAACCACCAACATTTACTGTTTCCAGGTTCAAATCCTGACAGAAGCGCATGGTGGCTTGGAATCCATTAAGCCGGCTGTCTCACCTGCTTACACTCGTGAAGGAGATGCGTTTTCATTCAAATTAATAATAAATAATCCTCGTTCCAGGGATGAATCACCTTATTTGGAAGTTCCCCTTATTTCTCTTGTCTCACTGGGTGAAGCAATTCAGCTCAGCTTGGAGCAGCGAATGAACGAATGAACGAATGAACGAATGAACGAATGAATCGATTTCCATCTTCATCAGCACAAACACCCGGGTGCATTAGCGAGCAGCCACATTCTCCATGAATAAATGATGCAGCGTGACTTGGGCTTACGGACGTTGACACCTGCTCCGAGTTTATTCATTTACCTGTTCCAGAGGGAGACTGTTCATTCACCATCCTCACAACCCCCGAATGGGGGAAATGACAAATGGGGGTTATCTACACCTATTATTAATCTATTCCAATATCTGTTCATGTAATTAATAAATTAATTAATTAATTAATTAATTATACAAAAGCATCACCGGCACTGCGGCTCCATACGTGTCTGTGTGGACCCACAATTACCAGCGCGACCTCCCAGTTTGAAGCTCTCCCCAAATTGGGCCAGTAGCCCCGTTTGTTCTTTGATACATAATCCGAACCCGTTCCTGACCCGCAATCGTGCGTTACCTGTTGCTACTCCGTCCCCCCCGTATCGCAGTGTCTGGCGCGGTGAGTCGAAACTTACCTTTGTGCGTATCCGACCTCTCAAGCAGTGCGCCATCTGGGTTGGCGACGGTTGTGCACGTTATCGGCCGAAGCGGTTCTCGGTGCCACGCCATTTTCTCGGCATTTACCTGAATTCCAAGAGTCTATACGCGGACCGACGGAGGTTCATGGTCTTGTCCTTCATGTCGTGTAGTCCGCGCTTTCGTCCTGGATCACTTAATGACGTTATGCACCACATCCCAGTGTTCGTGACACACACACACAACACACACACACACACCACGATTGGAGGAACAAACAAAGCATCCACAAAATGCCCATTTAAATCCGCATCACTCATAGATAGGTATGCAAACGTGCGCCGTCGACACGCGACAGTGTGGCGGACGACGAGGCGGCATGATCGTGATACGGCGCGTGCATACTGAAACGAGGTGAGTCCTTGAGGCACTCGTCAAAATCAACGGTGAGCACCATGCTGAGGGTTTCCTCTCCACAATGGCTCCTTGGTCAATTCTCCTTCTCTCTGCTGTTATCTACACCGTCAGTCGTCCGACGTCTGCGTGTCTACTCACTGTGTCCGTTGGCTTTCTGCGCAGGTCTGCGTTCGTGGAGCAGAGGTTGGGGATGGCCGGGGGCGGAGAGAGAGAGGTAGAACGGGAGGCGGAGAGATGATGAACGGGAGCGCGGGAAAATGACGACGTACACAACAGGGGCGATTGTGTGGAGACGGTGCAGCTCGCAGCGTTGTGCAGCGGATTACCGTGAGAGCGTCACGCACCTTCCGTCAGGTGCGCACCGCGGCCCATGCCGATGCTGCAGGTAGAATTGGGACGCGCGTGACTGCAGAGAGAAATGTCATTATATATATAATATTAAGTTAAGTTATATAGATGTGTTGTAGTCATTAGTTGATAGTATATTATACATGCCACACAGCCAGCACTACGACACACACACATCACACACACACACACGGGCTGCAAAAGTAGTATCAGTAAGGATATATACTAGTATTACCAGTTTTATAATAGTGGTGCTAGGATTACATTTAAATTGAACATTTGAAGGGATTGAATATGTTTATTATTAATATGTTTATTATTGATAATGTTATTATAATATCTTGGTATAGGTGGATATCAATAAATACATTTGTGTGGCGCACGTGGTTTGTGTTCTCATTACTGTATTACCTACTTTTGCAGGCCCGCATATATATATTATATATAAACCAGTCACACACAACACACATCCACAGCACACATTGTTACACACCCACGTTGTTAGGTTCGACGTGGATTCCACCCTACTCTTGACAGCCAAATGTTGAAGATTCGCATCACTAACAGCACGGCGTCTCCGGGTCATAACGCCGGCTGACTCGGCACAGGTTCGGGATTACGCGCCTCAGATCACGATAACAAAATAGCCCTGTGCCTTGCCAGCTGAAGAAATAGACCCGGGTTACAGACTGGTTTGTCAGAGACAGAGCGGAAGTCTACCATCCGTAAACTTTTGGTTTATATCCAAATCGAGTGGATGGTTCTCGGCACGGCACGAGATAAATTCAAGGCGAAATTTCGTATAACTCAGCCAGATTTATGGGGACACATGGGGGAACACAACAATAAAGAAAGCTATTCACGACAATGTTATACATTAATCTATAACCGTTTTTAATAGGGAGCTACGGATAGGGTTCGAAGGGAACCTAGCGAGATAAACTTAGACAACATGCAGACAAGACAGGGACGAACAAGCAGGACAAGACAGCAGAGTACTTGGTGATGCCTCATGGAGGAGAGAAAAAGTGTCGAGGCAGAATGGTAGGCTCGTGACTGAGGACAGCGATGTCAACTGATTCGAGCGCGAAGCTCAACACGCCGCGTGGCAAATGGCGCTCGCTCCTTTTCTCCGCGACGCTTGGACAGCAGCAGTGTGGTCACGGGGTCCAGCCCGTAAGGTCGACGGCAACAAGACACGTCAGATTATCGATAGTGTGGTTTCAGCTGTAGTGATTTCTCAAAGGTCAGGATTACAGATCTCAGGCTGCGCCTGTCACGTGTTGTTTCAGTCCGATCAGGGTTACAAAGATTGAGGTGTGTTGGCTCCGCGCGCGGATCGCGGGATTGACAAGATGTTCGAGCCATGTAGTGATAGTGAACAACACAGTAGAGGCTCATCATGGACTCCGGATGAACTTGTCGATGCACCTCTCTAAAAGTCGATCGCGACGACTCCACTCATGTGCAAGTTCTTCCTGCCTCTTTCACGAAGCTCGCCTTTCGGGCGGCTTTTCACGAGAGCCGATCGCAAAAACCTCATGCAGTTCTCCTACGGCTGATCCGCCCGACTCGGACTCATGCAGATCACCATGTGCCTTTCCGGCGCTCATCTTTCGATAGTAGCCAACTCCAGACTCACACAGCAGCTAGTTCATTCAGCTGATCGCAGACTCCCACTCCGCGTTGTTATCAGCAGATCGCGACTCGACACTCAGCTCAGTTACTCTCGGAATGCGACGACGACGCTATAGCAGTTTCTCCGCCGCGATGGCAGACAGCCTCTTGCAGTCCTTTCTTGCTTGTCTTTTGGCTCGCTCTTTACGAAAGCCGATCGCAAACAGACACAGCCGTCCCTGCTAGCACGCGATCGCACTCGTGCGTCTTCGTTATTCCACCTTCCCTTCCGCGGCGCTCGCTTCTCTAGGCCACTCCTCTCAGAGCTGGGGGGACTTGTTCGGGAGGGGAAGGAAGGAGAAGAACCTCTCGGTACACCACCACCGGTACGAACAATGAACAGTTCTACACTCTCACAAACACATGTAACGTCAATACCAAATGCAACATGGCAAACATGCATTTAATGGGGGATGCTGGGAGGGTAATCCTATATTAATAACACACAGAGACAATTTTCCGCAACAATATAATATATACAGTCAGCACACACTATAGGGTCTGGATAAGTATATATAGTATATATAGGATGTATCATATGATACATACACACACGACACACGAACGATTAACACGTCATGTACACTTTGTTAATTGGGTTGCATTCGTGAGGGATAAATTATTAATCAAGAGGATGGTTGTTTTCCATTACCGATTATCCCGCACATGCATAGTGAGGTCTCATCTGGAAAGGTGTGTTCAGGTTTGATCGCATAGAGATGATAGAGGACGTGTCGGCCTTGTGGAGAGGGGGTCCTTGTGGAGTGACAGATCGACTCTACTAAGTCAATGAGGCGACTGAGACATGGGGATGTTTCTTCCCGCGTCGCCTTGCTGAAACGGGGGACATTAAAATGGGCTCCGTCTGACCGACCGACCGACTGATCCAACTGACCGATCATCCAACTTTTGTGTACGCAATACTATTTCAAAAACCGTTGAACATTTACCTTTAATATTGGAGATATCTATTCCTCATGACATCATCTCATCTTGAATTCATCTCATCATCTCAGCTGAATTCTGTTGCCATGGCAACCACCTCAGTAGCTTGGCTTGTGTTTGCGATATTTCAAAAACCGTTCAAGATTGGCCTTTCATATTACACAGATCTAGTCATCATACCATCCAAAGGGTGGGAGGGGCCGAGAGTTATCACTCTCTTACTTTCTTCTGTCCCCCTTCTTTATCTCTCTTTTTTTTGAGGGACAATGGGGAAAAAAGAGAAAGACAATTAATGGAGTGGTAACCGACACTTTCATCTCCCCTCCCGCTTCTTCCCTTTCGTCTTCTCATTCTACCTCCCTTCCTCTTATTCTTCTTCCTCTTCCTCTCCACCAACATGTCTCTCATGACGTTTCACTTTGAGCAATACGTCACACATGAGGCGCACACCTCCGCCCAATGGGCGTTCCCCATCCCCACCATATCAGTGATGACGTCATTCACAGACGTCTTATTTTACCAACCCTCACCCCCACTGTCCTCCTCCTGATCCTACAAAGGGTAATGTTCCAAACGTTAGCTTCTCCTTCTTCATGGCGGATTAATTACCATTAAAGATATTTTACTTATTTGTTTTTACTTCTCTTGCCGCCCACGCAGATCGTTAATTTTGTGATGAAATTATTGATTATATTCTTTCATTCATAAATACATGAACACCGTGGAAAGGAGGAAAACACCAGCAGCAGGATAGAGGGACACAACAGAGGGATGGTTTGAGGAAGAATAGAGGAGAGGAAGAAACATCCTGAAAATAACGTCTGAGCCCAGAAATGGACGTTTTACACAATTTTTGGGCTGGATGACGTATTTTTCAAAACTTGATGGAATCAACCGAAACTTGCGCAGACACAACTTCAGGGTGCCCTCGTTAAACCCGGAAAGTTTCAGCTTCCTAAGTCAAGCCCTCTCGGAGGAGTAGATGACATTGCACTCCATGCATACTTTCCCTCCATTATATATAAAGATGTCTTGTGGAGATCGCTCCAGAATCTCTGCGTCATCACGAAGAGGAATCATTTTCCCGGCCTGAAACAGCACCACCGTGTGGCTGTTCCATTGTGGTTCATCCATCCATTCATTCATGTGCAACGTTATGGCTGCTCATTGTATCGGTGGTGGAGATGTGGTTGGGGCAGCACGTGGTTCCCTCTGAAAGTCAAGGCAGGGATTTGTAAACTGTTCAGGGTGCCTGCGAAACCTTGCCTACTTTTGGCGAAAGATACCGAGGGATCTTTCATGTCCAGCAATGACCGATGCTGGCAGAGGGTCCTCTGCTTTAACGCCCATCCAAGGGACCCTACATGTGAAACAGCAAGGTGACTGTTTATAGTTGAGTAGAAATTCCAGCCCAGAATAGGCAGCTCAAAGGTGAGTACACACACCTTTTGGCTACCCTGCCAGCCCGCTATTCATCAATGATGTGTTCAGGTGATGATGTTACATGAAGGTGTGTGCTGACCATGCCATGCCCTTCCAGATACACAACACAAAAAAACAACAACAACAAAGCACCCACCACTAACCAGAAGGTGTAACCAACCAATAGAAGGTTTTCCTGGCATAAGGTGAGAGGACCAGCACCCCAGTCTGCACGTTGTAACCCAAAATGAACAAAACGGCGGCACTCGTGGGCAACTGCAGTACAATATACATAATTGCCACCACAAGGGCTAGCTTGGCCTCTTCGCATCTCTCTCCAATAGCGTGTTAAGGTATCCTCCATAAGAACATCCTCTCATAGAGAGAGAAAGTGAATGTGAGAGAGAGAAAGTGAATGTTGGCAGTAGAGAGGTGAGGCTGTGAGAGGAGAGAGAGGAAGAGAGAGAGAGAGAAGAGAGGAGAGAGAGAGAGAGAGAGAGAGAGAGAGAGGAGAGAGTGTAGAGAGAGAGAGAGATGATGATGTGAGAGACGAGAGTTGGAGAGTAGAGAGAGAGGAGGAGAGAGAGTTGAGAGGATGAGAAGCGAGGCCCTGTGTGAGATGAGAGAGAAATAAGAGCTAGTGCGAAGGGAGAGTGTGATGGAGAGAGAGAGTGAGAGAGAGAGAGAAAGTGAGAGAGAGAGAGAGAGAGAAAGTGAAAGTGAGGAGAGTGAGAGACTTGACTTTTGAAGTCCTTTCTTACAAGAGTATTGTTGTAGTATTCGCGCCCGCCCGGCGTGCGAACGACCGCGTTTTCACCGATTAGCAAGCCGGTTCGGCCCACCGAACGGACAATCCAGTCGTGACTTTCTGCATTGGTGTCAGAAACAGTCACGGATGGGTTTTCAATCCCCACAACCTTGTCGTACCCTACCCGCGCTACAGGTCGATCGCCAAATCTTCGATTTACCTAATTGTTCACGCAGGTAGCGTTACCGAGAGGTTGTACCTCACGGGACCGCTTGGAAACGAGCCGCTTAAGCAGCCTGCTTCCTTTTGGGATAACCGAGCGGGTAATATTGCGCAGTCCCGTTGGAACCCGATCACTTTACCGGCTATTTAAAAGCCAACTGATAGTCCGCAATACAAGATGGCATTTCAATGGGGGCATGGACGCAACGAACAGGTTTACATTTAAACCAGCACATTTATTTACTCTACGTATGCAGAACAATCATGCAGTCATTCAAAAACACCAACATGCACGTATACAGAACAAGCAATGGATGCGGCACGGCACGTGGGCAAGACAAACGCCACAACCGTCTATAAGTAATTATTAATGTACAGTCACTTACACAGTTTTACTTACGGGATCGGCGCCACAACATTCATTCGAAAGAAAGCAGGAAAAAGACCCCATCAAAGGCAATGGGGCAGACTGGACCTCGAGGGTCTTTATGGCGTGGGACTTGGCAGACCGAACGAGTCCACGAGACCGTTGCAGGTTACCTGCACCTCGTGTGTGTCTGGCTTGGGCGACCCACGACGTCCCGTCCCCACAGCAGCTAGCATAGCCGCGGTCGAGCTCGGGCCTTCCGTGTGGCAGGCGAGCTCTCTCCGGCTCTCTCCACACGAACGCGCTTGGGCGACCCGCGATGCTCCTCCCCACGGCAGCTAGCGTAGCCACGGTCGAGCTCGGACCTTGCCAAGCGGCCGGGTGATTCGGGTCTTCAGCCGGCAACTCGTTTGAGAGGAACGAACGGGTCTTTGCTCTCTTAGAGTTGATGCTCTGTAAGAACCGTCCGTCCCTCAGTGATGCTCGAACTGCGCCGAAGCCCGATCACCTCGGACCGCCTGTCGCTGGCTGGCGAGCTCTCTCCGGCTCTCTCCACACGAACGTGCGGTTGCGCAACACAGCAGGCAAGCTACGCTCCAGCTCGCGTCTCCTTCGCGACGCCGCGACTCTCCACCAACTGCAAGCTCCAAGCTCCCGACTCCGCCACGAGCCCAGACTTCCACGCAGCTCCTTGGCTTCTGGCTCCTCCCGACCTCTCTCAGACTGACTCAGACCGACCGATCAACTCGACTCGACCCAACTCGACTCGACCCCGACCCAACTCGAACGCGACTTGGCGCTCTGCTCGTCCTTTTATAGGCTGGTGAGACGCTTTGGCCTCCGTCCTCGACCTCTGACCTCTGACCTCTGCGCGGAAGCGGACGTGGCGAGATCATCAAGCTTGATCCGACGAGCAAACGTCCCGCGTCGGCCTGCAGCGACGCCGCTCGATGCGGACTCGCCGCGGCTGGCGCAAAGATGGCATCGTTTCGGAGACGAAGGTGAGGCGATGTTTGTGGTGTGGAGATGTTGACGGTTGCTGGCGAAGTGGTGAGGATGGCGTGGTTTGGTGAGAGCAGGTGTGTGTTGTGTGGTGGATGGTCTGAAGCGGTTGTTGAGAGCGATGTTGGTGGTGGTGGTGGTTGTTGTAAAGCGGTTGTTGAGAAAGATGCTGGTGGTGGACGTGGTTGGTCCAAATAACGATAGTAAAGAATAACGGCTAACTCAAAGATCACAGCCGGTTAACATGAATAGTTCCCTTTAAACAACGGGGGAAATCTATCTGGACACGGACTTATCGGCCTAACTGATCTCGGGACCTTTATGGTGTTCTGTCAATTTCCACAGCCGTAAACAGTAATAATAAAAGCACAAGTAGGAAACACAATTACAGTCAAGAAAAGGTAAACAGTTCAAAGAGTATAACTACACAAGACACTGATAATTATAATAACAAAAGTAATTCATTTTGCTGAACCTTACACAAGGCTTCAACTCATCAACTTGAGAAAACTCTGGTTAAAAACAAAACTCCATTTTAAGGCGAGCACATACAGAGCCTTTAAAAGCGAAGAAAGCATGACAACCTTGTGACCTGGAAACCAAGATCATTCTGTTCCGAGTAATACAGTGCCTATAGAAAGTCTACACCCCTTTCAAAAATTTCACCTATTGCTTCCTTATAGCCTGGAAATAAATTGCATTTAATCAGACTTTTTCCACCTTTGTTTACACATCGTAACCCACAACTTCCATGTGAAAAACAAATTCCACAAATTTCAGAAAATTAATTAAAAATACAAAACTAGAATATCTTGGAAGGAGAGTGTTATGTCCACCCCCCTTATAATAGCAATTGTAAACAAGAAAGAACAATAAGAGATTGCAGACCCTCACCAGAACTTATTTTCTGTGGTGTTTAGAATAGGATTAAAATAAACTCAGTTCAGATCAAATGGAAGACCGAATAGGAACAGTCCTGCATTGGAGTAATCAGAAGGAACCCAAACAAACAAAAAGCAAAATAAGTCATCAGGAGGAACCTGGATAGGATTCACATTTCAGCTGCGACTCCTCTACCCTCAAACCATCCAGCACAGCCAAGTGAGCCTATTTCAAAAAATATATAATATAAAAAACCCAGATCAAAAAATAAATAATTCTGGCTGCCAGACCATGAGTCCGATCAAGTTGAAATTTAAAACTTGTATTCCCCCTCACCACTACATTATAATTGTGAAGTTTCAGGTCGATTGATTAAGCAGATCCAGAAAGAACATTATTTAATATTTTTCTTCAATCCAATATGGCTGCCAAACCATGTGACCTATCAATTATTCCTTTAAAAAAACTTGTACACCCATGGCTTGGGGAACATGTGTGTGATGTTTCCCCTCGATCTGTCCAGCTGTTCTGGAGAAGAAGATTTTTTTTATAGGTTTTAGGGTAAATCCAACATGGTTGCCAAACCATGTGACCTATGATGTCATATGTGTGAACCGTTTATTCCTCATGGATAGGCGGTCATACTTGTAAATTTTTGCCTCGATCTGTTCAGCCACTTCAGAGAAGAAGATTTTTGAAGGTTTTTGTTTTTTTTAACAATATGGCTGCCGAATCACGTGACCATTGATCTCATCAAGTTTTTTTTTTTTCTGTGGACCATTTTATTACTAGATGACCCACAAAATTTTTCATACTGATCAGATGTAACGTTCTACATATGCAATTATGATGTCATAATGAAGGCACCTATGACAGCATAAAAATCACACATTCCACATCAGGAGTACTTGCCGTGTGCCAAGTTTAAATTTTTTCCGTGGTGCTGTTTCAGATACAGAGGTCCAAAGTTTTTCCGTTTTCCCACCATGGCTTCCACACCGTGTAACCGATGGCATCATAATTATCATTGAAACATTCTACATGAGTAGTCACACCGATGGTGAAAATTTCGTCTCAATCCGACAAGCAGTTGTGGAGAAAAACAAGAAAGTTCTGTGCGGACAAACAAACAAACAGACAGACAGACAGACAGACAAATAAACAAACGGACCCAAACGCAATACCCTCTCCTTCGGTGAGGGTAATTAGCTCAGGTGTAACCAATCACATTCAAAATCATACACCAAGTTCATTGGCCTCCACCTGTGTTAAATTGTCATGATTCTGATTACTTCAGAATAAAATCAGCTGTTCCTGTAGGTTTACTCTGCTGGGTAGTGCATTGCATTGCAAAGACTCAACCATGAATGAGTACCAAGGAGCTTTCAAAAGACCTCTGGGATAAAGTTGTAGAAAGGCACAGACCTGGAGATGGGTATAAAAATATTTCAAAGTAGGAGTCTAGATAACTGATAACCAATCTCCATCCCTTGGAGCACAGTCAAGACAATAATTAAGAAATGGAAGGCGTGTGGTACCACCATACGTCTATATCAGGCCATCCCTCCAAACTCGATGACCAAGCAAGGAGTAGACTGATCAGAAAGACTACCAAGAGGCCAATGGCAACTTTGAAAGAGCTACAGGTCTTTATGGCAAAGAAGGGTCACTATCTTGTGTGCATGTGACAACAATATCTCAAGCACTCCAAAAGTCTGGCCTGTACAGTAGGGTGGCAAGAAGGAAGCTATTACTAAAAAAAAACCTCACCTTGAGTCCCATTTGAGGTATGCAAGAAACCACTCTGGAGATTCTGAAGCCCTGTGGCAAAACGTTTTGTGGTCTGACGAAACCAAGATGGAACTTTTTGGCCTAAATGCAAAACATTACCTTTGGCACAAACTCAACACAGCACATCACCCAAAGAACACCATCCCTACTGTGAAGAATGGTGGTGGCTGCGTCGTGTTATTGGGATGTTTCTCATCAGCAGGGACGGGGGCACTTGTCAGGATAGAAGGGAAAATGGATGTAGCAATATATAGAAAAATCCAAGAGGAAAACCTGCTGTCCTCTGCAAGAAAGCTGAAATCGGGACTGAAGTTCACCTTTCAGTATGACAACGACCCGAAGTACAAAGCCAAAGCTACACTGGAGTGGCTAAGGAACAAAAAGATAAATGTCCTTGAGTGGCCCAGTCAGAGCCCCGACCTAAATCCAATTTAATATCTATGACATGACTTGAAGATTGCTGTCCATCAATGCTCTCCACGCAACTTGACTGAGCTTGAACAGTTTTGTACAGAAGAATCAACAAATATTTCCCAATCAAAATGTGCAAAGTTGGTAGAGACCTATCCCAACAAACTCACAGCTGTAATTGCTGTCAAAGGTGCTTCCACTAAGTATTAACCCAGGGGGGTGGACACTTATCCAACCAAGATATTCTAGTTTTGTATTTTTAATTAATTTTCTGAAATTTGTGGAATTTGTTTTTCACATGGAAGTTGTGGGTTATGGTGTGTAAATAAAGGTGAAAAAAGTCTGATTTAATGCAATTTAATTCCAGGCTCGAAGGCAACAAAAGGTGAAAAATTTGAAAGGGGGTGTACACTTTCTATCGGCAATGTATAATGTTGTGCTTGTCCAGTCGTCCCAGTTGCTTGCCTGGTTCAAATCCGACGAGTCGCTTTAATGTGATCGTAACGGTCGACCGTTTTGGGGTCTTCCCTCCTGGCTCATGCACCTAATGTCACAATAGCATATGAATTGGAAGTCCGACTCGACCTAGCGTTACACCAATTAGGCGTTGCACATCATATGCAAATTAGGCCGAGTGAGTCTGACGTGCATCACAATCTGGGTGTACAGTGTGATGAACTACAACCAATTAATGCTCAACAGGTCTTCCCTTGATCACCCCAGGAGAATCATGACAAACAGAATTCACCCCCAAGACCAAGTGTATTTAATAATGCAAATGGTATGGGGGAAGGAAACAAAAGGAAGGAATAACAGGTACGTTATAAGTAAATGATCCCAACCCCTTATCCCCTTCCGTTTCCTGCCCACTAATCAAATTAACGAATAGGAGATTCTTACTTAGCCTATGTCCTAACAGACCCCAGTCACTCCATGTAAGATAGACAAAGCAGGTAGGATGAGAACAAAGAGTGTTCCGGCATAGTTGGTGGAGATGGCACGATCTGTGAACAGGAACCGAGCCCGTCGGCAGCTGGCAAATCAGCACCCGTCCATGCGCCATGACGCCTACAAGGATGTGGAGATGTGTGGCCAGCTGGGTGGGGCGTGGCTTCCTCACATCACGAGCAGTCCAACAGAGTGGCCTTCTGCTCTGTGCTCCCAGGGCATCTCCTCACACTTCCATTGTTGCCCCCACCTTTATGCTCTCAGGCTTGCCCCTCCACTCTCCATTACCATTGGCCGCTGCTCAGCCGGGTGGGCGGAGCAACCCCTCTGTGAACTCTCATCCCGAGCTCTCTAAGGTAACCTGTGCCGGTTACAACGGCTTGATGGCTTTTGCCAACAAAAGTTGTAGAACGCTGAAAGAGGACATTTAGATTGCAGAGGACAGAATGGTAAAAATGGAGTCAAAAGGTTGATAATTTTAGATACAGACACGGAGATGGGTAGACGTCGTCTCACTAAATATAAAAGGGGCACATATCTAACTAGAAGTGCACTCAGTAGAGCGCACACCTCCGCCCCATAATGCCTGATCCACGAGAACCAATCTGGCCCAATACATTTTTGAAATACCATGCCATATATCGTTTTTGAGCCCGATCTCTCAACGGTGAAGAATCACTTTAAAAATTCTAGTAGTCGGATCCGGATCCTCACCAAAATCTAATCAGTTCGTCCTTGCCGCACACCCAACTTGTCCACAAAATTTCATCCGGATCCGTCCACAACTTTTTGAGATATCCTGCACACAGACAAACAGACAAACAAACAAATAAGAAGATGATGTCATGCAGAGCACGATACTTGAAAAATCCATAAAACAAATTTGACCTCAAAATTAATTGCTGGTTGAATTCAATGACCAAATATGCAAATCCTCTTCAAATTTCAAGTGAATCGGATGAAAATTGAAAATTTTAGAAATTCGGTCTTTGTTGACTTTTTCGCCTGTGTTGACCTCAAAAAATAATTGGCTCGTTGAATTCAGTGACCTCAAATATAAATCCTCTTCTAATTTGAAGTCAATCAGATGAAAATTGAGGATTTTAGAAATCTCACCTAAGTCGTTGACCTTTGGCCTATGTTGACCCTTTTGACCTCAAAAGCAATAAGCTTCTCAGTTGAGACTACCTCTACAGCTTGGTAAAGTTTCATGATGATTGGTTTGGAATTGCGACTTGTAGGCGATTGACTAACAAACAAACGGACAGATAGGGGTGAAAACACAACCTCCTTCCACCTTCAGTGGTGGAGGTAATAACAAAACCCGGCCATCTCGTGCTGCGCAGCAGCGGACGCGCTAATAAGGGCTATTTGTACCTAGTGAGAGACAAGTTTGAAAGTTTAATCTTGAGGTCGGACAGATGTTGTCTTCTGGCTCTCCTGAGAGTGGACACACACTTGTTGCAGGCTTTGAGGAATGAGCTGAAATTGCCTCAGGTTGGGTTTTGCTTTCCAGGAAGAGAAGGCAAGTTCAGGTCATGTCAGGTAAGGCAGCACGTGCCGGAGCAGCGCGTCGCTGCATCCACTTTCTGCCGGTACCCCAGGGGCCTCCGTATGACCATCCCCCAGGCAGTTGCCTGGCCTATCCCCATCTCCTCGAGATGTCCATCAACCTGCTGCAACCACGAGGCACGTGGTCGGCCCGTTGGCCTCCTCCACTCACGAGGCTCCCTCGCTGGGAAAATCTGGTAAGCAGGATCAGCATCAGGAAAACGAGCCAAATGACCATCGTTTGTAAAATAAACTGACGCTTAAGGACTATGCAGGTAACAAATCTCATCTGAGTCTCTCAGCAACCCCTCATTGGATACGACCAGCGATAGCCAAGGATTATCCGAAGAGACCTGGTGTTAAGGCGAAGGAGTTAAGTCTCCGTCTCAGATCCCTAGAGCAAGACTGGAAGCACCAAGGGCCTGAAGACTCAGACTTTCGTCCTGCATCGGTACCAACAGCGCTACACCCCATGATCCAGTGAATCCATGACTCCCCAAGCACGAGCCAGACATCTATTGACCTCTGTCTCACAGCCAGCAGAGACATGAATATCACTACCAAGGGAAGCGAATCTCTCCGTGACCTCAACATCCTCACCACAAAAAAGTAGACATGACACAGCATCCAAGTTGTCATTGAAAGCCTGGATCTCAGTTTTGACCCAGAAAACCCGTAATCCCAGCGGCTCCGACTCCTCATTCAGTGCCTCGAGGGCTCCCATAAGGATATCCAGCGTCTCTGCAAAGATGACTGAATCGTCCACGAAATGAAGGTCAGAGATCTTGACATTCCCAAATGATCCACTGCAGCTTAATCTCGCCGACATGCTCCCCAGAATCCAGAACATACAAGTGTTGAAAAGTGTGGGGGCCAAGGCAAGTTGCTTCAGAGAAACTGCCTCACCATAGGATTCAGTGTTAGGCGAGTTAATAAGGGTATGATAACTGAATACGACATGGGATAAATCTGTGCATAAGAAAGAGCAGGTTTCTGCAGAATAATTCTCAAGCCGAGTTAATATCAGGGGCAGTAGATATAGGAGACCAGTCTTGAAGAGAGGTGGCTGTTTCCAGTCCCTGCCAATCTGCCCGAGTGAATTGTCAGACTCACCAGCACTTAGACAGCTCTCTGATAATAATCAGAGATGTTGACTCTCACAAGCACATGATCAGATGAACCAATTGGAGCAAAAGAAGAGCAGGAGACATTTGCAGGGAAGTTTGTCATCAAGTCCAGAATGGAGGATTTGCCATTGGCAGAAATCCGTGTTTGAAAGTTCACAGATTGCATCAGTTCCATGGAGTCACAGAAGTCATTTGCTGCAGTGCTCAGTCTGGTGAGAGAGCTACCAATACCCAGCCAATTGACATGTTGACAGTTGAAATCACCACATATGTGGAAGAGAGAAAGAGAGAATTGGGATGGTTGGTTAAATGTTGGTCCATGTTGGCTGAAAGAAAGATGTAAATGGAGTCATCACTGTTAGGAGTATATTATCGTACAACACAGATAAACAGGGGGTGGGAACGGAGGAAAGTCACAGCCAAATGTACTCCTTGTGTGTAAGTGTAAAAGCAGCACATGGACAGTGAGAAAATAAAGTGGAACTCTGTCACCGGGACTGGGTTCAGGCGTACGAACTGGAAGAAACAATCTCCAGGGAGAGACATTAAGGAGTCGGGGACGTCCTGTGGGAGAAAGAGTTCTGTTAAACACATTGTGTCCAGTTTATTAGCAGTGGGCTGGATTGAGAGATATGTCATGTTGAAGCAGAGGCCTCGCATGTTAAAGGTCATAATCAGAAAAATGACAGGGGTTCTTCTAAAAATGACAAACAAACAAAAAGTCTTCCAGGTTTGACAGTTTATCGGTGATGTTCATCCAGTTATGTAAAGATGATGAGGTGGACAGCATTGGTGACCCTCCCAGGCATGACCAGCTCGTGACTCTCAAACCTGACCCAGATCCCAGACGGAAACGCCTTTCTGTTCTTGCACCCTCTGCTCTTTCCTTTCTGTTCTTGCACCCTCTGCTCTTTCCATGCTTTGTGCCCCCAGTGGGTCTGCAGGGCATACATAGTCCATCATCAACTCCATTCTGGTGAAACTACCTAAATCCAGCATCACTGCTAACCTCCACTTATTCGTTCCCCTTTTTCCCCACCTATGGAATCAACTTCCACATTCTCTTCAATGTCATTCTTCCCTCCAGGTCTTCAAGACAGCTGATCACCACCATCTCAAGTCGTCCCCAATCCAAAACCATTTTCTTTTCTGCACCTGTTAAACCACCCCCTCACCCTCTGCCCCCCCCCCCCCCCCCCATTTTGCTTCTGTATCCATCTTATCCAGCCCCTGCATTCCTCTACCCCTCAACCTTAATTCTCTATCTGCCTTATTAAATGACATCCAGACACCGCTTGTGTTGTTGACCCACCTTTCGGAGCTAAAAGGGTCAAAACCTCAATGATGGATGGTGTGGATGGTCCTTGACTCAGGCACTCAAGCTGAAGAAGTTCTTCTGATGCCTCCATTTCCTCTCTTCTGTGGGCATATCTTTGTCCTGTTATGGCACTTGTGTGTGTGTGTGTGTGTGTGTGTGAATGTGCACCATTAGTTTCGTGCTATACTTCCCTTTGAGCCTTCTTCCTTGTCCTTGCATCGTGCCTTTCTTCTTTCTATTGTTCTTGAGAGAGCGGGAGGAACAGTGAACAGTGCACAATGACTTTGAGGAAAATGTACTGGGGAAATCCTTGGGGACCTACCTGTTCACCTTCTTCCTGACAACAGCAGCTTTAAAATTACAGTTTGGCTGAATACTTAAAAGTAAAACGAATTTTACTTCTTCATTTTTGGTTTATATCTTCTGTGGGGTCAAGTTTATTTTGATTTACATTTCCTTTTTCTTGACATGGATAGGCAAGCAGCAGGGACTTCACATAAAAAAAGAGCACTGGCTGGGACACAATGAGATACTACAATTGAAGAGCTCTCACAAAGTACGTTTGGGTTCGTACTCCACCACAAGGTATTGCCAATAGCAAAGACAGTGATAAGTGGTGGCAAAATTATTGGAATGTTAAAATGTTCATACTGCTTCACATGTGAACAAGCACACAAATATTCCTGCTCTTGGATCTGTTAAAACTTTTGTTGCCTGGTGATTGAGCAAGGGTGTTGTTGAATTTGGGTCATTACCTGTGCCATCGAAGGTGGACGGACGTTATGTTTTCACCCCTGTCCGCGGACAGGATATCTCAAAAATTTATGTAGGATTCGGATGAAATTTGGTGGATAGGTTGGATGTGTGACCACGCCAAATCGATTCAATTTTGGTGAAGATCCGGGTACTATAATTTTTAAAGCGATTCTTCACCATTGAGAGACGACGGGGCCAAAACGATATAAAGCACAATATCTCAAAAAGTAGTGGATGAGTTGGTTAGACGACAAGAACAAGCCGATGAGATTTAGGTTCAGGTCCGGATCCAGATCCAGCCTATCAGAGAGATACACAAATGTGAACTGTTCATCCTGGTGAAGGTATGCGCTCTTCCGAGTGCCGTTCTCATTTATTTATGGTGTGGATGGATGGTTCTCTTCATCACGTCAGGTGCATAGGACCGCCAAAACAGTTTCCTTGGTGAGTGGCACACAATCCTGGATAGGTCACCACTCTGATGCAGAATATTTGAATGGTTCACTTTTTTCCCTAGAGTTGTACTCATTTTTACTGACATTGGTAGCTGAGTCAACCCACCCGCTGTTATTTTGGCATGTGGGGGGGGGGGGCTTGCACTGAGAACCTTCAGATCTCAAGCCAACCACCTTAATTGTTAAGCACAACCAGGCTTATGCCCTCTGGATGCTCCTGCCTAAAAAAAGTTTACTTCATATATTCCTCCATTTTAACTGTTACTTTAAGGCAAACAAGTAGGGAACCCTGTCCTTTTGACACACCTACCAGGTACTTGCGCCAGCAAAACTTTGTGGCCATGATGTATTATGTTGTTAACTGTATCACAAATGCAACTCACTAGCAAAGCAAGTCTTAGTTATCAAAAGCTACATTTAATATCCAATGATCATTTTCCAGCAAGGTAATAACACAATAACAAAACACAATTGCAAAAGTTGAAAATGAAAAATGATTCCCACAATAAACTGGTTTATTAGAAACGGGTTGCACCTGTATCAAACTTTTGAACCACATGGCCTCTTCCGTTTATCAAATTGCCACCGATCCACAAAACTTGACATCAAGTTGAATGTAACCAATGGAGTTACACCATTGTTCAATCAAAAGTGCAAACGATTACAGAAGCAATTAACTGAAAAAGTCAGAATTCAGCCTGTCCTGTTGCAGTGTGGATAAGGCCTAGCAATAAAAACAACTTGCTCGTATTTCGTTTTAAACTTTTTAGGTGTGCTAACGTTTTGCAAAAAACAGCACATTCACAAAAAGTATCCTTCAACCCGCTTCAAACTTCCTTCATTCTCTCACACACACATATGAGTGGAAGGAGGATGTATCAGACGGTATAATAAAGATAAAAGGGGGGTGGGGGGAGGGGGAATAACACAGAGCAATGATGATCCAGATTCCAGTTACATATCAATCTATTGGTTTGACATGTACGTTACAAAATGAGACAACTGGGCTTTGCTCTTTTCCTGTGGAACCTATGGAAACATTGTTCAGGATTTCGGAGGTGGAGGAGAAGGGGGGGAGCACAAAACGTTTTTTGTTAAACAAGAAATCGCGAGTCACGTGTCAAACTGCAAGTTCATCACAAGAAGAAAAAAAAAACAATGCACTTCGGATCACGTGTGCTCGGCATGGAGTGGGCCCTTGCACGAAACTGCGCGAGTTAAAATCCAAGGACATCATGTCCTTAGTTACATAACCACCTGGGAGTTATGTTGGCAAACCCAAAAAAACTGAGCGAATATCCAAGGGCTCACATATAATTGCTATGTTTTACACAGGACGTCTCCCATCCAAATATCATGTAAGAACAAGCCACATATTTCCATTATTACATTTCCTATCCTGGTTACGTGTGTTGAACGTCCTCCAGAGAATAAAATGTCTTCTTCTCTCAGCCCCCTCCCCTTCTTAATAGTCCATATTCATCTTGTTTTCTCTCACCCCTCAGTGCAGTGGTGCAGTATGAATAAGCCTTGGAGAGATAGAGAGAGAAACGCAACCGAAGCAAAAAGTCCGATTATTGAAACGGATGATTCCACAGTCAAAAGGAATCTGGTCCTGGTATGAGTGGAGCAGAAAAAGTCCATCACCAAAGCCGATGTTGGTGGAGATTTCGACTGAGCACCGATCTAACATCTGCTGTGAACCTATGGTTTAAAAAGAAATAAAAGTAAATTGTTAGTTCAAATAATATCAACAAAACAAATCTACTCACTCCAAAGAGTCACCACAATGTCTTCTTTGTCACTTGCTCAATGTTTACGACAACCTACGACTGCGACTACTTAAAGCCCCAATTATTGGCAGATTATTGTAGGGTCGGCAGGGAACTTTTTTACCCCAAGTCTTTCGCGAACCAGCTCGCCAAGACTGATGTTTGCCTGAAAATGGCAGGAATTTGGAATTTGGACAGGATTGATCTCCTACTCTTTGCGAAAGACATCATGGGATCTTTAATATCCATCAGCGTATGTTAGCAGACAGGACACCCAATTTAATGTCTAGCCGAGAGATGGTGCGCACGCACACACGCGCACACACACACACACACAGACACACACACACACACACACACACACACACACACACACACACACACCCTGTCTGCCAAACATCAGGATGACAATTTATAACTAGGTTGAGATTCAAACCCTGGCGAGAGCTCAGAGGTGATATGAGTGTGCATACCTATAGGTCAGGTATGGGAGCATGCGCCAGAGCAGCACGTCGCTGCATCCACTTTCCACCGGTACTCCAGGGGCCTCCGTCTGGCAAACCCCACACAGATGCCTGGCCCATCACAATCTCCTTGAGATGCCGATCAACCTACTGCAACCACGAGGCACGTGGTCGAGATCTTGACATTCCCAAATGATCCACTGCAGCTTAATCTCGCCGACATGCTCCCCGAATCCAGAACATACAAGTGTTGAAAAGTGTGGGGGCAAGGCAAGTTGCTTCAGAGAAACTGCCTCACCATAGGATTCAGTGTTAGGCGAGTTAAATAAGGGTATGATAACTGAATACGACATGGATAAATCTGTGCATAAGAAAGAGCAGGTTTCTGCAGAATAATTCTCAAGCCGATTAATATCAGGGGCAGTAGATAAAGGAGACCAGTCTGAAGAGAGGTGGCTGTTTCCAGTCCCTGCAATCTGCCCGAGTGAATTGTCAGACTCACCAGCACTTAGACAGCTCTCTGATAATAATCAGAGATGTGACTCTCACAAGCACATGATCAGATGACCAATTGGAGCAAAAGAAGAGCAGGAGACATTTGCAGGGAAGTTTGTCATCAAGTCCAGAATGGAGGATTTGCATTGGCAGAAATCCGTGTTTGAAAGTTCACAGATTGCATCAGTTCCATGGAGTCACAGAAGTCATTTGCTGCAGTGCTCAGTCTGGTGAGAGAGCTACCAATACCCAGCCAATTGACATGTTGACAGTTGAAATCACCACATATGTGGAAGAGAGAAAGAGAGAATTGGGATGGTTGGTTAATGTTGGTCCATGTTGGCTGAAAGAAAGATGTAAATGGAGTCATCACTGTTAGGAGTATATTATCGTACAACACAGATAAACAGGGGGTGGGAACGGAGGAAAGTCACAGCCAAATGTACTCCTTGTGTGTAAGTGTAAAAGCAGCACATGGACAGTGAGAAAATAAAGTGGAACTCTGTCACCAGGACTGGGTTCAGGCGTACGAACTGGAAGAAACAATCTCCAGGGAGAGACATTAAGGAGTCGGGACGTCCTGTGGGAGAAAGAGTTCTGTTAAACACATTGTGTCCAGTTATTTAGCAGTGGTCTGGATTGAGAGATATGTCATGTTGAAGCAGAGGCCTCGCATGTTAAAGGTCATAATCAGAAAAATGACAGGGTTCTTCTAAAAATGACAAACAAACAAAAAGTCTTCCAGGTTTGACAGTTTATCGTGATGTTCATCCAGTTATGTAAAGATGATGAGTGTGACAGCATTGGTGACCCTCCCAGCATGACCAGCTCATGACTCTCAACCTGACCCAGATCCCAGACGGAAACGCCTTCTGTTCTTGCACCCTCTGCTCTTTCCTTTCTGTTCTTGCACCCTCTGCTCTTTCCATGCTTTGTGCCCCCAGTGGGTCTGCAGGGCATACATAGTCCATCATCAACTCCATTCTGGTGAAACTACCTAAATCCAGCATCACTGCTAACCTCCACTTATTCGTTCCCCTTTTCCCCACCTATGGAATCAACTTCCACATTCTCTTCAATGTCATTCTTCCTCCAGGTCTTCAAGACAGCTGATCACCACCATTTCAAGTCGTCCCCAATCCAAAACCATTATCTTTTCTGCACCTGTTAAACCACCCCTCACTCTCTGCCCCCCCCCCCCCCATTTTGCTTCTGTATCCATCTTATCCAGCCCCTGCATTCCTCTACCCCTCAACCTTATTCTCTATCTGCCTTATTAAATGAAATCCAGACACCGCTTGTGTTGTTGACCCACCTTTCGGAGCTAAAAGGGTCAAAACCTCAATGATGGATGGTGTGGATGGTCTTGACTCAGGCACTCAAGCTGAAGGAGTTCTTCTGATGCCTCCATTTCCTCTCTTCTGTGGGCATATCTTTGTCCTGTTATGGCACGTGTGTGTGGTGTGTGTGTGTGTGTGTGTGTGTGTGTGTGTGTGTGTGTGAATGTGCACCATTAGTTTCGTGCTATACTTCCTTTGAGCCTTCTTCCTTGTCCTTGCATCGTGCCTTTCTTCTTTCTATTGTTCTTGAGAGAGGCGGGAGAACAGTGAACAGTGCACAATGACTTTTAGGAAATGTACTGGGGAAATCCTTGGGGACCTACCTGTTCACCTTCTTCCTGACACACAGCAGCTCTAAATTACAGTTTGGCTGAATACTTAAAAGTAAAACGAATTTTACTTCTTCATTTTTGGTTTATATCTTCTGTGGGGTCAAGTTTATTTGATTTACATTTCCTTTTCTTGACATGGATAGGCAAGCAGCAGGGACTTCACATAAAAAAAAGAGCACTGGCTGGGACACAATGAGATACTACAATTGAAGAGCTCTCACAAAGTACGTTTGGGTTCGTACTCCACACAAGGTATTGCCAATAGCAAAGACAGTGATAAGTGGTGGCAAAATTATTGGAATGTTAAAATGTTCATCTGCTTCACATGTGAACAAGCACACAAATATACCTGTTTTGGATCTGTTAAAACTTTTGTTGCCTGGTGATTGAGCAAGGGTGTTGTTGAATTTGGGTCATTACCTGTGCCATCGAAGGTGGACGGACGTTATGTTTTCACCCCTGTCCGCGGACAGGATATCTCAAAATTTTTAGTAGGATTCGGATGAAATTTGGTGGATAGGTTGGATGTGTGACCACGCCAAAATCGATTCAATTTTGGTGAAGATCCGGGTACTATAATTTTTAAAGCGATTCTTCACCATTGAGAGACGACGGGCCAAAACGATATAAAGCACAATATCTCAAAAAGTAGTGGATGAGTTGGTTAGACGACAAGAACAAGCCGATGAGATTTAGGTTCAGGTCCGGATCCAGATCCAGCCTATCAGAGAGATACACAAATGTGAACTGTTCATCCTGGTGAGGTATGCGCTCTTCCGAGTGCCGTTCTCATTTATTTATGGTGTGGATGGATGGTTCTCTTCATCACGTCAGGTGCATAGGACCGCCAAAACAGTTTCCTTGTGAGTGGCACACAATCCTGGATAGGTCACCACTCTGATGCAGAATATTTGAATGGTTCACTTTTTTCCCTAGAGTTGGTACTACTATTTTACTGACATTGGTAGCTGAGTCAACCCACCCGCTGTTATTTTGGCATGGTGGGGGGGGGGGGTTGCACTGAGAACCTTCAGATCTCAAGCCAACCACCTTAATTGTTAAGCCACAACCAGGCTTATGCCCTCTGGATGCTCCTGCCTAAAAATCCATGACTCCCAAGGCCCGACCCAGACGTCTATTGACCTCTGACTCACAGCCAGCAGAGACATGAATCTCACTGCCAAGGAATGTGAATCTTTCCATGACCTCAACATCCTCACCACAAACAGGCATAGACAGGACAGCAGCATTCAAGATGTCATTGAAA
>CM068954.1:104467506-104513919 GCA_035128595.1 Eptatretus atami
GATTTAAGGTGCAACTTTAGAGTTGCAACAACAAGCCGGTGGTCAGTATTAAGGAACTGAGCACTCCGGTAGACCCTGCATTTCTGGATCATCCTCCAGCGACCATCAACAAGCACATGGTCAATCTCCTTTGCCACACCGCCAGCGTTGGAATACACAAGTCCAGCGATGAACTTGTTGGTGCTGAAACCATGAACCGGCCACCCTAAGTCCATGACTTCTTGCAAAGTCAAGGAACTTAGTGCTATTCAGGTTCACAGTTCCAGACCCATGGGGACCAACACACATGTCATAACCATCCCTATCAGTTCCAGTCGATGCATTGAAATCCCCAAGACTAGAAGTGTATCTCCTCTGGGGCACTGATCAACCACAGACTCGGGCGTGCGTAGAATGCATCCTTCACGGTGAGATCACTCACCTCAGTCGGAGCATAAACAGAGACCAGAGAAATGACACCTAAGGAGTGACGAAACCTTAGTCTCATAATACGCTCGTTGACCGGTGTTACCTCCATTATCATTGGAGTCAGCCGATTGGACACAGCTACAGCAACTCCTTGGGCATGGTAACCATCAGAGCGACCAAACCAATAGTAGGTGTAACCACCCACCATGATCTCTCCACAATCCAGTCTCCGAACCTCAGAGAGTGCTGTAATACCGATGTCCAAACGCTTGAGCTCAGGTGATAACAGAGACAGGTGATCATCCTCTCTTAGGGACAGGACATTCCAGGCACCCACCTAAAGGGACCACCTCAGGTTAACCCAAGGAGACCGCCGTCTGGTGGACGACACCTCAGCACCACTCCAACACACTCTCCTGCAATCTGACCCAGGAATGTTACCCCGTGGTTTCCCTCCTATCATCAAAGATTGGGGGTCCCGAAGGCTTTGCCCCAATCCCATCATCCGGTGAGCTGCCCTGCGAAGGGAAGCTGCATCGGAGGTACTCCCACGGAGTGGGTTTTAAGATTTCTTTGCGTTTTTGTGTTTTGCGGAATGAAGGGTTTTACGGTGGCCGGAGTGCAAATCCTGCCACCAACTTCGTAATAAGAAGTAACCCAACTGCAGGAGGAAGTCCGCAGACACAGTTGGGCACTAGATATGGATGGACAATATGGACAATATCATTCGCACAATATGCACCCCTTGATCTTTGGAAGAACTGCAAAACCTTTTGGTGAAGCAGTCACTTGCTTGGAAGACGATTCAAGGACGGGTGCAACGCTAACAATGGTAGCTTTAATTATTTATTACTTTTAAGGTCATACTGATCAACCAACATAGCTTCAAAAACAAACATCTTCCATCGTCTCTCTTTGTTGAGTGCTGAGAACAAAGTTTTTAGAACCAACACAAACAAAAATAACTTTTGTATGGGAAGGAACGCCATATAAATAATTGGTCATTTTATCGCATGCAATATGTAGACGACGACAACAAAGACAAAAGGTTGCGCATCGCACATCACCTCAATGCGTCGAGCATCGGAAGGAGGTTGAGCAGCGCAGTGTCACTTGGATCACTGAACCAAGACTTGATGGGAATTGCATTGTCTGTGAAAATGGGAAAGAATATGATAGAGGACAAAATAAACGATTCAGATCGAAACACTGCACCGTTGGTATCAGACACCAACCGCTTCATTTTGACAGGGATGCAAGGAACGTTGACTGGTAAAACACAAGAGGACCTTTGATAAAAATCAATTTCAAGCCCGACGATTCAATCCTCAGGCAATCATTCAGCCCCAAGAAATAAATCTCAAGTTCGTGTCAACCTACGACGCAATCAAAAAATGTTTGATCGAAGGAGAGCGATTTCTCCACAAGGTACACGGGACAGGAATGAGGGGGAAAAATATGACAAACTGTCTCCTAACGTGACTGGCAATTTATTCATTTATTTTCCCACAGAAAATGTATCACGAGGACAGCTCCTTAGCACCAGCTACTCCACAAATTACCTGGCACAAAGTAGTCTGTGAGTCACAGTAAAGCATTGCCTGGGGCAAAGTATGCTCTTTCTATTTGTTACTAAATCGATAGAGTTGCACTCGATCTAACTTCTTGGGTGCCTGTGGCTGTGCTTTTCTTTTGAATAATCACAACTACCTTAACATAATGTCAAATGTTTCATACATACACATATACAGGGATGATGATTGTGCTGGGTTTACAGGTGAATCGCCCGTCACCCCCCAGTGTATTTTGGACATTGATGGGGAGGGTTCAGAAGGTTCGAGGAACAGAGTATTCGTTGGTAGCTTCGTGTTGCCGTTCTCTGACTCAATATAAGCTGTCCTGGTGTAAATAAAGCATGTCTTGTTCATGCATGTAGAAGGTGATGAAGATAAATAATATAAAGATAATAATTAATTTATTAATGAATCAATCAATTTCAATAAAAAAGTGAAACTTAAAAAAAATTAAACAGAGTTACACCAAAACAGCCCTGGTTGACCATGGTCAAACATCAATCGGAAGACTACAATGACGACTACGACTACTACTACCCCAATCATTCCCACCTTGTTGGGTCAGCGGGAGAACATTTTTGGCCTAAGTCTTTCCGAAACCAGCTTATTTATTCATTCGTACGTAGACTACGGCTGCTTCATTCCCTGGGGGCGCAAATGTGCTGTTGATGCAGTGCCTCCATTACCAGCACGCTGGTGCTCATTTTGCCGACCTTCGAAGGATGACAAGCTGAGTCAATCCTACCTGGTGTTAATGCAACAGCCCGATAGGGGCTTGAAGTCAAGACCCTAGGATCTTAAGCCAAGCACCTTTCGCATTAGGCCAACACCAGGCCAACACCAGGCCTCCAAACCAGCTGGTCAGGCCTGACATTCAAATAAAGGTGAAAGAATTTCTAATTTGTTCAGTTTACTGGCGATAAATCCCCTATTCTACAGGAAATACTCCGTGGGATCTTCAACGTGCACCGACAAATGCTGGCAGATGGGACGCTCAGCTTAACGTTCATCCGAGGGATGGCACACACACACTGATGAAGCCCTGCACGTGAAACACAAGGATAACAGTCTATAGCTGGGTCGAGATTCAAACCCAGGCAAGACAGCTTAGGTGGTGAGTGTGGGTACATCTAGCCCACCTCGTCAACACGGAAAGCTACGATTTATTTAGATTTAGCCAAGAGAAACATTTTGGTGCTTGAGACTCTTATGTTATGGTTGTTTAAAGATGAGCCAAAATTAAAGAGGCAGTTTTTGTTTTGACAATGTCATTGACAAAGTGTTGAGAATCAATGAGGGAGGGAGTGATGATCAAACTGAAAAAGGTGCTCCACCAACAGTTTACCAATTCAGGAATCCTCAACTGTAATGCAAGAATCGTATTACAACCATAAGGTGGTCCATCCATCCATCGGGACCATACTCTGTGCAGAGCATTGGTGCTGCCTAAGCAGTCTCTGTGGCTATTGGGCACAATCCTGGACGGGTCACCACTCCGACACAAGATACCAGCAAGCTGGCATTCATTTTGCCAAGCTCTGAAGGATGACAGGCAGAGTCAACCCCACCTGGTATCAATTCAACAGCCGAGGAGGGGGATTTGAACTCAGGATTCCTCGGATCCAAAGTCCACCATCCTAACCATTAAGTCAACGCCAGGCATGTAAAGTAGTCACTTTATTAAAACGCAAAAAGGTCGTAGATTTTGTTTCAGCAGGTAAAATTTCTGCTTCTTCAGTATTAGGTGCTCAAAATTTATTTTTTAAAAATCTGTTTTACGGTAACCAAAAAAAAAAAAGTGTGAGACAGAGTGCATGGTTGCTTCCCCTTCAAATGAACACCCTCCGAGTATGTAGTTTGTTGAGCTACAGGTGGGGAAAAGCCAGCAATCTTCCCACGCCTCTATTCCTTGATCTCTCTGCATCCCTGGCTCTCAATTTCCCTATTCAATGCATCTCTCCAAACTCTGAAAACCTGCAACACCACCACCTCCGATCCCTGTCGATATTTCCCACCACGTACACAGTTTAACCGCTGCATTCCACTTTTTTTCTTCTCTCTTATCCTTATAAATCGATTATTGTATTTGCTAGACCATGAAAATGACTTGGGATTCCATTATTCAGCAGTTTAGATCTTAATGAGTGTTAGCAGAAGTGCTTGTAAACCACGACGAGCATCGACAAGATTCGATAAAGAGTTCGATTCGCCGTCACCCTCGGCCTCATGTCCGTCTCTTTTCCCCATCTCCCATCAGTGTGATTCATAAATCTCTGTGTTGTCTTTTCATCACAAGTCGACATGGATCACACTCCACAAATGGCTGCTCCAAATGTGAAATGTGAAGCCTCTCACACGGGGTTTTACAAATGGCTTAACCACATGTGCTACCACAGGCTGCGAGAGCGCACGTTTGAGACCCGCTCAGACATGCCTGAGTCGCACCTCTCGGTGCTTCAGGAAAGACATGCGTGCGCACACACACACACAGTCAGTCATTCGCTTTCGTCCTGTGTTTCCAACTGAGTTTGCTGTGTTAAGATAACGGGAGATTGTTACTGCCAGTTTAAGCACATTGACGTTGGCTTATGTTTAAATGGTTCACAAGTAGAACCAAAGCATTCAATGTGGAACCAGAAAGGAGATTTTAATAATTTACTTGTACATTTATTATTTACGTCAAAATGAATCGTATAAATTATCAACTTCAATTGTTATTTTTTAAGATACCGTACTTTTTCATGTTTTCTTTTTTGAAAAGACAAGTCGTGATGTACATAATTAAGAAATATCGATGAAGTTCAAATAATCCAAGTCAAGCAACATATTTTAATCATCACGTAATATTTTTTATCGAGTTGGGATGTGCACGAGGTTACCGATCAAGGGCCAAGTTTCACCAGGGTCAAATGGTAATGGTTTGAATAAAGTTTTCACGTTATATTGGTAACATTGCTGCTTGCTGCTTGAATGTGGTGTGCTGTTTGGAGAGTGGACACTCCCTTTAATCTCAGTGAGGAATGGTATGTCACCCAGCGGCTGTAAGTGCTGGCGTGCTGCACATGTACAAGGTAGATGTCATCTTTGACTAAACCTGGCATGCCCACGACTAAAAATCATTTCCCATTTACTTTGAACCCCGTTTTAATTCGATGCTTATTCAACGATTATTTTCCGAACAACGTCAACGAGTCATTATAAAAACTCAAGTCGCATGTTAGCCCCAGAGACACCAAGACACCAGACCCCAAGTCAATTTCGTCGAGTTCAATTGAAGTCGCAAGTCGCAAGATTTTGCAACTCATGCCCGAGTCGCTGATTCGAGGCGTCAAATCTGGTATTCAGTCATTTCAGTTTCTTGTATTGCCATTTTCTTCCCGTGTCTCCATCCCTCGTTATTTATTAAACCTATTTGCTGTGTATTTTGAGCCACGATCTCGTCATCCAGCATAATCAAATTCTCCACTGTTCACGCACGTGCTGAAGCCACCACATGGTTAAAGTAATAAAACAACCGCATTGTTGCGGATTATCTGTTCGCCTCTGCTCGGGAGTTCATTCTCCAATGGTCTCGGGTCACCTGTTGGGGAGACAGAGTCCGTTACAATATTTTTTTCACCATGCACACAGTTGAACTGTTGCATTCCCTTATTTCTTCCCTCCTGTTCTCTCTATGCCTCCACTGCCGAAGTCGTGGAGGCATTATATTTTCGGGTTGTCTGTCCGTACATACGTATGTACGTCCATGATAATTTTCTCTGCAACCGCTTATCCGATTGACACAAAATTTTCACCATAGGTGCGACGACTCGTGTGGAATGTTTTTCAGAATAATTACGATGTCATAGATCAAGTGGTGTGGCAGCCATTGTGGAAAAAAGGGAAAACTTTGGACTTCTGTATCTCCGAAACAATTCAATGGAAACAAATTGAAACTTGGCTCATGGCCAGTACTCCCCATGGGAACCAAGTGTGATTTTTTTTTTGACGATATCATAGGTGGCTTTGTTATGACATCACAATTGCATACGTTGAACGCTTTATCTGATCAGTGTGAAAATATTTGAGGGTCATCTAGGGCTAAATTGTATGGGGGTCATCTAGGGCTAAAGGGCCGGGCCTTGGCCTACGAAAATTTCCGATGACTTTTTTCAGTCTTAATTGAACGCTCCTTCAGCACACTAAAGCGCGTGAAAAATTGTCTTCGGTCGACCGTGGGGCAGGTGGCGCATGTCCACGCTCGCTCTGCTCTGTGTTGAATCCGAGCTGATGAAGCAAATCGATTTCTCCGAAGTGATCGCGTCGTTTGCCAACCAAAAGGCACGAAAGAAGGTGTTTCAGCAGGGTGGAAATTGAATATACAACATTCCTCCGAATTTGTTTTCTGTATCGTTTGTTTCTCAATTTCGAAGCCGAATTGGATTTTACAGGCACTTGTATATTTGAAAGTCGGACAAATCGCCATTTACCGCAGTCTGTTCCGATTGATTTTCGTGTTCAAAATCGTCGTTTTGGTCACTCTTGAATTTGGTCTACGAAATCTCAGGGCCTTGGCCTATGAAGACCTTAATCCGGCCCTGGGGGGGGGGGTAAAAAAAAAAAATGAAATGTCATCGGTCACGTAGTTCAGCAGCTATTTTTTTTTTTACATAAAAACCTACAAAAAATCTTCTCTGAAACAGCTGAACAGATCAAGGCAAGACTTTAGAGGTATGATTGCCTATCCATGAGGAACAAAAAAAGTTCTCCACCAATGACATCGTAGGTCACATGGTTTGGCAGTGATGATTTTTGAAGAATAAAACCTGAAAAATCTTATTCTCCAGAATGGCTTGACAGAACGAGAGGAAACTTCACCCACATTTTCCCCAAGCCTTGGGGATGCCAGGGCGTTCACGAATACTTAATACGTCACATGGTCTGGCAGCCATATTGGATTGAACAAAAATCTTTTTCTCTCGAACCGCTTCACCAATCAAAGTGAAACAACATAGTTATGATGTAGTAGTCATGGGGAATATATGTTTTAAATTTACACCTGATCGGACGCATGGTCTGGCAGCCACAATTATTTAATATTTTGAATCTGGGCTCAGGGATTTAAATCAAACTTGGCACAAGTATTATAATGATGTAATAATGTGGGCAGGGGCATATCTGGTGACGTCTCGATGTCAAAGAGTGACCTAGTTTCCTTATTAATTGATTATTATATTGGTGTTGGCTTAGCGGTTAGGGGGTTGCTTGGGATCCTAGGGTCCTGAGGTCAAGCCCCGTTTGCCGCTGAATTAACACCAGGGCGTTGACAACCTGTCATCCTTCTGAGGGCGGTGAAATGACTACCAGTGTAGCAGCCAAAAGGCTGCACACGAATGGAAGGGGTATTGACGGATTTATTTAAAAATCTGGTATTGGTGTGGTGTAGGCATGATGGGCCGAATGGCCTCCTCCTGTGCATAAAAATTCCTTGCAATCCCTTGCAATATTTGCTTGTATTTTGCAGAGATGTCAACAAGTTCTGGGTTTGAAGTTTCCTGGTTCTGGGTTTGAAGCAACGGCAGCTTCTCTCAGGGGTCTCTGGCGACTTTCTCAAAGTTAAGTCTACGGTCGTTATTTGTCATGTTTTAACTGTTTATTTTCTCACCTACATGTTTACTGTGTGTTTCTAGTTCGGTTTTGTTTCAAATATCGTGCTATTTTGTGAGTTTTTCGTCACCTTGTCTATCGGGCTCCTTGAGGCCTACTCATCCTTCCCGTCAAGGTGTCGATCGTTTTATTTGTATTCTCTCCCTATTACCATCGATTCCTATTTTTCCCAATGCCCCCCCCCCCACCCGCGCATCTATCCGTGCCATTGTCTGTTTCTTGTCTTAAATAAAAAAAAAAAACCTTTTCTCCTCCAAACCCACGAGTACCAATCCTTCTTCTTCTTCTGCTCCTTCCTCCTGCCAGCACACCATCTTTCTCTATTTGAGCTGACCCACTCTCACCATTACCTTCACGATTTCTTCCCTCAACCTCCCATTCTCCAATGTTATCTAATCTTCAAAAATTTAATAATTTTCCTTGTATCCTTCCTATCTATACACCTCCTGAAACCACGTCTTCTCTCTCTACCCTCTTTCTGTTACTTTTCATCGATCCATCAGCTTCACTCTGCATTTACCATTCCAAATTCACACACACACTCCACGATTTTATTTCAACCTTTCCTTTTCCGAATCTTACGCAATCCTGTTAATAAAAATAAAAATAAATAAATAAATAAATTCACTTTTGACAATACACCTCTCGTAACCATGTGCTTCTCCCGTAACCACGTGATCTGTTTCCACCCTCGACATTTACCGATCCAAATTCACTATTCACCTCACGATCTTTCTTCAACCTTCCTTCACCTAATCTTATACAATCTCGATCAAATAATATAATATAATAATAATAAATAACAAGCGGGTAGGCGACGAGGGATTCGCTAGGATCGAAGCGCTGGATACTATGCTTTTCATTCTAACCGATCCACCGACGAAGATTCATTGCCAAAGACTTATTGGTTCACATACAATTGTTCCTCTGCCTGGCAAGATTTTTCCTATTGCGTATTTTGCCAACTGGCACTCCTCATAAAAAATGACGGTAAATAGACACCCTATTTTTGAAGGACTACACATTTGAAAAATAAAACCTCAATCAAAAATCGGCTCGAGTAAAATTTTCTAAATATCTCGAAGTGTTTAATTCCAAAGTCTCGTTTTCTACATTCAACCTGAAGGACAAGTATTGAAAATACTGTACGCAGTTTTTCGGCCGCTGCACAGCAACGGTGGTTGCTAGGCAACGAAATTCAAACGCGCACATTCCCAGTATATATTCCACATGTTGGCAAAGTTTCATGGAAATCGGTTCGCTGGTTCGTGCTGTGGAGCCTCGCGTTGCAGACACACACACACACACACACACACACAAACACACACACACACAACCACACAACACACATCACACGAGACACGTTCCACAGCAGAACAATCCCCTAGTCTACATATATAGCGAATCAACAAACCGACGATTACAATATCCCGCCCTCCCTCCGGGAGGGGCGGGATCACATGTGCAGGCACACAAATCCGCCCTCCGGAGGGCGGATAACAGTAGTGCCAGGCACAACAAATCCCGCCCATTTAAGGCATAAAGTTATTTTGGGGATCAAATTTAAATTTGATACATCCTTAACCCCGATCTTCACAAATATGCATTTTTCACAGATAGGATTGTTAGGATTTTAAGTCACAAATAGAATAAGGTTCACTATAAGCTTAGTTTGAAGTAAATCGGATCATTTTTGACGAAGTTATGAGCGAAAAAACGATTTTGACCTTTTCGTGACCTGCCCTTGACCTTTGACCTAATTGGACCCAAAAGTTAATGGGGTCGTCCGAGGTTCATTACCCACCTGTGGATAGAATTTGACAGTGTTTGAGCCAGCCGTTTTCCCGTAAAGTTGTATTTTCGTAACCATGTTTTGGTTTTAATGGAAAATTTGTAATTTTGACCGATGACCATGACCCCAAAACTTCGGACCCTACCGATCTTCACAAATATGCATTTTTCACTATAGGAATGGGTAGGATTATAAGTGACAAATAAAATAAGGTTCACTATAAGCTTAGTTTGAAGTAAATCAGATCATTTTTGACGAAGTTATGAGCGAAAAACGATTTTGATCTTTTCGTGACCTTGACCTTTGTCCAATTGGCCCCAAAAGTTAATGAGGTCGTCCAAGGTTCATTGCCACCTGTGGATTAAATTTCATAGTGTTTGCTAAAGCAGTTTTTCCGTAAAGTTGCTAACAGACAGACAAACAAACAAGCCAGTAGGCGACGAGGGATTCGCTAGGATCGAAGCGCTGGATACGATGATTTTCATTCTGACCGATCCACCGACGAAGATTCATTGCCAAGACGTATTGGTTCACATACAATTGCTCCTCTGCCTGGCAAGATTTTTCCTATTACGTATTTTGCCAACTGGCACTCCTCATAAAAAATGACGGTAATAGACACCCTATTTTTGAAGACTACCATTTGAAAAATATCGGTTTGCTGGTTTGTGCTGTGGAGCCTCGCGTTGCAGACACAACACACACACACACACGGAAAACCGATAAACTTCTCTCAATGCTCGTTTGACACACTCCTGAGCCACACAATATTTTCATAAGCCACGCCCATTTCCTACACCACTCCCACTTTCCTACGCCACTCCCACTTTTCATCAACCACGTCCACTTTCCCGAAGCTCCACCCACTTTCCTAAGCCCTCATAAAAAAATGACGGTAAATAGACACCCGATTTTTGAAGGACTACCATTTGAAAAATAAAACCTCAATCAAAAATCGCTTGAGTAAAATTTTCTAAATATCTCGAAGTGTTTAATTCCGAAGTCTCGTTTCTCTACATTCAAAACTGAAGGACAAGTATTGAAAATACTGTACGTGGTTTTTCGGCCGCTGCACAGCAACGGGTGGTTGCTAGGCAACGAAATTCAAACGCGCACATTCCCGACCATATGGCACCTGTTGGCAAAGTTTCATCGAAATTGGTTCGCTTGTTCGTGCTGTGGAGCCTCGCGTTCAGACACACACACACACACACACACACACACACACACACACACAAAACCTGACAATAAGGTAATCTAGCATATATAGCGAATCCAATAATAAAAACGATCTCTTATATGCTTCATCTTCCTCTTTCATTTTTCACACATGTGGTTCTCATTACTGTATCATAACTCACAACTCTTCTTCTATTTCATCAAACTGCTCTCAATTCGACCTTTCCTTCATACCTTGTCTAAAAAAATCCAACTGTTGCAACATTTCTTCTCTCCATTCTCTTAATTTGCCTTTATTGCATCCCTCAAGAAATGTCTTCAGTCACATTTCTGAACTAAAATTTTTTTTTTTTAACCAGTTTGCTATGCATGTTCGCTTTCTTATCAATGATCCTTTTTTTACCAACTTCAGTGCCAATTCACCCCACTCTACCCTCCCTCTCAAAACAACCATCACACTCCCCCTCCAAGCTTCCTCTCACCTTTCTCAAAAACTCCCCCTCACCTTTCTCACTCAACTCTCCCTACTCACCCTTCTCCCACCATTCACACCCTCAAATCCCCCCCCAATCTCATCCACAAAGCTGCCTCCTTCCCCACCCTCTCTCCTCCTCTCATCACTCCATCCCCTCAAATCTTCAACTGCTTTCTGCCCCCTCACTTATTACTCCCCACTGCACCTAAACCCCCACCACAGAGCCTTTTCTCCTCCTCATCCGGCCCCCTCGCTCTTCTGCAACCCCCACACTCTTTCAACAACTCGCCTTACCTCCTCCTCTCCTCCCTTATCCTACCCTCCCTTCCTCCCCCTGCCCAGCCTCCTCCCCTCCCTCTCATTAACAGTGTGGTCCTCAAAAATCCAGGGCCTTCGCTCACCTGACAGATCTTTCTATGCAGGTTGCGACTGACAAACCAGACAATCTGCCTTCCAGAAACTTTCCTCCCTCAAGACGTCTCTGACTCCCGATATCTCTCCCTGGTTACTCCCTCCTCCGGTAATACAGACCTGAGCCTCGTCCTGGTGGAGGAGTTGCTCTCTTCGTAAAAGACTCATTCCTCACTCTCCATGCACTGCCCTCACTCCCCACACCCCCAGGAATACCTCTGGCTAGGGCTTCCCCTCCACTCCCACCTCATGTTTTTATGTGTGCTGTCCCGTCCACCAAACAGTGAAGACTCCATTTACACCTCACTATCCGAAAACATGGACCAACTTCTATCCTGTCTCCGAACTCTCTCTTCCTCATATGTGGTGGTAAACTCTCTCTGGCTGTTATTAGAGAACCATCTCAGCGCCGTCGAGTCTGGCATTTCACTCAAGCTGACGCGCAGGGTCTCAAAGCAGACATCAAACTTCTAAACTGGTCTCCATCGCTACTTTCACCAACATCACCTCTGTCCTGGAATTCGTTCAAAGAAACTTCTCACTCTCGCTCACGCACAGTTTTGTCCCCTCTCATCTTCAGTTGTCCTACCCCTCCTCCCCCCCCCCCATAGTTCACTGTAGCTTGTGGCGAGGCAGTTGTCCTGAAACAACTTGCCTTTGCCTCATGGAAAGCAAACCCAACTGAGGGTAACCTCAGTTCCTTCCATAAGCTCGGAACAAGTGTGTATCGCCCTCAGGAGAGACAGAACAACATCTTTTCTAACCTCAAGTCAAAACTCTCAAACCTCTCTCCCTCCTCAAAATCCTGGTGGTGTCGAATAAAATCTGTTTCTGGTGTATGCTTCCCCTCCATACCCTCCCTTACCTAATGGCCGCACTGCTGATACCGCATGTGAAAAGGCTGAATGCCTAAACTCGGTGTTTGCATCTAAATCTTGTGTCTGAAATTCATCGCTTTCTGGACCCACTTACCCAGTCGCACCCAACTGTCCCTGGACTCTGTGTCCTTTTCATCTGACAAGTGGAGAGCTTGCTGTCAAACCTCAACTCAGATTCTGCAACCGGTCCAGACGGCATCAGCCCACGTGTCCTAAAAACCTGCTCCTCTGCTCTTGCTCACCACCTCTCTGTTATATTCACCCTCTCATTTGCTCAAGGTCATCTGTCATCTGCTTGGAAATCGGCAAACATTCCTGCCCTGCATAAAAAGGTGCAAACAGATCCCTGCAACTACAGACCAATCAGCCTTCTCCCAATCATCAGCAAGGTTTAGGAATCCATCATCGCTTCAGACATTAAATCCTTCCTCTTCTCCAATGGCCTGATTTCCGATCATCATTTGGTTTCAGACCAGGTCACTCTACCCTGGATATGCTGCTTCTGCTCTCCCCGAATGGATGAAGGTACTCAATTCCAGACATGAAATCAGAGCCATATCCCTAGCACATATCACGTGCTTTTGACACGGTCTGGCACCCTGCCCTGCGCACCAAACTCTCCTATGGTATCCAAGGCCATCTCCACCCATGGCTCACAGACTTCCTCTCCTGTCACAGCCAACGTGTGGCCCTAAATGGAGTTCTCTCATCCTTCTTCCTGTCCAGGCTGGAGTTCCTCAAGGCACGTTCTGGGCCTGTTCTTTTTCTGGTTTTCATCAATGATCTCTCCGACTCTCCGGACAATCCTCTTATCTCTTTGCTGATGACTCCACCTCTGCCGTACCATCTGTCATCCCTCAGACCAGCAAGCCGCAGCTTCATCGATCTCTGCAGATCTGGATAAAATCACAAACTGTCCAACACGTAGCACATGTCATTCAATCCTGACAAATCTCACACTCTCACGATGTCTCTCCAAAAGGATGGTTTAGAACCCGCCCCTCCCCCCATCTACCTTCTCAACAATCCTCTGGAAGAAGTCCTTTCATTCAAGCTTCTGGGTCTCACTATCTGCCATGATCTTTCCTGGGAAAGCCACATTTCCAACCTGGCCTCCAAAGCCAGTCGCCGACGCGGGATCCTCCATTGTGCAAAGTCCTTCCTCGGCCCACCTGAGCTTTGGCTGCAGCCTGATGGAGTACTGCTCTCTCCTCTGGGCTAGGTGCTCCTTCCTACCACCTTTCTCGGCTTCACGCGATGGAAACCAAGGCATTTAGGATCACTGGTATCTCCCACGATGAGGCTGAGTCATTGCACCTCTCACTCTCTCACCGCAGGCAGGTACTGGTCTTTCTGTCTTCTACCGTTTCCTCTCCGGTCACGCCCCCCCCCCCCACCCCTTGCTCTGTCTGCAATATATCCCACCATATTTCCGCAGGGCGCTCAAGGTCCGCCAACAACCCCCTTCTGGTAAAACTACCAAAATCACGAATCACTTCTCACCTTCACCTCTTCATTCCTCTTTTTCCCCACCTTTGGAATAAACTCCCACACTTTCTTCAATCCCATTCTTCCCTCAGGCCTTCAAAACAGCTGTTCACCACCACCTCTTATCTTCCCCTATCCAAAACCACGATCTTTTCTTCCCCCGTTAATCCACCTCAAACCCACCTCCTTCAAATTCCCTGCTTTCCTTCCTGAAAGTCCCTGTAATGTCCATCTTGTACACCCAATGTTCCCGCCCCATCCCTCTCCCTTCCACAGATCTCCGAATGTCTCTGTTCCCACATGTTTTGTCCTTCCTCTCCTACCCCTCTTGTCCCATGCCCCCCTTGCTGTGCGTTGTGTTAGCTCTCAAACGAGCTCTCTCTCCCAAGTCCGAGTCTCAAATGAATTGTGTCAAGTCGCAAGTTGCAAAATTTTCGACTCGAGTCCGAGATGCCGAATCAAGTCACCAACTCTGATATTTGGAAACACTTCGAGATGCTGCGTTTTGTTGTCACGGCTGCAGTGGTTGCCAGAAACCTTATTTATGTGTTCAATTTCTTTCTTTGTTGTCTTAATTTGCTTCTTTGTCTTTTTATTCAGCATGCAAACACTTCCATGAGAATTTATTTTTCTGTAAAAGAAAAAAAAGTAAAGGTTAAAAAAAAATTGACATAAATTGTATCCTGATGGATTTCGCTTGCTCCAATCAGTAATCATTAACAAAGTTGGTTTGGAAGAAAACTGCATAAAGTTGATATTGTTCATTATCAAGCAGTCAATTAATTAATTATCCATGTACCTGGATGTCCTCGGTATGCGCTGGGCGAATTGTCGAGGATGATAATGCTGGCCAAGTCTGCATGCACTGCAGATAGGTTCTTCGTGTAACTTCCCATCTCTACAGTGCAATGCTGGAAGAAAGATCAATCAATCAGATCAGTTTCTTACGTTGTAGTTTTCATTTTTGAATAAAACCTCAAAGCCCTTTACATTGCAAGAAAACTTAATTGTAAAAATTCACACAACTAGCAAAGATCCTGTCCTTACAGATGGGTTATTCACCAACTTTTATGACATCGACGGCGTATTTTAGTGGACTTGTAATATCGATTTCCACTAGACGGGATAAACGATACACATTTACATACAACACATTTTGGCTCCTTCCCCACCATGAACTCCAGGGACTACAAAAAAATAATTTCACTACCCAAACCATCTGCTTACACCATCCATCAATACCCTCACCCCCCTTCCATCCTGGCCCCCTCATAATCATCCTTCCCATCCCCCTCCTGCCTCACCCCCCTCAATGTTGGAAAAACATCTATAATCACTACAAACATCTTTGAGTTAACTTGTGGATGTCTGAGAGAACATTAAAATATGTATTATCCTGTTCCACAAGGATATATCATACATGCCTTACCTGCCGGTAGTATCTCCGGTAGAGAAAACCGCGGTTATTGTCGAGACGATCGGCCACTGCAGAGCCGTATATCTCCATGCTGGCAGTAAAAACGACCAGCTCAAACCATTGGCTCACCTAGGGAAAGTACCACCAGCATCAAAGAGTAGCCACTGACCAATCACTACTGCACTCCAGCAACCTATTACACAAGAGTCTGTGAACATATGTGAACGTTATCACAATGGATATTGACAAGACTTCTTACCACTTCGAGGAAGAAGTCCACATGCGGCCGCTTGTGGACAAAGAACCTCACTGGGTGCTTGTCAATAACTACCTATAAAAGAAAAAAAACAAAATGTTAATAGCAATATTTTGTAATACATTAAATAAGGGTGATTGGTGAAAAGGGGAAGGGGGACCCATTCATTAGATATGCGTATGGATTATTTGACCCAACCATCTTCTGCGATAACTGTATTCTACACACCAGTTCCACAAACGGGAGAAAAGAGCAACAAAAAAAGCGAAGGATGACGATCAGCCTGGATTTTGGGGATTGAGGAGTTTCGGGGTGAAAAGAGATACAGTAGGACAATGTTCCCTTTAGGGGTCTGTAGTTGATAACAGGATCTGTCTTGTGCAGTCTGCACGTAGCTACAGGTTTAACCTTCATTTACTTGCAGTTTTTGGCTACCTTTGCACATCTGTCTGTGGACTAGACAATATTAATGTGTGGCGGATACGTCCTTTGGATCAAGATCCACAAAGCAACAACCGGTGTAGCAAATGGTTCCTGGTACCATAACAGTGTAGATTTTTGTATTTGAGTCTACTAAATACAACAATCTTGCCAAAACAAAGTATTTGGTAGTAGATAGAGCCGAGCTGAATTGGTCGAGGGGTAGACAGGTTGCAGATCTGGAGGCAATGAATGATTCGCTTGTGCAGCTCATTCTTGTTAATTACAGGCCAACATGATACCGATTTGATGTGGAAATACAGATCCAACATGGGTGTTTAGCTTGACACGATAGTGTAATCCTTCCAAAGGAAGAAAAAAAAAAAGTCACCACCATAGTTTAGCCAAAATGGATTTAAATTTTGCAAGTGCCAGCAGAATCTTATGGACGCATGCACGCACACGATATTACCATACCTTCAGGATGAAATCTGGGGGTGTGCCTGGCCGCACCATTGTCCGCACCATGCCATCGTGATGGGAGTGAATGAGGGTTTCATCGAGATCCAAAACAAGGATCTTACGGCTTACTTGACCTAGGATGGAAGAAGGCACAAAGGAAGAATTAGCAAGCATAAAGGAAGAATTCCTTTCCAATAAATCTGCGGAGTTCTGATCCGAGCATTCACATAACATGTTCTCAAAGGAGTTCTAAACGCAGTTATGTAATAGGTTCTGTAAAAATGTTTGCACGATAAAATAAAAAAAACAATAAAATTAAATTAAAATAAAAGAAGAGTGAAAACTAGCACCGAGAATAAAATAAAATAATTACAATAATTATTGGAGACTATTATGTTGAAAAGTCAAATTAAAGTTCAACAACAGTACACATGGATATGAAGTGCTCGCTCAATTTATTTAATTAAAAAGTTAACAAAGACCAACAAGTAATGAAAGAACATTCACTTTGAACACAAAATATGGGGGTGGAAAGGGGAGGATGTCAATACAGTGGTAGAAACGTCACAAAAGGGAAAAATAAACAACCATTTGAAACAAAGTCACCATAAATATTAACTAAATAAACAAATAAAGGGATAAATGCACTGATAAAGCTTTGTGAGGCGCGGGGTGGATGTGCTCCACGGTACAATGAGACCATAATGGTGTACTTACTGATCCTATGCCGAGAAGCTGGAGACAGGGAAAGTATGTCATATCGTACCGTCTGATGCTGGATTATCTACAACAGAAGAAAACAAAGCGACATCACAAACTCGCTAAACAACCATGCACTGGGTCTCGGCTTGGTGCCAAGACAGGAACTCGCATCCAAAGGTAATAGCACTCAAAGCTTCCCACGGCGGTTGGCAGACTTCCATCAACATTCTGTCAATTCCATCCCATCATTACACATTGTTACACCTCATGAAAGAAGCAGACAAAATTGGAGGCACATCCAGCTTATATGGACAATACAATAGCTCAGTTGGTAGCGTATTCACCTCCGATCTCTCTTGTCCTGGATTTGTTCCCTTGTGGAATCAAATATGATTACAACTGTCATCCTGGTGCAGAGCCTGCAGGAGGTTCTGCATGTCGACCACACAGCCGTTTGAAAGGACGACATGAGGCCAGCTGCCACATTTCCATTTAAGATCACATGGCACAACTCAAAAGGAGTAGGACATCATGTCCCAAGATGCAAGCTAAATTCCCTGACGAGAGTAAATTTATAAGTAAAAGGGATGCGGATGATATTGATGAGTTGATGGTAAGAACGGGCTTGGTAAACAGATAGAAGACAGAAGAATCGAGTTTAAACAAAGAGTGAAAACGGCACAAGCATGATGCACCAAAGGGCCTCCTATGTTTTCTTCTCTTGTATGGGGTTGGCTATTTGTTGGAAGGCAGTGCAGAAGATCTAATTTTTAGTACCAATCTTATCAATTCATATACAGTTATGAACGGCCCAACATACCAAAAAGACCTGGACACCTTTGGTTGTTAATATATTTATAAACACAAATGACACAATGATACCTTTTGGTTTATATGATACAGAAACTCATAAAGTTTTGTGCACACCATCAATACACTTCGCTGTGAGCTCCATTGATCATGGGCAGGACATCAAGGAGGTACACGAGTTAGTGGCATGTTCGGGTCAGCATGTTTGCATCCACCAGCACGCATGCAGCTGTGATCCGAGAAAGAAGATCCTGCACGTTTGCCACATTGGTGTTGTGGACAACATCTTTTGACAAACCCCCACAGAAAAAAAAAAATAATAGTAATCAAGGGGGGTTATGTATGGTGATCTCGGAAGCCAGGCGGTTGATCCATCTCGGCCAATCCAGTGACCTGGAAATTTTCCATTCAGGACGGCTCGAACGACTAAGGCCCAATGAAGGGGAGCGCCGTCCTGGTGATAAATGATATCGGGTGGCAGGTCTTCAAGCTGTGGGAAGGTGAATACTTTCAACATGTTCATGTAAATTGTTGAGGTCACTGTATCCTTCACAAAGAAAAACAGACCCACCAAGTGGTCATGGAGAAGGCCACACCACACATTGACCATTGGACAGTCATGTATGTGTTCAATGACCACGTGGGGGTTTTCAGAGCCCCAGATCCTCACATTGTGCTGGTTGATCTTCCCCGATACATGAAAGCAAGCTTCGTCTATGAACATGACCTTTTTCTAACAATGCATACGCAGCCATAATACTAACAATGCATGCCTTGTACATACACACGCTCGCACGCACACCTGACTCTCACACGAGTTAACATAAGCTACATTCTACATTATACTTGACCAAGCATTCTCCAATGTAGAGCCTCAGAGAGTAGTGATCTGCTGCTCAACAGCTTTAAAATAGAGGTCCTGGATGGAGGCAACAGCATACCTGGTGTTGGCTAAATGGTGAGGGTGGCAGGCTTTGGATCCGAGGATCCTGAGTTCAAATCCCCCTCCTCGGCTGTTGAATTGATACCAGGTGGGGTTAACTCGACCTGTCATCCTTCCGAGGTCGGCAAAATGAGTGCCAGCATGCTGGTAATACTGCGTCGGAGTGGCGACTCGTCCAGGATTGTGCCCAATAGCCAAGGAGACTGTTTAGGCAGCACCAACACTCTGCACAGAGTATGGTCCCAATTTCCTCCTCAAAGGAGGCCAAGGCTATACACGTTTGGCGGCACTAGATTAAAAACAAGAGAAATTTTGCTGTGCTCGTTAAACGATGGCAAGAAGCTTGACAGACCAACATAGAAAGATTGGAATTCAATGTGCCAAACATTTAAAAATTCAGGATTATACTTTTAAGGACAATTAGTAAATCATAAAGACAGATTTCAACTGCAAGGGGGATGAAATGTAAAGCTGTGGATAAATCTTTAGACTCAAATCCTACAGATCCTACAGATTATATAGTCCTATAAAAACCAGTCTTATGGTCCTACAAAAAACAGTCCGAGAGATGCAAACGACTTTTATTCCAGGTAAGTCAAATAATCATCATCGTGCATCTCGACAGGTCAAGGGCAATCCCTCTAATTACTTCCATGATCAACCTCTGCAAATGCAACTACCAGGGGATGCCTCTTTGTGGTGGTTGATCAGGCCCCAAGGATCGGTCCACTCCCTCCCGTCTCCTCTCCCTCTCCAACCCCCTAGCTTCACGTAGGCTCTCTGGGTCACTCCTGCGAGATTGATCGGCTGTGTCCGTGCCACGGGCCTGGTCGAGAGAACTGTCCGGGGCTATACAACAACCACCACCTCTACAAGTCCAGCACATTGAACTTGTATTTTTTATTTGTTTTTCCTTTTTTTAATTTTTCACTTCAGCCTCACCATAAGCCATGACCTACATCTCCAAGCTGGGTGCAAAAGCCAGGGAGAGTGGGCATTTTGTGCCAAGCAGTCCTTTGGTTCTGCAGCACTTTCTACAGCCTGCAAAGCATTTCTTGGAAGCACAATGGAGTATTGTTCTCCATTGTGGGCCAACACTCCTGCATCACACCCTTTATTCGTCGAAACTATGGAAGCCAAGGCTCTGAAAAAAATAATCGGCATCAGTTATGATGCTGTCACACATAACCGACCGTTTTGCCAATGTGGACTGGTTAGTGGTCTTTCGATCTTGAAATATTCATGCAGTCTTGTTCCACCTGCCCTTTCAGCCATCCACCCATTAGCAGCTCTATCCGAATGAAATACTTATGCAGCAATACCCTCCTCATCAATTTTAGCAAAGTATCTTACTCACTTGCATTCCTGTATCCCTCTTTTCCTGCTTGTGGAATCACTTCAATGTGTTTTATCCATTCATGGTCCTCCCTACACTGCTTCAAGTTTTCAGCTCCCTGCCATCTCCCATTTTCCTTCATCATCTTTCTCACACCAACAAACCCCACCTATTCTTGCAGGTCATGTTTGTGCGTTCATAAAATGTCTGCTTGTTCCCTTTACACCCTTTTGTGTTGGTTGAAATTCCTTCATCCTCTTTCATTTTGCTTTTCCACACACCTTGACTTTGTGTCAAAGTAAGTGGCAAAACAGAATCCCATTACAAGGGTTAGAATCCATGGCACAGAGATCTTTGTCCATATAAGAAAAGAAAAAAAAAGCTAAAAATCCCACCAATTGCCTTGACCTCCAATATCTCAAAAGTCATGGAGTCTCGTATCAAAAAACACCTTTTAACCTCCAATCCAGCTCTCTCCTCAATGACACCCAATACGGCTTCCACAAAGCCAGGTCCATTGGTGACCTCCTCACCTAGGTTACCAACGAATGGTCTTCAGTTCTCGAGAACTTCTGAGAAAGTTGAGTTGTTGCACTGGACAAAAGCAAAGCCTTTGACAGGGTCTGGCACAAAGGGTTCTTAGCGAAGCTCGCAATGTATGGTATTCAGCCGCAGCTCAACTCCTATTTTTTCCAGCTTCCTCACTGGGCAATCTATATTTATCTGCATTGAAGGTACCCTGTCTGATCCCCACCACATTAATTCTGGTGCCCCTCAGTTGAGTTGTCATCTCATCCTCCCTCTTTCTTCTTTCTTCTTTTTATCAATGACCTCCTCACTGCTACAAACAACCATGTCCATTCCTTTGCTGACAACTCCACACTCCACCGGTTATAAATTCCAGTGCACCTTCTCCCAGTCACTTGCTGCCGATCACCTCTCAACTGCTGCCTACATAAAAACATGATCTCGATCTCATCCTCTAATTGTCTAATGGGGCTCAGACAACCTTGTCTCCTTCAATCAGTCCAAGACTCAAACATTCATATGCAACAAGAGCATCACAGCCACCTCTCTTCTCATGTTTCAATTCCAGCAAACCAGCTCTCAATTCCAGCAATCCTTCACCATTAATATTCTCAGTCAGAATCTCCAGCAATCTCTCCTGGCAACTTCACATCTTCAATATCATCAAATCTGTCTCCAAGAAACTTGGGGTTTTTTTTAGCCGCGTCTCGCAAGGCGAGACGTGCTCTAAGGGAGCTTGGCGTTGTTGTTGTTCTTCTTCTTCTTGTGAAGACAAAACCTTTCAGACTCGGCTCTTTTACATACAGGATCCGGATCTCCTTAAATACTAAACACTTGTACACATCCTCGCATTGAGGGTGTCTTTTGAGAGCGTCTATCATGAACTTTTAAATATATTCGGACATTTGCTTTTAAGTTTCGAAAAGTTCACGTTACTATTTAAAGATTATTCCATTTAATGTGTTGCAATTTCGTAAATACACGATTTTCTCGTCATGAACGACAATCGTCCATGACGGGTGTCGCTATTGGCTCAATCAAGGCACGTGACGAAATATCAGAAGTTGTTGTTGTTGTTGTTTTTTTCTTTTTCTTCTTCTTCTACCTCTTCCTGTTCCTCTTCTTCTGGTGAAAACAAAACCTTTAGGACGCGGCTCTTGGACACATTTGTCCTTGTTTTCTTCAGAGTTCACTAATAACTCCCATCAGCTTCTCAACCTCAATAAATCCCATCAGATCAGTGATGGAATACTGCTCCCATGTATGGGCCAGTGCTGCCCCGTCGGTCTTCGATATTGTGCAACATGTCGAAGCCAAGGCTGTGCGACTGACTGGTGATCCTTTGTCTAGTCATTTCCAACTTTTGGCCACCCATTGAGCAGACACTTCCCTGTGCCCCTTCTACCACAGTCAGTGCTCTGTCAAACTCTGTTGTTTTTGTTCCTCCTGCTCCTCCTCTTCCTCCCCCTCCTCCACTGCCAGTCTTTTTAATAGCCTTCCCAGCAGTATATTCCCGAGTTCCCTTAACTTTCAAAAAATTCAAGTTACGATTCAATAGTCTTGATCTCATTAAATTATTACATTTTCCCCCATCTTCTTTCTTTGATAAATTTTTTTCACCCAGTGGGACGCTCTTGGTTTTTGGCCTTGACCCTTCCCCTCTGATTGTAACTCTTATATATATTTTTAATCATGTTTCTTTGAATGTATGTTGTGTGCTGGGTTTGTATACTCTTCTGGGCCTCATTCTGGTTTGTTGCCAAGTTTCCTCCCTTTCCTGTCCGTTAATTCGCATGCTTGTGCCCCGCTGTTACCCTTTTCTCTGTCACCTCGATTTTCCACCAGCCCAAATTTCTTAGAAAATAAATAATATAAACAAATGAAAAACAAGTCAAGAAATCGACATATTGGGAATGCGACCAAAGTCCACATTTACAAACATCCCCAAGTATATTAGTTGCATTATGCAGTCCCATGTAAAAGTTTTGATATGCTTTGTGGGGGAGGGAGAGGAAGATGTGCTGATGGATACTGTAGCCATTCACACAAATACAAAGCATTCTAAGTTTATCTTACTTGTACACTTGGTCCCTATGGGAGTGGCAGAAAGGGTCATATTATCCTCTCTGGGGTATATCGATTATAGTAGATCTCCGCTCAGTTCCGTTAGTGTTAGTCTGTGGAGAGGACATAAGCATATACCTCAAGAATGTCGGGTTTTCTCCCTTTCAGTTGAGTGTTATACAGCAGTACCAACTGTTTAAAAAAGGTAATCATACGTGTTTGTAGTTTATAAAAAAAATTTTTAACTTCTGGTGGGGGTACCCCACCAAACACCACAATAAGCTATTTATACACGTTAACACGGCATGTCATTTATCCAAGGAGGACAAACCCCTTGGGGAGGGAGGATATTATTGGTATTAATATTGTTTTGTAACATCATTAATATTATGCCATTATCATTAGTTGATGATATATTATTAGGGAGGATATTATTAGACAGACAGTCACCAAAGTGCATATTTTAGTATGATGATGATGATGATAATCTCCCAAAATATTGCAGTAACATTTATCAAATTAAAATTTTGGACAAAAGATGCTGACAAGCAACAAGGAAAGCAATGCAATGAAATGAAAGCAACATACAAAAGTTCAGAAAAATAAAGGAAAAGACATAATCAACAAGGTATAGTTGAAACTATTTCGAGAGCAACACTATGCAATACTGGATGCATCACTCTGGAATAGCAAACGTCAACATTGGGCACTATCCCTCAACTGAAATCAGGGGTGTAGTCCTGACGTAGCACACCGGAGCGACTCTCCGGCACCTCAATCTATCCAAGGCTGAGCTTAGCTCCGCAACAGTTAAAAATAAAATAAAACTAGAGGGCTGCATTCGCTTGCAGCGAATACGTATTTGGCAACGTCATGAAATTTGACGCCTACCGATCTCAGAAGATAATAGGTCACACAATTTGGTCAAATAAGATTTTTTTGTAGGCCCTGTTGTGACCTATCAGAAAATGTCAGCGGCTAACCTGTATCCTTCCGTGGGGCGAAGATATGGGGCAAAATGTGTTTTTGTTGAACTTTGACCCCTACCGATCTCAGAAGATATAGGTCACACAACTTTGGTCAAATAAGATTTTTTGTAGGCCCTGTTGTGACCTATCAGAAAATGTCAGCGGCTAACCTGTATCTTTCCGTGGGGCTAAGATATGGGGCAAAATGTGTTTTTGTTGAACTTTGACCCCTACCGATCTCAGAAGATATAGGTCACACAACTTTGGTCAAATAAGATTTTTTGTAGGCCCTGTTGTGACCTATCAGAAAATGTCAGCGGCTAACCTGTATCCTTCCGTGGGGCGAAGATATGGGCAAAATGTGTTTTTACCAAGTCATGAACTTTGACCCCTACCGATCTCAGAAGATATAGATCACACAACTTTGGTCTAGTAAGGTTTTTTTGTAGGCCCTGTTGTGACCTATCACAAAATGTCAGCGGCTAACCTGTATCTTTCCGTGGGGCGAAGATGTGGGGCAAATGTGTTTTTGACGTTTTGTGTGACCTTGACCTTAACCTTGAGAATTTCAAGGTCAAAAGTTGACACTGCACTTCCTTGAATGCAGCCCATTTCAAAGACATAATTGTTAGTGCTCCTAGACAAAAGCCCTAGGAGGAGTTTAGGGCAATGTATGTGTGACGAAAATAAAGAAATAATAAAGAATTCCAGTAATAATAGTGTATTTGGCATGGAATTTCCAAATTACAACTAGAGGGGGAGCACTCGGTAGAGTGCAAACCTCCGCCGCCAATACTGCTGGGTCACTTAAGTGAACCTGATATCCTATTCATTGTAGGTCAAAACGGATCAGACTCTACTGAACCACGATTGAATAAACTAAACTAGATTGACGCGCATGTAGAAATGCCAAAAAAAAAAATCGAAATTTTTTTGAAAAAAAAGTTGCAAAATTTGTTTTTTTTTCTCTAACAATTTTTTTTTGGGGGGGGGGTTGGAAATCACTTAAAACAGAAGAAATGCAAAAAAAAATTCAAATATTTTTCAAATAAAATCGAAATTTTTTGAAAAAAGTTGCAATTTTTTTTTTCTCTAACAAATTTATTTTTTTTGGGTTGGAAATCACTTAAAACATGTAGAAATGCAAAAACAAAAATTCAAATATTTTTTCAAAATGGCCGCCATAGCGGCCATATTGGACTTTGGACCAAGTCCAGAATCTAATGGCATGATCCTTGGACCATACCTAACCCCCCACCAAGTTTCGTCGAAATCCGTCCAGGAGTTTTTCCATAATACTGTTCACAAACAAACAAACAAACAAACAAACAGACAGGGGTGAAAACAGTAACCTTCGTCCATCTTCGATGGCGGAGGTTAATAAACCCACGTTCACGATCGGTTGAGTTATTGTGCTTTGTGTGCTTTAATGGAAAAACAATTGGGGTAAAGTTTGGCCTGAAGCTTGGATATGTCAATATGTCAGACTGTCTCAGGAGCGATATTATGACAATGCAGGTTATACGCGCGCACACACAAGGTCATACAATTTGACGAATACAGCAAGGTCCAGAAGCGAGACAAACTTCACGATCATTATATATGGAACTAGAAGGGCACTCGGGAGAGCACATATCTCCGCCATGTAATGCCTGATCCACGAGAACATATCGGGCCCAATACATTTTTGAAATATCATGCTCCATATCGTTTATGGACCCATCTCTCAATGGTGAAGAATCACTTAAAAAATTAAATAATTCTCAGATCAAGATCTTCACAAAAATAGAATCAATTTGTCGTGGCCACACACCCAACCTGTCCACCAAGTTTCCTTTGAATCCGTTCACAACTTTTTAAGATATCGTGCTACATATTGTTTTTGGCGCGATCTCTCAATGGTGAAAAATCCCTTCAAAAAATTATCACATCAGGATTCGGATCCAGATCTTCACCAACACTGAATCAATTCTTCCTTGCCACACTCCCAATGTGTCCACCAAGTTTCATCCGAATCCATCCACAACTTTTTGAGATATCGTGCTACATATCGTTTTTGGCCCCATCTCTCAATGGGGAAGAATCATATAAAACTTCTAGTAGTCAGATCCGGATACGGATCTTCACCAAAATATAATCAGTTCGTCCTTGTCACATACCCAACCTGTCCTCAAAATTTCATTCGGATCCGTCCACAACTTTTTGAAATATCCTGCACACAAACAAAACAAACAGACAGCAAGCCGGTAGGCGGACATGGGTAGTCGACTACCCAATAGAACCTGACGCGATGGGCCCGTTCGATGGGAATGACCTGAGCATTAAGCACAAGAAAATTCATGATTCTAGCTTCAAGGGTTAATGCTGCAGATTGTTTTTTCGTTAAAATACCCCCACATTTAGAGGTTTTTCGGCTTGCTAGGCAACGGAGGGTCCATAGCAACGGTTCTTTCTCACACATAACTAGGACATACCATGAACCTTCCATACCAGTTTCATGTATATCTGACTCATAGTCTCTGAGATATAACGAACTTGTTTTTTTATTGTTTTCGACCAGGTTCATTCAAAGTCTATCTTCTCCGACAGTTTTCATAGGATCCGGCTGGAAATTTATGACAATATGGCTGAATGTACTGCCCACAGTCGCTCGTGGCCCGATTTTTGATTTTCGAAAAAATTAATTTAAATTTTTTGAAAATTTCAAAGGTCCGTTGCTAGGCAACGGATGGTCCATAGGAACTGTTCTCATTTGCACACAACTAGGTCATGGTATGAACCTACCAACAAGTTTCATCGAAATCTCCATTGTATTAACGGAGCACTGGACCGAACAAGACATACATACACACACAGACAGAGACAGACAAACATATCGACGGAAATACTGATAAGGTAGAAAAATCTCCAATTTTTTTTTCGACTAGATCGACTACCCAACAAGCCGGTAGGCGACATGGGTGGTCGCTACATAATATGCATACTAGTCATACAGTTTTTGACGGATCGGGCTGAAAATTTTTGACAAAGGTTGATTAGAGTGCGCATAAAAGCGCGGAAGCGATTTTTGATTTCGAAAAAAAAAATATATAAATATTTTTCGGATTTTTTCAAAAATTTCAAAGTCCCATTGCTTGGCAACGGTGGCGTCCATAGCAACGGTGCTCAAAAGCATACAACTAGATCCTGGTATGAACCTACCAGTCAAGTTTCATCAAAATTGGTTGACTCCTCTGGCCTCCAGAGCTGTCCATTACATACATACAGACGGAAAACCTGAGAATAACGGTAGTCTAGCGACCACCCAACAAGCGGTAGAACAATGGGTGGTCGCTATATAATTGCATACTAGTCATACAGTTTTTGACGGATCGGGCTGAAATTTTTGACAAAGAGGTTGATTATAGTGCGCATAAAAGCGTGAAAGCCGATTTTTGAAAAATATATATAAAAAATTTTTTTCGAATTTTTTCAAAAATTTCAAAGTCCTGTTGCGAGGCAACGGTGGCGTCCATAGAACGGTGCTCAAAAGCATACAACTAGATCCTGCTATGAACCTACCAGTCAAGTTTCATCAAAATCAGTTGACTCCTCTGGCCTCCAGAGCTGTCCATTACATACATACAGACGGAAAACCTGAGAATAACGGTAGTCTAGCGACCACCAAAAGGGGTGAAAACATAACCACCTTCACCTTCGTTGGCAGAGGTAAATATACTAAAGGAATAATCTTACGTTTACAAAAAGTATTTACATCCTGGAAAACGTAGAGGTATGGAAAACTTTGGAAGCTTTCAACCAGTTGAAGTATGCGTGGATCAGTGATGTGGCTGTTCTTGTGTAGAATCTGAATGGATATGACGTTGTATGAGCAAAGATAGGCCTATAATAGATATATCAATGACACAGACTCATGTTGGCAGAATAGTGGGGCAACTTAGCATAACAATTGTGCATTTTGTGAGGAAAGCACCAAATTTGGCACACTAGTAGCCTATCATATTATGAACAGATTTGGATATTGGGCCATCTCAAATTCAGCCGCTGATGGCTGTGGCAGCCATTTTCCACTGCCATCAAAAATTTGAGATGGCCCAATATCCAAATCTGTTCATAATATGATAGGCTACTAGTGTGCCAAATTTGGTGCTTTCCTCACAAAATGCACAATTGTTATGCTATATTTAGCTAAGTTGCCCCACTAGAACAGACAAGCATGACATTATATGCGTTAACATCATGCTTTTCTGCTCTGCCATCTCCTTCAATACTCTTGGATGTTAATCTGGCCCCAAAGCTTTATCTTCTTTCATCAACTCCTAGTTGACCACTCCCACCGTCAGTACTCTTCCAAGGTTGGTAATAAACAATAAGGTGACCAAGGTTGAGCTTCAGCTTCTCTTTTTGTGGTTTATTGGCATGAATGAATCCATGTATGAATCAATTCCCCCAGTACCATAGCACGACTCGTAGATACAAATGGTCAGGGATGCACTTGGCCCACCCAGCAACATCCACGAGTTCGGATGAGAGTACAGCAAGTTATACAATCATTACGAACCCGCACAGATCACCAGCTCAATGCTTGAAATAGCGCTTTCTTTCCAGATGCAGGATAACAAAGAAAAGGGCTGGCTATTATGATGTGAACAGATACGTCGATCGTTCCGGTAAAATAAAATAAAATTGTAAAGGTGATCATTTCTTTTTTTATTTGTTCGTATGCAGCCTGTGGCTGCTTGGCTGCATCATTTTTCTGGGGGTGCAGCTGTGCTGTTGATGCAATTACGAGTAAGCTGGTATGCGTTTTGCCGACCTCGGAAGGGTGACAGCCCGAGTCAACCCACCTGGTATCAATTCAACGGCACGACAGGGGCTTGAACTTTAGACCTTAAGATCTTAAGATCTTAAGCCAGACACCTTAACCGTTAAGCAAACACCAAGCTTGGAAAGGTGATAATATGATGCCTCTCACACCTCTTCATGCTTACCTCAATTTACCTCATCCATCACACCAAGCACCGGCACTGGCATGCCATTCTCAAAATTAACAATGTCCGTCTCACGGTGTTGGCCGACATGGATGGAAAGATCACCTGAAGGGAAATGTTATAGCTGGGACGGGATTCTATCCCAGGATAGACGGGTTAGAGGTGAGTGTGCGTACTTCCAGGCCATCCTGCCAGCCCTTAACACATGGTACTAAATATTTAAAAAGAAACTTTATTTCAACACATCATTGGTTAGAGAGTAGAGTAGAGACCAAGTGATCTGACTTCTTATTTTTTTTTTTTTTGTTAATGGAATTCTGAATTGTGATATTGTTGTGGTGCCGGGTGTCGGTGGCAAGCACGACCGCTAGGTGGAACAGTAGAGTCGGCTCCACCGAACACCCGGAATCTAGATCGTGCTTCTCAGAGAACTCCGAAAGGCACGGGTCCCTTACAGGACCGTGAATCGCCAATAATTCGGCCGTGTGGAATAGGGTTAATTGCCAATTTCAATATACCTAAATATCCACGCGGCAAAGCTACCGGGGAATTCACACCTCGGCAGGCCTCGAGCGGAATGAGCCGTTATCGTGCTCGAACCGTGCGCAACCCGAGCGGATGGTTACCAAGACCCGTCGGTCAATGCACAATTTCCATTTCCCAATTTCCCAACACGCACCGTGCTAAGCCAATGAAAGAAGCACAGAAACAAGCTGGTACATTCAACAATAGGGGTATTTATTTTACAATGGGGGGAAGGGAACACACAAAGAGCAGAGTTATCCGAATAAGAAATGTAAATAATGTACAAGCAAAAGCACTTAACAATTCTACTTGACAAGACAGGCCCGCACACAGACACGCACACCCAAAGAAAAGAGATGGACCCCGCCGGGTCTTTATTCGGCTCTCCAGCCGAGGAGGATAGTTCGGCTGGGAGTCAGCATTGCTGTACCTGGCCGCGAGTGCGGGCTGGTCGTCCACCCCTTCCCAGAACTCCGGTCGCCAAAGGACGGACCAGGGCAGCCAAATCCAGAGGAGGCGAGACGAGGTGATCTCCCGTGTTGAGTTGGTCGATCGCTTGTCGTACTGCGCCGGACGAGACACCTCGGATGTGTGGGGTGCAGTCAGACGCAGACCAGACCGAAGCGCGCTCGAGCACACGGGACGCAATCTCTTCCCTCTGGACCCCACCACCAACTCTTTCTCTTCAGGAGGGAGGCCACTTCTCTGGCCACTCGCCTCTTGATTGGTCAGACCCATCGCGCGATTCCCTGGCCGTCTCGCATTGGACAGGCCCACGGTAGGCGGGGCAACTCCCACCTTTTGGCGGAGTCCCGATCGGAGGCGTTTGTGGCTCCGCCTACCTCCTCACCTCCGGCCACGTGCGTAATGGCGATGGTGTTGAGTCGGAAACAGGGTGGGTGGGACGCCCGCTCCTTGCGGATTGGCCAAAGAGGGATGCCATGCCTATGTTAGAATCCGCCCACGCGCGTGTTTGCTGGCGAGCGCGCGAGAATGCCACGAGCAGAGTGTTGTGTGAAAGTGAAAATGTAAAAAATCCTATCTATAAAATAACCCACAGCGCACGTACACTTAATTCCATTAGACACAGGGGATGGATTCTCACTAGAAACACATACTTACCGATATAACTGGTCTATAGGGACTCTGGCTGTTGTGTGCAGTCAGCTTCCAAATTCGTAACAATATCAAGTGTGTGTGTTGTGTGTGTGTGTGTGTGTGTGTGTGTGTGTGTGTGTGGTGTGTGGTGTGTGTGTGTGTGTGTGTTAAGGCCCAGTCACACCTTGACGTTTCAGCCAACGTATGCCGATTTTTGAAAAATTTGTCTAAAATGCTGGCACACGTTGAATACGTTATGGTAAGTTTTGATAACATTGAGAGCACGCTGAAAACACTGCCATACGTCGTTGCACGCTGGCTTTAAACGTTGTACTTTTCGGTTGTCCTCAAATTTTTCCATGCTTGAAATTTCACGACGTATGCCGGCGTATGACTCACACGTTCCACTACGCTGGCCATAAGTTGTAGGCACGTTACGCGATCGTTGACACACGTCGACACACGTTACTTTTAAGTTACTCATAGGCTGAAAGACGTCGGTATAATGCTTAGCGTGCCTGAAACTTATTTATAACCTATCAGTGACATGTTGCTAACACGCTACGCGATCGTTGACACACTTCGACACTCCTTGCTTGAAAGTTACTTATACATCGAATCATGCCGAGTTATTGTTTAGGGCAAAGAGGCTTTTATCTAACCTATGAGTGACGTGCTTTGCACCTGTGTGTAACGCACCTCCGCCGCATACTGGCGTATGTAGACGTATTTGACGTTTACCGGACGACTACAGAACTTAACGAACGAGTTCCCAACCTACAGATACCAGATAATGATGTAATGGCAGCGATTAGGGGAATTTGTAAATAAAAAGGGGTTTCACAGGAGGAACCCGTCAGTGTTGCAGACTACATAGCGAGTACATGTCCATGACATTACGAGAGATAGAGTATCCGGCAACGATGACACTACAATATCTACCTGTCCTCCAACATCAGCATACCCTCATCGATTTGGCACTGCACCAGTTGCGTGCCAATAGAACGAGAGAAGAAGACGTGAGCGGAGGAGAAGGTACTGGGTGACACCATGGATCGGGATTTGATTTGCACCGGTAAGATTTGCACCGATAAGACACCAGTTGATTTGCACCGATAAGAACACGTTAAGTGTAAACAATTGTGATTGTTTGGCGCAAGCGTCTATTTTCAATAGTGGAGTTTGAGCGATTTAGCACGTTGAATAGAAACGCTTCAAATTTCCGAGCGCCAGCGTCAAAAACAAAGGCGAGTGACAGCAATTTAAATCGTTCATTGTAAACAATTAAAATAGCTGAGTGGCACGGTTTAAAAGTCGTTGAGTGTAAAAAAATCCAATTGTGAGCGCAAGCGTCTACTTTCAATAGTGGAGTTGCAGCCATTTAAATCTTTGAGTGGCAGCCTATGAATAGCAAACCCACGTCACCGGCAAAGATAAACTGCCGCACGATATGGATAAGTTAGGCTATCGTTGGGCATAGGTTGTGAACGCCGGCTACACGATAATTATTCGTTGGTATACCGTATCTATAAGGTATCGAAGCGCTCTATTTACATTATTAGTACCTTGAGCATTTGTCCAACTCGTTATGAATACACCTAAAACGTAAAAACAAGCCATAGCTCATTGTTGAAAAAACCCCAAAAAATTAGCCGCGAAGAACTTCGAACAATGGTGCAAAGATGTCTCCTACCCGTGGACAGGCGGACGCAAGGAGGATCCATCATCACCCACACCCTCCCCATCACACTCACCTACTACTGCCAACATGAACAAACTACTACTAATACTGATACTGATACTGATACTGTTACTGCTGACATGACATCGACTCAAAAGGAGTCGAAAACACTGATGGGTTCCCCCTTGTGAAGACCATTTTTATATACCAATTCCCCAAAACGCTGGGAACACGTCATTATATGGCAGTTGTAAGTTAGAAACACGTTCATTTAGTTTTTTTGTCGACCGGAAGACGTCAATGGAATACGTCTACATACGTCAATGTGCGTTGGGACTACGTAAAGAATTGGTTCAAAGCACGTCAAACATAAGTTAGAAATAAGTTTCGCGTAAAAAAGACATTACCGCGACGTGTTTCGACTTATGAGTAGCTTACAAGTAGCCTTTGTCAACGTGTGTAAGCGTCCGCATATCGTGTGTACAACTTATTCCCATCGCATGCGGAACGTGTGTCATACGCCAAGTACGTCGTAAAATTTTGAACATGTTTAAAATTACTTGACGTACTCCACTTACTATGACGTATGATAGCGTACTTTAGCGTTCTATTCACGTATACCAAACTTACCCATACCGTATTCGACGTGCGCCAGCGTTTTAGACACATTTTTCTTAGGTCGGCATACGCTGGCAAGATCGCCAAGGTGTGACTGCGATGTTGACACTTCCATTTCTGCGGCGGTTATGATTTGAATCGTTGTGCGTCGCCTTTTAATAGGCTACGTCACGTCATCGTCGGCGATACGTGCAGCGCGCTATGCATAAGTTAGACTATCGTTGGGCATAGGTTGTGTAGGCCGACAACAGGTTCAGCATTCGTTGGTATAAGTTAGCTATAACACAACGAAACGTTCTGTGTCCGTTACTAATACGTTATACATAAGACCAAGTCGTTATGAATACGTCCGAATCTTTTAAAAAAAACATCAAAGTTCAACGTAAGCCAGCGTTTTACATACATTTTAATACGTTGCCATCGCTGGCTAAAACGTCAGTGTGACTGGGCCTTTAAGCCTTTGTTTATCATGATAAAATGTGTGTACTATTTCATTTATCACTCATTTTGGACTCAAATGGTATCGTGTCATGATTAAACTTGATGTGACGGGAGATCTGGCGATGACGTCGTGCCCTACATTACTGCAGAGATAAGGCTCTATACCACTGGTCAAAAAGCATTCTCAGAGAAGTGAAATGTGATGAGCTTTTCAGCCAGTCCGTCCCTGCAGAACTACATCAAACAAGAGTGAGAAATGCTTTGCAATACATGTCCACTATCGGTTCCAAGAAATGTTCTTATCCTTTATTTTGGCGGGTGTATAATGGGGCATTTGGTGCCGAAAATAATTCTTTAAAATAACCTGATGTACATACAGTGGGGAGAACAAGTATTTGATCACTGCCGATTTTGCAGGTTTTCCCACTTACAAAGCACGTAGAGGTCTGTAATTTTTATCATAGGTACACTTCAACTGTGAAAGACGGAATCTAAAACAAAAATCCTGAAAATCACATTGTATGATTTTTAAATAATTAATTTGCATTTATTGCATGAAATAAGTATTTGATACATCAGAAAAACAGAACTTAATATTTGGTACAGAAACCTTTGTTTGCAATTACAGAGATCAGACGTTCCTATAGTTCTTAACCAGTTTGCACAGACTGCAGCAGGGATTTTGGCCCACTCCTCCATACAGATCTTCTCCAGATCCTTCAGGTTTCGGGGCTGTCACTGGGCACACAGACTTTCAGCTCCTCCAAAGATTTTCTATTGGGTTCAGGTCTGGAGACTGGCTAGGCCACTCCAGGACCTTGAGATGCTTCTTACGGAGCCACTCCTTAGTTGCCCTGGCTGTGTGTTTCAGTCGTTGTCATGCTGGAAGACCCAGCCACGCCCCATCTTCAATGCTCTTGTTGAGGAAGGAGGTTGTTGGCCAAGATCTCGCGATACATGGCCCCATCCATCCTCCCCTCAATACGGTGCAGTCGTCCTGTCCCTTTGCAGAAAAGCATCCCCAAAGAATGATGTTTCCACCTCCATGCTTCACGGTTGGGATGGTGTTCTTGGGGTTGTACTCATCCTTCTTCTTCCTCCAAACACGGCAAGTGGAGTTTAAACCAAAAAGCTCTATTTTAGTCTTATCAGACCACATGACCTTCTCCCATTCCTCCTCTGGATCATCCAGATGGTCATTGGCAAACTTCAGACGGGCCTGGACATGCGCTGGCTTGAGCAGAGGGACCTTGCGTGCGCTGCAGGATTTTAATCCATGACGGCGTAGTGTGTTACTTATGTTTTCTTTGATACTGTGGTCCCAGCTCTCTTCAGGTCATTGACCAGGTCCTGCCGTGTAGTTCTGGGCTGATCCTCACCTTTCTCATGATCATTGAGGCTCCACGAGGTGAGATCTTGCATGGAGCCCAGACCGAGGGAGATTGACTGTTATCTTGAACTTCTTCCATTTTCTAATAATTGCGCCAACATTGTTGCCTTCTCACCAAGCTGCTTGCCTATTGTCCTGTAGCCCATCCCAGCCTTGTGCAAGTCTACAATTTTGTCCCTGATGTCCTTAGACAGCTCTCTGGTCTTGCCCATTGTGGAGAGGTTGAAGTCTGATTGATTGAGTGTGGACAGCTGTCTTTTGTGCAGATAACGAGTTCAAACAGGTGCAGTTAATACAGGTAATGTGTGGAGAATGGGAGGGCTTCTTAAAGACAAAACTAACAGGTCTGTGAGAGCCGGAATTCTTACTGGTTGGTAGGTGATCAAATACTTATTTCATGCAATAAAATGCAAATTAATTATTTAAAAATCATACAATGTGATTTTCAGGATTTTTGTTTTAGATTCCGTCTTTCACAGTTGAAGTGTACCTATGATAAAAAATTACAGACCTCTACGTGCTTTGTAAGTGGGAAAACCTGCAAAATCGGCAGTGTATCAAATACTTGTTCTCCCCACTGTACATGTAACAAAAACATGCGTACGGCTTATGTGCATATATAATACATCGTGGTTATATACCTGGGATCATTTCAAGTGCACTGGGACATGGACCAACACAGAGGCCTGAGGATTGAGACCTGCTGTTTCATGCAATGGTGGCGCATGATTTCAATTGGGGTGGAGTAAGGGCAGCAGTCCAGCCAATGGGTGTAAAGCAGTGGGGTGGAGTCAGAACAGCTGGAAACTGTCCCATGTCTAATATGTGATGTTTTTAAGTCCAAAAAGGGCATAACTGTGAAAAATTGATGAAACACCCTGAAACGTGAACTTGTTCTGTAACTTATCATAATAAAGCCACGTACCAAATTTCAGTTGAATATGTTAAGCAGCATAGGGGAAAAGTCTGAAAAACCAGAGGTTGGAGAGACGGACGAACAGACAGACAGCAAACCTATCGTCCCCTCCGATGAAACCGGTCAGGTCTGGGAGCGTGCGCCGGAACAGCGTGTCATGAAACCGGTAGGTGACTAATAAAGCAAGAATAAGGGGTTGTGATTGGGAAAAAAAAAACATTTTTACTGGAAATGCATATAAACAATACAATGCAACGCAGCGCTGAGCTGATGAACAATAACACTTGAACAGCAGAGGATCTTGGGGGGGGGCACCTGGTGTAAACCCCCCCTCAGACCCCTCCCCTCACACCAAATGCCATCATTTTTTTCTTCATATGTATCAAGGTGTATATTACCGAAGATGTGGTCTCGGAATGTGGGATCACCCGATATTCCTCAAACCACAGCTGATGTTGACGGCAGCATTCAACACGGAACTGGTTTGCACCAATCAGTTTGTTCCCATGGTGGATACTTGATGATTAACAAATTACCGGAATCATTTGTCATCAGGGATGCTTCTTTTCTCCGAACCATTCATGAACCCAGAAGTGCAATGGTATCTCCAGCATCAGATCATCCGGTTCTTATTATTACCTCTGCCACCGATGGTGGAAGGAGGTTGTGTTTTCACCCTTGTCTGGCTGTATGCAGGATATCTCAAAAAGTTGTGGATGGATTACGTGGAGAGCTTGGGTGTGTGACAAGGACGAACCGGTTAGATTTTGGTGAAGATCTGAATCCAAATGACAATTTTAAAGCGATTCTTCTCCATTGAAAGATGGGGCGAAACTGATATACAGCACGACATCTCAAAGAGTTAAAGATGGATTCGGACGAAACTTGGTGGACATGTGCGTGTGACAAGGACGAATCAGTTGGATTTTGTTGAAGATCCGAATCCAGATCAGGATTAAAACTTTTTACATTTTTAAAGTGATTCTTCACCATTGAGAGATTGGGCCAAAATGATATATAGCACGTTATCTCAAAAATGTAAAGGGCCCAATGTTCTAGTGGATCAGGCATTATGTGGCGGAGGTACGCGCTCTACCGACTGCCCTTCAAGTTTTGTTTGAATTTGGCACTCGCTCTGTGTTTTCAGGACTCAAGAACATGCTTTTTGAGCATGGGAAATTCTCCAGCACACACACAACAGGCATCAAATGTGTTGGAGAAGAAATCTTTGTTACAAGTCAGTGATGTGGATACGACGGACGAAGACAAAATGTTGGTCCGATGGTAAACCATCCACCCACCCATCCATCCATCCATCGGGACCACACTCTGTGCAGAGCGTTGGTGCTGCCTAAGCAGTCCCATTGATTATTGGGCACAATCCTGGACGTGTCGCCACTCTGACAAAGGATACCAGCAAGCTGGCACTCATTTTGCCGACCTCAGAAGGATGACGGGTAGAGTCAACCCCACCTGGTATTAATTCAACCGCCAAGCAGGATTTGAACTCAGGATCCTAAGATCCCAAGCCCACCACCGTAACCATTAAGCCAACAGCAGGCATACCATGGTAAGACCCTAATTCTGAAGGTCACTTCCATGTCAGACCTTGTTCAATAAGTCAAGAGACATTGATTCGTTTTGATTATTACGTCATTTGTTTCATTATATGCAATGTCTGCTTTTCATTTAATTTGATTTTTTTATGATGAGATAATCATTAAAAATAAATGTTGAGTTTTGAGTAAAAGTAATTTTTTTTTCATGAGAGTACTTCTTTGAAAATGCATTCGAGCGTTTTTGTTTACATTTCGAATAATTTTTCAGAATTTATGACAAAAAGAAACTCCCAGAAAAAGTGTCCCCCTCTCTCTGCTCGCAGAGATTTTGTTTTTCAGTGCAATGTAATGTTTTCACCCCCCCCCCCCCCGCAATAAGTGGGCCTAGGGTCAATTTTCAAGACAATCGTTACAGGTGGACAAAAGCGCCAAATTTTGCATGAGGCTTCTATTGGCCATGGGAAACAAATTTAGAAGGGGAGCCCCGATAAAATATTCACGGTATGCGATATACGCAGCAAAATCCAAGATGGCACCAGGAAAATGAAAAATCCCATATCTGTGGCTACAGAAGTGCTATCGATATGAATTTGGTGTCAAAATAGGGGTTTTCAGGGTCCAGGAATTTGATTTTGTGCATTTCAAGCAAAAAAAAGTTTTTAAATATTTAATGAATTTTTTATCAAAAAGATTGATTATCTTAAGGCATATTGTCAGAAATAATGAGGATAAGCTTTCCAAATGCATACCATAACACTAGTTTGAAATATTAATACAAATGAGCAATTTACAACTGAGGACATTAGAAACAAACATGAGTAATGCTATTCAACATACAGCTTCAATGCCAGGAGTGTCTTTAAAGCTTTTTGTTTGTGTGATAACATGTCGTGGCACCCCATGTGACCTACTTCTCTACCACACCCAAGATGAAGTTACAGTGACAGATGCAAGGATGGGTTGACCAACTTAATTGTAAGTAAGCTGAAACTATTATAAAAACAAGTGATTTTGTAAAATATAATACATTTAGACTGCATATCAACAACTACTGTAATATAGATAATACTGATCATCACAATCTAATTGTATATTGTGAGTGCAGGGTTATGATCCTGGTAATTATGGCTCACAATTAAGTGTTCCTGGAGAAGTAAGGTTTTAATTAATTGGTGAATTGGTTCAGTTAATTATTGGTGAATGGGATATTGAAAGGGCTATTCCTGATGTTAAAGTAAGAAGAATATCCATCTATCACACATTTCAGTTTTAGAAAATAGTCATTGTGAAGGTATGGTAAATATAATATTGGCTAACATGTTATTTCAATCTCTCCAGGGTTCTCCATGTTTCATGATGGAGTTTGATTGGAACCTCTGTGTAATATGCCAGGAAAAGCAAACAGAATCTCTTAAATGCCCTCTGAACACTCATGATCCAAGGTGTGACAAGGAGATGCATATTCATCATTTCTGTAAATGTTGCACAGTTTCAGGCAATTGGTGCCCTCCTGTCAAACTGCAGTTTTCATGCAATGTTGAAGACTTTGTAACTAATTCTGCTTCATGGCATAAATCATGTCACTTAAAGTTCAACAATTCAAAGTTGGCAAAAGCTAAAAAGAGACATAGCACTACAGAGGCACATGAAACAACAACACGTACCTGTAAACGCGAGCCATTAAGTGTGCAAAAGTGTATATTCTGTGAAGCCGGGGATGAAAAGGTGACCTGCATCAGTAGCCGCATTTAATTCTGACAATAATCTGAGGACTATTGTGACCGAATTGCAGGACACTAAATTGCAAGCCAGGATTGCTGGAGGGGACTTATGGCAATTGAGGCAAAGTACATCTGCAATGTTTGACAAATTTAAGAAATCGATACGCAGCCACATTAGAAAAAAGAACAAAATGTCAGTGAATACTATGAAAAAATGGATGAATGCAGAGCGTTTTTGGAATTAATAAACTATATTGAAAAGTCCGTGGAATCTGGAATTGCTATCTTTAAGTATCTGAGCTCCACTCCCTCTATGTTCATCGTCTTGAAGATATGGGCATCAACGAGGGTGTAAACAAGACCAGGTTAAAAGATAAATTGTTACAGTACTTCCCTGAATCCCAAGAGCAGCAAATGGAAAGTACACCAGAATTGTTTTCAAAGAAGGGATGAGAAGCATGTTGAGTGAAGCTCTCAAGGTCCGTGATTTTTCAGAAGATACTGCCATATTGGCTAAAGCAGCTATGATTTTTAGAAAGGACATTTTCAATCATGATAGCTTTAGATTTTGTGGAAGCTTTCCATCCAAATGTCAAGAAAACTCCATACCTTCCAGTCTCAAATCTTTGATCTCTTTGGTCCTGAATGGACTAAACTTAAAGATCAAGATCATCATGAATCTCAGGCAGCTCTCTCAATTGGTCAAGCCATATACTTCAACACCAAGAGAAAACATCCAAGCCAGATGCACACACGCGGCACACTGTAGAGCGTGAGCCCCCACTTCCAGTCTACATTGGATTGAACATTCATGCTCTAACAAGAAGCAAAAACCTGATCCAGCAGCTTTATCATATGGGAATCTGTATATCCTATGAAAGGGTTATAGACTTGAGGATCAGATGGCATCTTCAGCTTGTAAACACTTGAGGAAGATGGAGTTGTTTCCCCCACTTGTTTAGGGAAAGGGTGCTTCACTGCTGGAGCTCTTGATAATTTAGATCATAACCCTCGTTCCACCACTTCGCAATCTTCTTTTCATGGAACTGGTATCAGCTTGTTCCAATTTCCCACAGAATCAAATGCTACTGAACTGAGACCACTTATCATATAACCACTTTCTGACTCTAACAACACACTCTTCCGGATAGTTATGCCATTGTTCCTCCAGTGGCATTAACAATGTCTACAGTTTCTGTACCAGAGTGTGAATAAGATCTGTTGAAACAGCCTGCTTGTCTGAAGCAAAATGCCTTGAAACTACTTGGATGAAGCATGCATCTGACTTGTTACATGAAGAGAAATTGACAAACACAGATGCCATTTCATGGCCGCTTACCATGCTTCTCGACAACAATGTGCTCCACAAGCTCCAGTAGTAGGCTCTCTGTTACACTCTTCTATGAAAAGGCTGCCACTCCTGCTATGGTAAAACATGGAATGGATATTGTGAGGCAAGCTACACAATATCTTAACCCTGGACAGATTCCCATTACAACATTTGACCAACCCCTGTTTGCGCGAGCAAAATTTGTGCAATGGAAGTGGAAATGGTGAAAATTTGCATGTTGTTATGATGGGAGGTCTTCACATCGAAATGGCACTGTGGAACACCTTGGGAGACATTCTGGACAGTTCAGGATGGACAACAGCTCTAATAACAGAATCAGGAGTCACATCTTCAGGCATTGCTGAATCTCTACTCAGGGCTGCTCATCTGACACGAACAAGGTAAGTACATGACTGTATATGTGATATATTTACAAATTTATTTGTAAATTAATCTCCATTTTATACATTCACATGCCATACCTTATACTGATTGCGTGAACACTGTAACATTGTAGGCATGTTCATCAGATCACTGCGGTGAGCCTGCACAACCTGCAGCAGGAGGCTTTCAACTCATCTGTGGGACATGACAGTGACACATCTTTTATGGAGTGGAAGAACCTCATGCAAGAGAGGAGTCCTACTTTCTTCTTCTGGGACATGATTTTGAGATATGAAGTTCTCATGCTTATCTTTGTTCGTGCACACAGGGAAAGGAACTTTTTCTCTGTATGTAGAGGTCTTGGAAGAACTTGTTCCAATGTTTCTTTCACTGGATCATACCAATTATGCACGATGGGTACCGATACATATCCGAGACATGAAAGCTTTGCCTGATTCCATCAAGAACTAATTCAAGACCGAAGGCCACTGGGTTATTACCAAAACTTGGCATGCATTTTCAGCAATACCCATTGATCAGGCTCATGAGCAGGAGAACAAATGTGTCAAAGGCTCAGGAGGAGCCGTAGGATTGACAGAAAATCCCACTGCATTCAGGTATTTGCACGTTTTGATTGGATTAAAGTATTAAGACTGAAAAAGGTATGTGCTTCTCTATATCATTAAAAATATTGATTTAATGCAATTGCTTCTTCTTCTTCTTCTTTCGGCTGCTCCCGTTAGGGGTCGCCACAGCGGATCAACCGTCTCCATTTCGCTCTATCCTCCACATCTTCCATTGACACTCCAACCGCCCGCATGTCCGCCCTCACCGCATCCATGAACCTCTTCTTTGGCCTTCCTCTTCTCCTCCTGCCTGGCGGCTCCATCCTCAGCATCCTTCTCCCGATATATTCCGCTTCCCTCCTGTGCACATGTCCAAACCATTTAATGCAATTTTAATGCAATTGCTTATACACTACATTATCCTTTTCAGGCGGTGGATGCTTTCAGGGCCAGAATTAGCCAGGGTGATGAAACAGTTTGAAATAGAATATCTTGCAGAGGATGACTCAGAAAGTCCTAAAAATGCGTTGCATCATGAACAAGGCCAGTCAACTCAGAAAAGCTTTCAAAAGCAAGTTAACTCCCCGAGCGACACAATCAGAAACATGGGAAATCCTTTTGTAGATGATTTTCCTGAGCTCATTTCACTTGATAGTCGCAATTGTGTGGACCCAACAGTATCTGAAGCAATGTGCTCCTTGGAATCACTGGGAAAACAGCAGTATGACCAGTTTGTCCAAGACATCATAACAGAAAGAACAAAGTCTATTCACAATCCAATAAAGAGGAATTCTCCAGCTTTATTTAAGCGCCCTAAAACGAAGAAAAAAAAACAAAGCAGGGTCAGCAAGTGCAAATTCTCCAGAATAATGTGGCCTTATTTGGACAGCTCTACATTTCTATGCAGAACGTGGAGGTGACTGAAGGATTTTTTTTTCACATGAAGTGCAGTCCTTCCTCCATCTCTGTCAGATCTGGGTAGACTCTATCTGACGGGCACAAAGTCTGAACTCTTGAAATGTTTGAGGAACCAGGTCAGCCTGAACCACCTATTAACTTTGACTGTAAAGTTTGGGACGTGCTGTCATTGTCCATTGTCTGCCGACTAATTCTGTCAGCACATTTGATGAATATAGCAGCAAGGTCTTCTTTCCATACGTGTCAAAGCAGCTAGATAGCAGCAAAAGGGTCGACATTGTTTGGGATACGTATCTTCCTGGCAGTTTGAAGGATTCCACTAGAGAGAAACGAGGAAAAGGCATTAGAAGGAAAGTCTCTGGCCCGGCAAAACTGCCCACCAACTGGCCAGACTTCTTCGGAATGTAATGACCAAAAAGGAACTGTTCGACTTCCTCTCGAATAAGGCTGGTGAAATGATGTGCCTCCCAACAAAGCTATACACATCACGTCAGGTAGGTTTATTAACACACCATTACAGATAGTATGATAAATTCAAGGATTATAATTGAGTTTATATTCAATCAAGTTAATATGCTGAATACAGTATATATTTGCTTGCTTATTAGGGGAGTCAGTTATATCACTGGGCTGTGATGAAGACATGTTGGATTGCAACCACGAGGAGGCAGATTCTCGAATACTGGTCCACATTCAGGATGCTTTTGCGCATGGGGCAAAGTCAGTTGAAGTCCGTACTGTGACACCGATGTAGTTGTGGATACTAATTGGCAAATACCATTGTCTCCAGATAGTCCAACCGAAGGCTGATATATGGGTGGCCTTTGGAATGGGAAAGAAGTTCAGATACTACAGCATCAACAGAATCTGTTCCAGTCTTGGACAGCAAAAATCCCAGGCAATGCCAATGTACCACGCATTCACTGGGTGCGATACGACATCTCTTTTCGAGAAAGAGGCAAAAAAATCAACCTGGCTGGCCTGGCAGTCGTACAGCGAAGTGACAAACACTTTCATACCTGGTTGAGCATCCTTTCCCACCCTCTTGATGCATCATCTCACTTCAAAAAGCTTGAAAGGCTTGCAATCATCATCTATGCAAAACCAGTCCCCTGTAGAATGTTAATGACGCTAGGCTTGACATATTCTGCCACAAAAATCAGACAATGGACAAATTGCCACCAACGCAGGTAATTAAAATAATAAAAAATTATGATAATTTGTTAAAGGTGTTGTTTTTTGGACAAATAGTAATCTAAATATTTCTCATTTTCTAGATGCTTTGCTTCTACATGCCCGCAGAGCAGTGTACCAAGCTGGAATTTGGGCACAAAGTACTGAGGTACAGATGGTGTGTCCAGATCCCAAGATTTTGGATGGAGCAAAATCAATGACACTTGGGTGCAACATGGATCACTATCCCGAAGTATCCAGAGCTTGTAGAGAGCTCATCAAATGTTGTTGTGAGGGTGACTGTTCACACTGTAAGCGTGGCAAGGCCAACCTCAGCTGCACTCCTCTGTGCAAATGTAAATGTAACCAAGAGGGATACATCACTTTCATGAAGGCAAGAAAGCCAACTCATATCAGTTGTTTGTGCTGCTTATTTTGGTATATTGATTGACTTATAGTCTGAATCATAAATATTGTTCAGGAATTACACATGTATTGATATGCTGTATAAATAAACTAATATATTATTGAAAAAGTTCTATTTTTGAAGTCATATATGTCATAATGACAAAATAAGCTGGCAGAGGACATTCATATGTGTAAAATAATGTTTTTGACGATAAAACCCTATTTTGACACCAAATTATGTTGATAGCACTTCTAGAAGCAGAGATATGTGATTTTTAAATTTTCGTTGGGGGAATCTTGGATTTTACTGCGCTGATCGCGTACCGAGAATATTTCATCAGGGCTCCCCTTCTAAATTTGTTTCCTATGGCCAAAAGAAGCCGTATACAAAGTTTGGCGCTTTTGTCCGCCCTGTAACGATTATCACCCTAAGCCACCCCATTATAACGGGGAATCATGGATCCGCGCCTGAAGGTAGCATGACATGCAAGGCCTTGCCATCAGTTGTGCCTCGACCTCCAGACACAGTGGCGGGCTTGCTGGTGAACAAGGCCTTATAACCTCACATCAGGAAGCAACATTCCCCCGGCTTGTAATCACTCTCCTGTATTCAGGTCACAGGAAAGCCTTCGCGCTCCCAAACAGCGAGGGGACGTGGGCAGCCGGCAACCTTGTGGGCATCCTCGCAGGCAGCCGGGCAACCTCGCAGGCAACCGGGCAACCTCGCAGGCAACTGCAGCCTCGCGGGCAGCCTGCAGGAAACCGGGCAGCCAGGCAACCTCGCAGGCAACCTCGCGGGCAGCCTCGCAGGCAACCGGGCAACCTCGCAGGCAACCTCGCAGGCAACCTGGCAGGCAACGGGGCAACCTCGCAGGCAGCCTCGCAGGCAACCTCACGGGCAGCTGGGCAACCTCGTGGGCATCTCGCAGGCAACCTCGCAGGCAGCCGGGCCTCGTGGGCAGCCTCGCAGGCAACCTCGCGGGCAGGCCTCGCAGGCAACCGGGCAACCTCGCAGGCAGCCTCGCAGCAACCTGGCAGGCAACCGCGGCAACCTCGCAGGCAACCTCACGGGCAGCTGGGCAACCTCGTGGGCATCCTCGCAGACAACCTCGCGGGCAGCCTCCGCAGGCAACCTCGCGGGCAGCCCGCAGGCAACCTCGCGGAGCAGCTGCGGGCAACCTCGCGGGCAACTTCGCGGCAGCGGCAACCGGGCAACCTCGCGGCAACTTCGCGGCAGCCAGGCTACCGGGCAACCTCGCAGACAACCTCGCGGGCAACCGGGCAGCCAGGCTACCTCGCAGGCAGCCGGGGATCCTCGGCAGCCTCGCGTCAAGGTGCGAGGATAACGGCGACGCAAGTCCATCGGCTCCACAAACAAACTCGAGAACCATCAAAACCCGATTCCACACGACACCACGATCCACCATCACCACCACCACCACCACCACCACCAAAACCCACCGTTCGCACTTGTCGGCGCAAGACGTACAGTACCAAGCTCCAGAGACGCATGAGAGCCGCGTACAGACGAGCCAGCGAGCACAACGCCGTACGTAATGCAAGCACCACGTACTTCTTCATGGCGAAGGCGCCCGAAGCGACGAGCACGTATCCCTTCGCCCTGCCTCTCGAGCCACCGAAAGCCGACATGAAGCCACGGCCCCGCCGCCACAGCTCCGACGGCACAATCGGAAGTTACCCGGGACACGAAATCCCGGAAGTAGATCGTTGGTTGTTTCTTGGTGCTTGAATATTGTCCGACATTGGCACGTCAAAACCACACTGAACGCGTCCATATCTTCAAGGTGCGCACATAATCACCTCAAAACAGAGTCCGACAGGAAAAAATAGTCTGTACAGTCGCTTGGCATAAGGCACGGGGACCGTGGAGCCATTGATAAAACCCGGAAACAAACATTTCTGAAGAAGTTTCTCCTTTATTTTCTTCCGATTCAAAATCGACGGTAATTGTGTTCATTACTCACTCATCCAGCGACAATTTTCAACTTCCCATGACGGACGTTGCAAGATACACAATAAAATGGGCAGAAAAGGTAATATTTGGGCATCAATCAAGCTTACTACAAGTTCCAACATACACCATTTTTGTACCGCACGTACATTCAGTAAAGCATACCCTTTGGACAGAAACTTGTCAAACAAATAATCCATATGGTAAATGTCTGTGTGAATGCAGAGAGAGATATGGAGACAAAAGCCACACTGGCAACGACACATTGACACACACACCACTTGACAACACAACACACACCTTGACAACACACATACATTGACACACCATACACAACAAACACACATGACACACACAACACCACACAAACACACACCATTGACACACACACACACACACACACATTGACACACACACATACTTGACACACAAAAACAAACACACACACACTGACACACACACCATTATTGTGGACACACACACACACCACACATATTGAACACACATGCACAAACACTTCACACAATGACACGCACACTGACCACACACACACATTGACACTACACATACATACACACACACCACACACACAACTGACACACACACACTGACACACACAACACACACATGCATACACACACATTGACACACACACTCACACACAATGACACCACCACACAACACACACACCTGACACACACACACACACAACACATTGATACACAACAACACACACATCACACACACATACGACACACACACACAACACTGACACACACACATGCACACACACATTGACACAACACACACATTGACACACACACACACACACACACACACACACACACACCACACCACACACAACACACAACACACACACAACACCACACACACACACACCACAACAACCAACACACACACATTGACACACATACACACACAACAAACCAACATTCAACACCAGA
>CM068954.1:104545849-104557747 GCA_035128595.1 Eptatretus atami
TAGGGTAGGTCCGAGCCCGCCTTCAGACCGGCCGGCACCACCGCACTCCCGCCACAAACCTCATGGAACGAGACAAGAGGCCGGCCAGCTTCGTATGCTGGCCTGTTTGTGCTACAGCGGCCTGTTCCGGCCTTGTCAAGAGAGAGATTTGGGAACTGAATGGAAACTGGTTTGTTCAAGTGTTTTTGGTTTTTGATATTATACAGTAATGATACCTGGGGCCATCAAGCAATATGCATCGGCTGTCTTCAGCACATTCTCTACCTATTTCCGCCACCCGCAGCTTCCTTAACTCCGCCAGATTGCAGCTATTTCCAGATTGCAAGCAGAAAAATTATGAGACCCTTTCAGATTTCAATATCTCCAAAGTTCATATAACGATCGCATAATAAAGCAATAATGTTTGCTGTTCGACTGACCTGGCATTTGCATTGATTTAATGTTATTTCGAACAAACAATTAACATTATTCATACTTGTGTGGCTTCCTGTGCTAAAGCTCGCTTCTGTGTATTCTCTGCTAGTTTGCCTTTGTGCCTCTAAAGGCTTAAAACCTCAGTCTCTGGCCATTGTATGCAATGCTTTGGACTAATGGACTTCGGTTCAGACGCCTAGATCCCATACATATTCTTCATTGACAACCTTGTTTTGGGCTTAACAAAGCGAAGGTTTCGTGGGAGAGGTTAGAACACAGCAATGGATCAGGAGCACAATATAACAAAAGGAAACACCAGAGAAAGCAGATGGAGGGCCAAAGCCCACAGCAAGGGGCGGAGGGACAAAATAGATGGCAGGACGTGACAAACAAGGGAGTGCGGTTAAGAATGAGGGGTAACGGGAGGATGCAGGGGTGAACGAGTATGGATACAGAAGCAAAGTCTCAGAAAGAAAAACTGGAAATTGGAAGGAGGTGTCAGGAGAAGAAGTGGCGGGGTCAATGGAGGTAGAAAAGATCAATGCGTGTTTCATAGGAGATATCTGGATATGGTGGTGAAATCAAGATTGGTTAATCAGCTGTCCTGAATTTGGAGGAAGAAGTGAGATTGAGAGAATGTTGAAGTTGGTTCCACAAGTGGGAAAAAAGAGTAACAAATAGAGCATGGTGAGCAGCGATCCTGGAGTTTGGGGATGTTTCACCTAGAATGAGGGTTGATGTGGACCACACATGTGCCGCTGCAGAAATCTGGTGCGGAGTATGCGTTTGTGGGGTGGCGGGGAGGGGAGGAATCCACATAAAAGAGCAGAGGGTGGCATGGCAAGAAAGAAGACAGAACCACGCCACCTTGTCTACAATGTGAAAGTAATAGGCCATCGACTTCATCTTCATCATAGAGATCAAGTGATCTTGAAAGGCCTTGGTTTCCTGCGTGTCCGAAGCTGAGCAAGGTGTGAGGCAGGGTCTACCAGCCCGAAAGGGGAGAGCAGTACTCCATCAATCTGTGGATTTAAGTCTTGTAGGTAGATAAGAGTTCAGGTGTGCCAAGGGAAGGACTTTGATGAAGTTGGATGCCCAGGTTTGTGGCTGGCCTTGCGAGGCCACTTTTGAAAAATACAAGTACAAAATACTTTTTTAGGATCTGATCAGACAGAACCACCTGATTACCTCGTCAATATTTATCTTCATACTGCATATTATTTCATTACTTCATTACTTACCTTGCCAAACCTTTGTTACAGGTGTTACTTAAGCTCGAACTTCAATCCTAGCAAGCCATCGATTATTATTTTACCGCAAATGTAAGCTCCTCTCGTTTTCAACTGACGGGTCAATAAAGGGGGGTGGGGGGGGGGGAAGAAAGGATGCAGGTGTAGGGGTGAAGAGGGGAATGGTGTAGAGAGACGGATGAGAGAATGGCGGAGTTAGGTGGGGAGGTGGGAGAAGAGCGACAGCCGTCACCAAAGCGTGCTATTCAATGTGGGAGGGAGGGTGAGAGAGAGATTGGGAGAGAGGTGCTGACATTGTCACTGAGGAGGGGGGGGACAAGGAGCGGACAGACGAGAGAAAGGTGGGGAAGAAGAGGAAAAAAAAGCAGACAGGTGAGGGAAGGAGTTGGGGCGTTAGCAAAGAGAAATGATATGCTGACACTTAATGACCGAACACGGGAAAAAAACACAAAAACGTGTCAGAACAGCGTACACACAACACACAACATAGTTTGTAAGTAAATCCGCTGGCACATCTCCAAAAACTTGATATTCAGTTCCAGAAAATCTGTGGGAAAATGAACCAAAAGCAATCACTCAAAACATTGTAGTAGCGCTCACCAGTATGACCTTATGATCCCATCCGGGCGGTGAAACATTGAAAAAAAAGTATGCGAACCAGATCATCCATACTTAGGTGCAAGAGAAAGAGAAGAAGGCATTGCTATTGCAGGGTTAATATCGGTAATTTTGGACTAACGATTGAAGAAATTCAAAGAATTGACAAAATACCGAAGACCTCCAGAATAAAGTGAAAATATCCTGGAAGCTGAAGAATGCCAAAGTTTATACCAGTGATGATGAAGAACCTCATGAAGGAAAGATGAGAGAAAAGAACCTCACAGAGATATTAAAAACCATCCCTGCGGAAATCACTACAAGCAAACTACAGTTGGGAGATGACCCTCAGCACAAAAGAACCTTTGAAAAACAGGAAAACTTCACAGCTTGGTCCATGAATTGTGACCCCGTGTAGCCAAAATGAAGGTGGATACTTTGAGCCCACGTGGAGGACTCCATCCACATTCTGAAACTTGCATATGGAAGATACACAAATCGATTGGACACACACACACACACACAACACACACACACACACACACCACCACACACACACACACACATACACACACAACACACCACCACACACACACACACACACACACACACACGGCGAAACTTTGAGTCCTGGAGATTTTGCTTCCACCTTCTGAAACCCGCATATACACAAAAAACTTCAGGCTTGGTTCCCGTGCATCTTTGGGTGTTTTGGGGTCTTTTTGCGTTCTTCCAGGCGGACTTTGTGGGTCATCGGGTTTTTGGATCATTGGCGTGTTTTGGTCTTTTGGGTCTCGAGTTTTAAGGGTCTTCAAACGGTCGAAGGGTGTCTCAGCAGTCTAAAGCATTGAAATGTTACATCCCAATAGTGCAATAATTAATGAAAATATGTGTGTGAGGGTCGGGCAACTGACGTTCAAGAAATTAATAGACAAAGAGTCACGCAGCTTCACTGTGAAAGGACTTTCCAATAGTACATAATTTATAGACGTCGTGTTGTCTGCAATAAATGTTTTAAACAGGATGTAATTAATAGGCATATTGTCTTCATGGACTGACGGACGGCGTCACAGCTTTGGACTTCGTGGACGGACCGTGCTTTTCATTTTTATATATACCAACAGAGTACTTGCCTGATGGGCGATCTTGTTATCATTAGTGTAATAGATAGTAGAAAAACCGTGCAAATTATGATACAAGCATCAAATTGTCATTTCTGTTCCGCAGGGCTTTCTGATCAAATCTGCCGATTGGAACATTTGAAAACCAAATTTTGAAAAATTTTGAAGAAAAAAAAAAACTTCAAAAAAATTTGAAGTCACAGCTGGCTGAAATTCTTGAAGTGCAGGTGAACATCCCAGACAGAGAACCAAGGGGAGATGCAGTCATCATTGAATGGCTCAGCACTTATCAATGCCCTACCGACACGCACTTCAAAGATATTGATGACTATGCTAAAGAAGACATCATCCCAAAGGGGAATCCTATGGTGCCAGGTACGAGAGGGTGGACGTAGTGTTTGATGTGTACAAGAAGTCAAGTCTGAAGTCCGAGGTCGAAAAAGGGGGCACAGAATCAGAAGAAGAGTGATAGGAACCAGTAAGATACCAAGTAACTGGAGAGCTTTCTTCGAGATGACAGCAACAAGACTGAGCTGTTTCACTTCCTTGCGGAAAAGATGTGTGAAGCACAGACGACAAGCCACAGTCATAGTCACAAAAGGAGAAGATGCCATTAGCAACACAAGGAAGTTACTGGATGCTGTGTTCTCCAGTTGTTATGAAGAAAGCTGACACTCGAATATTTGTACACCGCCAGGGATCCAACGACGGATGTAGCAAGTCCAATTATCATTAAGGCTAATGACAGCGACGTACTAGTCATAGCAATATCTGTACTGCCATCCTTACAGGAACTAGGTCTTGAGAAACATGTGGATTTGCCTTTGGCCAAGGAGCCAAGGCGCGATGGATTCCAGTCCATGAGGTAGTTTCTGCATAGGGCCTGAGAAAGCTAGAGGGATCCATACTTCCATGCGTTCACTGGATGTGACGTCGTGTCTGCCTTCCGCGGTAAAGGAGAGAAAACTGCATGGCAGACTTGGAACGTCTTTGATGATGTTTCTGAAACATTCACCAAATCTCAGCCAGCATCCAACATTGATTCGTGATCTTGACTTTTTTTGAAGTTTTTTTTTTCTTCAAATTTTTCAAAATTTGGATTTTCAAATGCCAATCAGGCAGATTTGATTGAAATCCCCTGGAGAACAAATGTGCCAAATTTTGATGCTTGTATCATCATTTGCACAATTCCTCTCAAAAATTGCTGTTATCTGCCCCACTAACAACCAGCAACACGTTCTTCTGAATGCATAACTATATTTGGGTGGTGTATAGGCAACTGACAGCTTCTGTGTAGGAAAAATATATAACCCAGGTTATGTGCATGAAGCAAAACATACCTACTGCTTCTCATTCAAAACACCTCACTGCATTGGAAAATATGGGGACGGAAACTGCACTGTAAATGGTGAAGACTTGTAATACCCTCTCCCCACCTGGAGGGGGCGGTACGTGATACAACATTTACATAGAGAATTGCATTCCCCACTGTCCCTCCCACCCCCCCCGACCATTCGCACAGCCAACACCATCATTATTGTGGGTATACTGATCTCGGTAGCAAGTCTGGATGTAATTGGGCCAGAACTGCAGGATAGTAGCTCGACAAAACACACAAACACCCGTACGTGAATTGTTGGTTGTGGTCGTGGGGGTTTCCACTGGTGTTACATTTCGGTGCTCTTTAGATAAAATTTTACATTGTATCTGACTATCGTGACTAAATATAACTATTAATTAAATTGCTGTGTGTTCTTTTTTTTTTTTTTCATCAAAGTTTGTTTGTTTTCTTGAGTTCTTACAGTTCGACTTTTCTTAAAATACGAGTTATTTATGAAGAAACCGTTGATTTTCGTCCTCATGACGGCGATGTTTGTTTTCTGGTTGTCATGGGAAACGAAGACCGAATTCTGCGCATCATTTCCATGAATTTCGCACATTCGAATCCTTCAGAAAGCCTGTTTGACAATTGTTCTCGAAAATGCCTGGACGAGTAAGAAATTCCAATATTTCTCCGTCTGTGGTTGTCTTGAGGAGGTGAAGACTGCCTTAAGGAGGTGAGGTGAAGGAGGTGAACAGTTGTGCCTTCTTGATCCCTCCGCGACTCGGTGCGACTACTCATGTGAATGTTTAACGACAATTATGACGTCATACTGTCATGTGGTGGATTCATGTTGGAAAAACAGAAAAATTTGGATCTCTGTTTGTCTGAAACCGCACCGAGGAAAAAAATTGAAACTTGGCACATCGCAAGTACTCCTCATGTTGAATGAGTTTGATTTTTTTTAAAAAAAATGACGTCACGGTGCCTCGTTATGAGTGCATAATTGCATGTGAAGAACGCCACAATCCGATCAGTCTGAAAATTTTGAGTCATCTCGAGTAAAATCGTCCACAGAAAAATTTCATTGCATCATCGGTCACGTGATTCGGCAGCTTTATGTTAAAAAAATAAAAAAAAAAAACCTTCAAAATCCTCTTCTCTGAGTGGCTGAACAGATCGAGGAAAACTTTATACAGTATGACCCTGTCCATGAGGAACAAAAAGGTCACACATATGATATCATAGTCTCATGGTTGGCAGCCATATTGGATTTACCCTAAAACCTATAAAAATACATCACTCAAAGAAGAGTCTGGCAAGGGTCTGCAATCTCTGATTGCTCTTTGTTTGTCAAAAATGTATGGGGCCCAATATGTTCTTGGGTGGGATCATGCATTGCGGGCGCAGGTATGCGCTCTCCCGAGTGCCTTCTAGTTTGGAAAAAATAACAGGACTGGAGTTAGATTTCTAACACTCCGTCGTAACCAGAGGCAAGTTAAGAAATATGTCAGCAAGCCAAAAGAGAGTGTGAGAAGGACAATGGCTAAGGAATAAGCATAATAGTAAGGTATTCTTTAAGTATATCAGGGAAAGAACAGGTTGGTCGTTAGGACAAGTGTGGGCCCATTGAGGATAGGACGGGAGAGTGGTTGGGGAAAGTGAGATGTCAGGCTTATTAAACAAGTATTTTGCTTCAACTTTCCACACAAGAAACAGTCAGGAGATTGCCAATAGCTGAGAGAATCTATCAAGGAGGTGAAGAAGGGTTTTTACAGAAGATCCAGGTTGGAGGAGAAAGTACAGGAACAGCTAGGACATCGAAGAGTAGATGAAGCTCTGGGGCTAGATACATGCACCCAAGGGTATTGAGGGAATGGCCGAGCAGGAAAAGCGAGATGTTAATGGATGTTTTTAATCGCTCACTGGAGTCAGGACAGGTACCGGAGGATTGGAGAATAGCAATGTAATACCTTTTTTGCCTGGAATGGTCCTCCTTGGAAAGGTGTGGCAGCAGAAAAAGTGAATAAGTTTAAATTGGAATTAGATAGGTACCTATAAGTTATGGAGACAGAGGGGTATAGGGATGTTGGCAAGACTTTAAGGTAGCTTGAGCATTGATGGGTGATTGTGTGCATGTGTATGGAGTGCTGTTGGTGGGGGGGTCTCATCAAGGGGTGTTGTGTGGTTGATGATGTGTGTTTTTTACAAAGCCCATGCCCTTCCCTGGAAGAAATAAATATTAAAAATTAGAATTTTTTTTCAAAAAAAATACAAAAAAATAAATACAAAACACTTCATTAACAAAGAAAAAACATTTTGCATTTTCTTGTTTTGAGCTTTGTTGTGATAAATTAGTGTTGTTGATGTGGCGCAGGCATGATGGGTGGAAAGGGCGGAAAGTGTGCGAGGGTAGAAGAAATCAAGGGGTCCTTTCCTATGGCATTGTTGATAGTGGCGTAGATAAACCATTATAGGTGGTACCCTCTTCCGCAAGATAGCCTTGGTGGCAAGACTCAAGAAAAGAGATTTGAAAAAGCCAGATAAAATTTCTCGCAACTATGATCAACATTGGTGGCAAAACGATGCGCACCCCAATGTCATTAAGACTGATTCTCACACGAGCAGCTGCAATTGTCTGAAGGAGTGTGTTGACAATTGGGGATTCTTTCTCACTCTTCAGTTTGAAGTATGGAGGGGAGGGTGCAAGCAGCCGAAATCTGCACCGGGCCATCTGGTGAAGTTGAGGGACCAAGTAATGAGCCGCATTCAACTAACCATACCAAAGATTTCAGTAAATCTTGATTTCAGTAAATGTTGTTCATCATTTGTGTCTTCTGCTGGCTAAGAGTGCAATGGTCCAGATAAAGGAAGACAGACAGCTGGCAGCCCGGAGAGCACCCAGAAGGCTCAAAGGAAGTACAAGCAGCAATACGATCGAGGAGCAACCAAGCTTGCTGCAGACTGGGGGATGGTGTTTCTTTGGTTCCCACAAAAATAATGTGTATGACAGAAGAAACTCCCGAGACCCTGGCATGGTCCATACAGGATAATTAGTAAGTATGACCCAGACGTTGGAGTTGTGAAAGTGTACTACCCTCAACATGGGGAGATGCACGTGCACCAGTTAAGAGTTTGCGCATGCTCCTAATTTTCCCACTGGCTACTATCGGTATGGCAGCAAGAGAAAGGGGCAAGACCATCCACCCAAGTGGATCAATTTGATCAGCTTTTAAACTCAGAAACTTCCAATGAGAAACTGAGACTGAACATAAGTGGTAGAACAGGAATCAACCGTCACGGGTGAAGGTGAAACCCAGACTCGACTCACCGAGGATGGAACAGCAGGCATCAAATGAGAAGTCAAAATCGGACAGAGATAGTAAATAGCTACTCCCTGATAAAGGAAGTTAAGTGGCCGAAATGTTTTTACATTGTAAATATACTTGAGGTGAGCTTTCTGTGACGTGAGGGGGTGATGTAATGGATGTGTGATCTCATGTAATGTAATAGATGCGTTAGAATATAAGATGGAAAGAAGAACCCGCTTGGATGAGGCGAGGAGGAGTGACTGGAGGGGGAGGAAGGAGGAAAGAGAGAAAGGAAAAGGAGGAAAAGCATCGTGAGAGAGAACCTTGAGCTTGGACTTGTCTTGTCTTGTAGTTTGCCTTGAATAATCCCTGTACTAAACTTCACAATAAATTTTACAATTCTGAGATAGAGATCAAGAGATGGTGGAAAGGAATTTTTGTTGATCATGCTGTAGGAATGGGAGGAGGGTTGATGGACACTAAAGTGAGACACTTGCAAAAAAATTACCATGTGAAGAAGAACAGGAATAGATCTCTTGAAGAAGAACACGTGGGGTACTCATGTGATTTTACTGATTGCCCTTCCCCGTATATCACAGGCTAAGTGTTGGGGTAGCTTTGCTCGTGCTCTTTGCGGTTTGACACTACTTGGGAGAGATACTGCTGGCTTCCGCACAAGGCCTGCCATTCAGACCCGAACCCCTGCACCATCACTGTCATTGATATTATAGATGGTGAGTGACTCGACTCCTTCAATCCATTCAACATTGATTATGCTGAAGTCTTTCCTTGCACTAAATTAGAATTGCATACTCTCAATCAGATCTTTAAAGATAATTTATAGAGGAAAGGGTGTCTGTATTATGATATTATAGTGCAGTCGACTCTTTCACAATATTTGTTTGAGAAGACTAATAGAATAACATATATTTTTTTTTAAATGATTTAATTTGTTCATGAAAGAGCTTGTACACTTATACAAGTGATACAAGGTTGTAACCCTGTGAGGCCATGAATGGTGTAGCAGTGTCCCAACTTGGGTGTGTTGTGGTTGAATAAGGAGGTTACAATAATTTATTTTCTTTTTTCTTCATAAATTAATGATATAAATTGGCACCGATTCTTTTCTTCATTTTGGTATTGGAGACAGTGCTCATATATATATGTGTGTATATATGTATGTATGTATATGTATATATATATAATATGTATGTTGTATATTGTTGTGGATTCTCGCCCGTTCGGCGTGCGGGCGACCGCCTTTAGCTAAAATTGCACCGCGCGCGCCCCGCACATCTTTGTCCGCAGCTTTTCGTCACGAAACCCAGCTACGGGTGTTGTTAACACAATAAACAGCCACTCTCTGTCCCGCGCTACAGGGTCGATCGCCGAATTGTCGATGTACCTAATTATTCGCGCAGACAGAAATGCCGGGATTTACACCTCAACGGAGCCGGCACGAAAACGAGCCACTTTAAGCAGCTCGTTCCGTTTGCGATTGCCGAGCGGTTTTATATCGCCAAGCCCCGTCGACACCAGATGTAACGTTTTATCGGCTATTAACACCAGCTATTTATTCGAACGCAATTATGGCAGTCAATGGAGGGAAAGGACGCAACGAAGCAGGTGACATTCAACAATGGGGACATTTAATTTTTACACATAAGCAATGCAAGAATGGGGGTAGGGGACAAGACACGAGTTAAAAACCTACAGCCGATATCTATTTATTAGTACATGCACTTACAACAATTCTACTTACGGACAAGGCGCCACAGACTTTCATGCAAAAACCCCCAGAAAAGAAAGATAGAACAGGGCTCGTAAGCCTTTAATGTTCCTCGGAGCTGGGAGACCGAAGGAGCTCCGGGAGGCCGTGCAGGTTACCTTTTTCGCCCTTGAGCGACTCGATGGGTCTTTTTGTCGGCGACCCTCCGTATGTCTCTGTTGTCAAGCGGCAGCCGTTGTAAGCGGCGGCTTGGGTTGGTCCAGGGCCTAGCAGCGCGGCCTGGTCGATCGGGCCTGGCCGACGACGCTTCAGAGGAGCGAACGGGCCTTGCTCTTTTAGAGTTGAATGCTCTTTAAGAGCCCGCTCACTCCTCAGCGTCGCTCGACCGACTCGGGGCCAATCGCTCTGACCGTCACGTAGCTTGCTGACGACTTCTCTCTCGCCTGGCGACCTCTCTCCGGCTGGCGACTTCGCTGCTGACTCCAACGGCCAACAACGACCAACAACTTGGTGACTTGGCTGGCTCCGATGATGACCGAACTCCACTCCTCCTATCAACAACCACCGTTTGGACTCACCAACTTGACTGCCTCCACCGACCAACTCTCTCTCTCTCTCTCCTCTCTCTCTCTCTCTCTCTCTCTCTCTTCTCTCTCTCTCTCTCTCTCTCTCTCTGCGTTCTAACGTGGCCTTTATCGGGTCCGGGGCGTCCGCCCCTCCCTTCTCGGCGGCGCGAGGGAAAATCCTAGGAGTGATGGAGTTTGTTTTTCTTCGGAGCATACTTTTGTAACCGTCGCTTTGTTTACCCGTTCTGAGGGACCTGCCCCAACCGTCAATCCTGTGTTTCGTCCCAGAATATTGGGGCAGGAGTTGTTGAGTTGTTTTTTTGTTTGTAGAGATGCGCGTGGTTGTAAACTTTGTGTGCGTGTGGTGGAGGTGGCGTGGTTGTGGAGTTTGTTGGCGTTTTGGTGGATGTGGCGTGGTTGTAGAGATGTTTGTTTGTTGGGGATGTTGTTGCTGGTGAAAAGATGGTGGTGTTGTGGAAGTGCTGGCGGTTGTGGAGAAGGTGTGAGGAGATGTTTGTTTAAAAATAAGATAGAAAAGAATACACTACCTCAAGATTCACAACCCGGCACACGAGATAATTCCGTTATACATCGGTGGGGAAATCTAACCTGGACACACACTTATCGACATAACTGATCTTCGGGGAACCTGAATGGTGATCTGTGAATTTCCACAACCGTAACACTACCCCTCCCTTTTTACAGACTCGTCCCGAGTCGTCATTTTCGTGTGCCTTCATGTGTAAGTTCTCCCTCGTACGATTTACCTTCGGATTCCTGAGTGCGACATTTGTGTATCCGTGTCCCAAAAGTAAATAACCTATGGGCTTGTAACTAACTAAAAAACTCACTCGTACAGACGACTTAACTATAATTGCCGGCACTACGACAAACATGCAGGGGGAGCAAAAACTCATTTACAATTTTTACCTTAACTTATAAATTTTATACTAAACCATGGCCCAGGACTGATGGACTTGTGGGGAAAAAGGGCATGGCAAATGTTATTCAGTATTTTAGGTTGAGCCTCCCAGCTGAAGTTCGGATGTCTTCGGGCCTGTTCAAAAGGCCCCGTTGCTGTCACAGAACTTTTTCATGACTCAACTGCTGGAGGCAACTCACCCAACCCGCATGCCATATGCCATCCACAGGCCATTCTTGAAAGCAGGGAGCCAGGCTGCCCAAATGCAGTATCTGGCCTGTACAAATGCAGGTTAACAAAGAAGGTAGCCGGCTGCCCGATGCAGTCCCAGGCTTCCCTTGAAATGAGCGCAGTTGAGCAGTGAACACAAACGGTGCACGGGCTGCACCAATGCAGTCCCGTGTGCGGCTGCCTGCAGGGCAGTCCCTGCAAAACCTGGATGGGCACTGATGCAAGCAAACAACAAAATGAGCGATGATGGATGGATGGATGGATGCAAAACACGGTGCATGGGCTGCTCAATGCAGTCCCATGGTGTAGCTGCCTGCAGGCAGTCTTTGCAAAACCACTGGACCTGGTGCACATGGTAATGGATGGACACTGGGGCAAATGCAAACAAGGGACAGCAGGCATGGGGTCAAGGCAAAGGCAAGGCAAGACAAGCATG